>JAJGOT010000871.1:12500-177960 GCA_022457155.1 Cladopsammia gracilis | reverse complement strand
GTATTGCTACGAGGTAATGTTTGTTCCAGACGTGGATATACAGCAATACTACATGTTTACTTGTTGGACATCCATATCTGGAACAAACATGACCTCGAAGCAGTGTTCGACAAAGCCATCTGATTCCACTTCTGAATCACTTCATTGCAAATCCGAGTTGCTTGCACTGGAACTCATTTCCTCGTTAACCTGCTCTTGGGTTTCTCGTGGGGTGCAAGAATGATCACCACGAGCGTACTGGAGAACTCGTGCAACCAGTGCCATTTTACCTCCACTGATCTGAAAGATGGTCAGACATGAGGGGTCATGTAGCAAGGACATGTCGCAGCGACATGTAGCAGCGACAAAAGTTTGTGTATGTAGTACACACTGAGGGACATGTAGCAGGGAGTGTAGCGGGGACATGTAGCAGGGAGTGTAGCGGGGACATGTAGCAGGGAAAAAATGATAGCGCTTGCACACCGCATGAAATTGTCGGGGGGACATGTCTCAGGGACATTTTGTCCCCGCGACATGTCTCACGGTGTTCGACTTGTTGAACTTCATGGGACACATCGCGGGTGACAAAATGTCCCCAAAATTGGTGTTGCACAATTATGATAGCATCAGTTCAAACGAGGGGACGTGTCGCTGCAACATGCCCCTGAGACATATCCCCGCGACATTTTCATGTGGTGTGCAAGCGCTATGAATTTTTCCCTGTTACATGTCTCCGCTACACTCCCTGCTACATGTCCCTCAATGTGTACTACACAAATTTTTGTCGCTGCTACATGTCACTGCGACATGTCCATGCTACATGACCCCTCATGTCTGACCACCTTAAGACCATACTGGTTGAAGTACATCTTCAATCTGTTGCAATACAATTATCTATGTTGTAGTGAAATTATGATTTTGGTACAATTTTGTCTGCACTGGTTCAAATTTATTTTGAACCAGTGCAAAATATTTGAACTGGAGCAAAATATTTTCACCAGGGCAAAATATTTACACTGGTATATAACTATATTCTACTGTTCAAATGTTGTTGACAATAGCACAATTTCGATGTAGTAAAATTCAACTTGAAACAAAAGACAGTACTACGAGGCTTAGGGAAATAAACCATATAAATCCTTACTATCATTCCCCTAAGCCTCGCAGTGGTCTTGTTTCAAGTTGAATTTTAATATATCGAAATTGGGCTATTCAAATTTAAAAAGCCAGAAACGTTTTATCACAATATTCGTCTCTATATTATAGAGATATTATAGAGATAGAGAAGAATAGATAATCGTATTGCAACAGATTGAAATTGCAGTTCAGCCATAGAACAGATCATCATGTCTTTCAGTGAGAACTATAAACACTTGAAATAAAATGTTAAGTCCCCCCTCCTCTTGAGTGACTTATTTTACTTTGAGCCCCCCTATCCTTGCTTTGATTTTACTTCATGCCCCCCCCCCCCCCTTTCTGGTTTTCCAACCCCCCCTCCCTGATAATTATTGCACAGTCCCTAAACGGGTCAAACGATGCTTGCCAGTCCATGATTGTTGGAGTGAGAATTAAAGTGATTTTTCAATCCGTTGTTTGCAGCTTCATCTAAACACTGGTTGTCAATTGCCCACGACAAAGACTCTTTATCATGCAGGCAGATATGGAATAAACATCGAGCGATGAAGGCCAAAATTACTAGGGTAAAAGCTGGATCGGCGGAGGCAGTGGCCATGGCAATCGAATACAGCGTGCTCGCAGTGAAACTCTCAAACTGCAGAAGTAGGGAATACAAGCTTAGCTTAATCGTTTCACTACCACTTTAAGATATTAAACACTGTATCAAAAATATATTTTTAGAACCACCTTTTAAAGCATAATAAAAAGTTCCACCAAGAAGTACTGTTCAGAAGCTGTCATTTGAATGGTCACACATAATTAAGGATTTCATACATAGCATCAAAAGTTAGAACCACCTTGGAAAAAATGCGGTGTTCGGTGTAAGAATTCAATTAGTTTATATATTAAATATCTTGATGTGGATACGTATACGGTACTTCGAAGCTTCTTCTCCAGCCGCCTGGGCCACCTGTGGCTTCTGTGCAAAAATGGCCCTCTGCCTCGATCGTTCCCAGACGCGTACGTTATTAAATGGGGCGACAAGCTTCGCCCGCTGGCTTTCATACTCATTCCCAAGTTCCTGATTTGTGGAAGAGGCAGAATGACCCTTAATATTTTTTGAACAAATCTGTATAGTAAAAGTTGATGCATTGTATGATTATTTCAGTTATGTGTCAATCAAAAGGATACATTTGCACCGGCGCAGACACACTGTGCATTAGGAAAGAGAATGGAGAATATGCATGTATCTGCCCCGATGGTTATGATATGACAGAAAAAGGACATTGTTTAGGTACAAGTACATGTATTATTAGCCCTATAACTGTCAAATTAAGAGTGCCAAATATTAAAATTCAAGAAATATCAAATTTTGCTTTGGAAAATATTGGAAAACAAATGGTACCTTATAAAAGTAGCGTTCAAGAGGTTTCATTTGAATGGTCACACCGTTGTCGATCACGGTTAATCAAGAAAATGTTTACAGACGCTATTGGGTGAACACAATTAACATAGAGTGGTAATCAATTAAGTATCGTAAAACTAAAACCAAAATAATTATTCTGACCAATCACAACAATCGCAGACAATCCGATGAACCAATCAGAACTCGAAGCAAATACATGTAGCCGGCGCCAAGCGCGGGAAAACGCGTGCGAGCAAGTCACGATTGGTTTTGGTTTACTTCTGATTGGTTGAGAAAGTGGCACGAGATTGTTTTAGCCAATCACAAAGCGTAGCGTAGCAATGCACTCAATTGTAAACTGCTCTAGTCCCATTACCAGCTAATCACACCTTACACTAGATGTCCCTTTTTAGTCAGTCGAGCGGGCAAGCTAACTACGAAAACAAGGTCGGCGAGACTACTTTCCCTTGCTCGGTCGATCGTCAATCGCGTATTTTGCTTGCCCGCTCGACTATACAATAATAATAATAATAATAATAATAATAATAATAATAATAATAATAATAATAACAATAATAATAATAATAAGTAATAGTAATTGGACTGAGTGGAGTACAATTCAGGGAGTAATCGGGCGAGTAATTTCAAATCGGCCGAGCGCGTAGCGCGAGGACGATTTTAAATTACGAGCACGATTCCCCTGAATTGTACGACACGAAGTTCAATTACTAATTAATCGCATCAATAACAAAATTCGAGATTAAAAAGTCTATGTCGACTCTTTTGTACTAAAACCGTCTAGGATATTTTCTATCAGTTTGAAAGTAGAAGGAAAACAGCAAAAAAGAACCCATTCGAGTGCAACTGATTGACGCGCGCGCAACTTAGGTGTCCAATTACAGCTATCCAATTACAAAAAGTTGTCATTGGATAGCTGTAATTGGACATCCACGTGACCGCGCGCCAATTAGTAATAGTAATTGGACTGAGTGGAGTACAATTCAGGGGGTAATCGGGCAAGTAATTTCAAATCGGCCGAGCGCGTAGCGCGAGGACGATTTGAAATTATGAGCACGATTACCCCTGAATTGTACGACACGAAGTTCAATTACTAATTAATCGAATCAATAACAAAATTCTATCAATTTTCTATCAGTTTGAAAGCAGGAGGAAACAGCGAGAAAAACAACCCATTAAAGTGCACCTGATTGACGCACAAGCTACGCAGGTGTCCAATTACAGCTGTCCAATTACAAAAAGTTGTAATTGGACAGCTGTAATTGGACACCCACGTGACCGCGCGCCAATTACGCAAGAAATAGGCGCGTGGATGACCAATCACAATCGAGAATTTTGTTATTGATACGATTACGTGAGAAATAGGCGCGCGGAAGACCAATCACAATCAAGAATTTTGTTATTGATACGATTACTATAATAATATTGAATTTTATTACTGTCTTTGGCTTAAAGAAATGCAACGGTATTATATAAAATGTAATGGTCCATTTGGGAGTACGGCGACACGAACACTATAGCAGTAGTGCTCAAATCGGGATTGCTTATAAAAATCCAGAATTTTGCTACAGTTAGACAAACAAAGTTCAAACTTAATTGTTTCAGCCAAGGACGAGTGCGCAAAGATAGGACTGGTTTGTACCACTCCTTCCCAAAAGTGCTATAAGCAGAACGATGGATATTATGCATGTGGCTGCGCTCCTGGTTATAAGATGACAGGATCTGGAAATGCGAAAACTTGTAAAGGTACAAGAACTAGTTAACTATTCTAGTATTCCTCCATATATATCGTGGTCGTTCAAAAGCAGAAGTTCGAATGGGCATAACAGATCAGAGTACACTAAACCCCCGGGGGGGGGGGGGTACTCAACAAAGTTTTGTACGGGGATGCTCCGCCCCGAGGTCCAAACCCTTACCCTTTCATATACCGATTTTGACAGAAAAGGTACCCCTTTCATATACCTTTCATTGAAAATGGTACCCCTTTCATATACCTTTCAATGAAAATGGTACCCCTTTCAGAGCCTACACGTGCGTCTATTTGATATATTTTGAAAGGCCATTTTTATAATACTTAAATGGCAGTTTTCCCTACCCTTTTTTATGCTTCAACGGCGTCGCTTCGCTTCCCTTTCCTATTCTTCGTGAAATCCCTACCCTTTCATATACTTCAACTCGTGAAATCCCGACCCTTTCATATACCTCAAGCCTAAAAAAGGTACCCCTTTCGGGTGGAGCATCCCCGTATAGCCCATTATAGGGAGTACCCCCCCCCCTCCCCCCCCGGGACTAAAACGAGAAAAGATTCTGTCAAAAGGCATCATTAAATTATTGAACAGACCGCAACAATCGACTTAACAGTAAAGCGGGCATTGGCACATGCACGCTCTGTGTCGGCCCATTTTTTAGCCAGATATCTCAGACAGTTCGAGGTCGCTCGTGCTCATTCCCTCCACTCTCCATTTGATTTCCTTGTTTGAGGCCTTTTTATTACCCTTGGTGCGAGAGGCTTTTTTCACGCTCTCATTTCTCTTATATAAGACCCTGTGGTTCCCAAGGTAGCTTGTTCTTGACTTTCTACTTAAATAAAACTTTGGAGTCAACTTTGTGATGTCGTTTTCCAGCCAAAAATGCCAAAATCTGAACAACTAAAAACATATAGATTGAGAGAATCACAGGATCTATATTGTCGCAAAATTTTAAATTAATTAATTAAAAATATTAAAACTATCATAAAAACACGAAAAAAGCAAGTGGCACACTCGAAAAAAATTGATTTGAAGCTTAAATTTAAAAATGTCAAATCAATTTTTGCTGTCTATGCGCCAAACATTATAAATGGCTTTGCAAACAAAAACAACATATTCCCAAACTTCGTGGATTTCTGAAACACTTAAAGTATATTAAGGACATCGAGACGTATAGAAACACAATACCAAACAAAAAGTGGGAGCCTCTATTACTCTATCTATAGTGTCTTAGCCCCCCTTCAAGTTATTTTAAAGTAGTCGTTTAATATTTTATCTAATGTGTCAACCCATAATTTTACCAGCCCATTCAACTTAAATGTGCTAAAAGTTGCGTGTTTTATTTTATTCAATATTTCTATATTTATTATTTATTTTTTTGTTATTCGTCGTTTCTTTTGTTATTCCTTTCTTTGCTGTATAATTTAATAAAATAAAGGTTGTAATTAAAAAAAAGTGACACACTCGAACACCAACCCCACGTCTGTCTTACGCATGTGCACAGCCATATCACCATGGCAGTGGCAGCCATGGACAACTGTTTCGTCCTAGTTACTCATGCGCGTAGCGGCATGTGTTAAGGTTTGCCCTCCGTCTTTTCTTTTTTTTTATTATTTCTATTTTTTGCGTCACATTAGTTCATGCAAATTTATGCAGGCATATTTTAAATTGTGCAGTTCCGGTTCATAGCATTGCCATATACACTTTCGGTTTAGTGACTTCGGCTATTCTCATTTCCGGCAAAACAGCGTTACTGAAGTGTCACGACACCATCTCCTACAACCCTACTTGCATAAATAATGTTCACGTTAGGTATATATAACGCACTGAAGAATACTGGCTTCCTTGTGGTACAGTCTTCATTTATAAAACATTCAATAGTAAAAACGTGGTTTACAGGAACGGTGACTGAATAAAAGGAGCAACTCATCTCCATGTCGGACATTTTCTTATCTTGTTTAAAATATGCATAAAACTTTCTTACGCATGCGCATGAGTACAGACTGCTCGAAGCCTCTTGTTTGGACCGGCATCAGTATGGCATAGCCGTCGGACATCTGATAGGACTCGAAATCCCTATGTAGAATGCCCTCTACTACCAAAGCACCCATTTAAGCGCTAGCTCCAAACTTTACATGTGGTAGCTGTTGGCCTGTCCTCCCACGGTATGAGTATGGAGAGATGGGTGCCGTTAGGTGTGCTAGTAACTTCTAAGTAAAAACACGAAGAAAGCAAGTGACATACTCCAGCACCAACCCCACGGTCTGGCCACATTATTATGCCACATTTGCTGTCACATTTGCCTATGTTAATCATGACCATTTCCCTAAACCTTTCTGGTCAATAACAGGACATGTTCTTTTTCAAGGTACATGAAAAGGGAACCCATTGAACTGATAAAGTGTTCTACATGTTCTATTGTATAAGTCATTAATAATTCATAAGGGTACTAACAAATAGAAATGAGCCATTCCAATCACATGGTTACCCTGTAAAGCAGATACAACTCACTAGTGAGTTGTGTCTGAAATGTAAATTAGATACAACCACTAGTGAGTTGTATCTGGAATGTAAATTAGATACAACCACTAGTGAGTTGTATCTGATATCTAAATTAGATACAACCACTAATGAGTTTTATCTGGAATGTGTTGTATCGGCACTATACATTCACTCGGCTGCGCCTCGTGTTTGTATGGGCCGATACAACACTCCCGCTCATGTATTAAACATTACTTACAGCGACACTATCCACTACACGTTACCACACTATCCCATTACCAAAATTATTCATTTTTAACGGTTATGTAAATGTTGCTGCTTTTTCATGATTATTTCAGCCAAGGACAAGTGCATAAAGCTAGGATATTATTGTCCCTCAAATCTACTGTGCGTATTCAGAAACGATGGATCCGACAAGCCTGTATGTATGTGCGCTGATGGTTACACCATGACGAAAGCGGGAAAGAGTCATACTTGTATAGGTACACGTACTATTAGGGATGGTTCGCGCTAGCGACCTAATCCGGCGAAAGTCGGATTCGGAGTCGCAGAGATTCGGAGTCGGTGTCGGAAGCGCAAGGCGCCTTACGTTCTGGTGTTAATAAAAAACATGAATTAGTCGATGGAATTGGAATTGAAATGATTATAAGATTCCGATTCACTAGTGGGAACCAGCCCTTGAAAGCTTTTCCCAAATCAAATGCCGTCAGAATAAACTGACGAAAATAGGGCCATTAACCAATCCGGAATCAAGCTAGACCCGTTTTGTCGATAATCGATAACAATTAATCAACAATCCTGTATGTTAATGTATATTGGAAAATACATTCATATGAACAGCGAATAAAGAATCAAAGAGACTGTGATCATCGAGTTGCAATTAGTGCCTGAAAAGAAATTCATGCCTCGACGGGATTCGAACCCATGACCTTTGCAATTCCGGCGCAAACGATCTACCACCGTGAATTGCCGGAAAGGAGCCTGTATGCCAAATATCCATTTAGAATCTGCATACCAAATACCTACTGAGATGGTCAAGCCCGAATCATACCGTCCAGAAGGACGTCGGACACCTTATTGAGACTTATATAACGGAGTAACTGGTTAGCTTTCTGTTGAGGTTGGGGGTAGCAGTTTATGTAGTTAAATTTAGGACTAAGCAACTCGAGAAGCTAGGTGGTGCAGTGCTACGGTTGGCTATGTAAGCCTAAGCCTAGCTGAGGTCACAGGTTCAATCCTGAGTGGGGATTTTAGATTTTCTTTCTAAAAGCTAAGTGTCGACATTACGTTATATAAGTCTCAGTAAGGTGTCCGACTTCCTTCTGGACGGTATGATTTAGGCACAATCCACTACGATTGAGGACTTTTGCTGCACGTGCACTGCATGTGCCATAAGCACTCAAATCGGGAGTGCTGCATTAATCTATTCCAGAATTCGTTATAGGACTAAAGCAGCTTACAAATAATTCTTTCAGCGAACGACGAGTGTGTAAAGAGAGGGGATCTTTGTCCGCCTCCTCTAAAGTGCCGAAAGAAACAGGATGGATCTCACGCATGTGGCTGCGCTGCTGGTTATAAAGTGATAGGAGCAGGAAAGGCGAGAACTTGTAAAGGTAATAGTGCCCGGATAGGGACTCCCATATAACAACGATGGTGGCGATTATCAGAATTTTTACCAGAATCAGAATCTCGTTTTGCGGGCTTGCCTGAAATGTAAATGTTTGGTGGGGTTATATGCCGCCCGGTTCTCCAAATCCTGACCTCTAAAATCCATAATCGTTTTCAGTCTAATTACAAAATTTTAATTATTGCTGCGAGCCCTTTGGCGAGCAGCACACTAATCGTGACAGGCCCCCTGTGTTTCATTTGACCGAGTGAGACCTGGGCGCTTTATATACGGCGCAACAGATCGATTTGAGATTTTCGTGGAGGATTTCGTGGACTATGATTTTGAGTGAGGATGCAGTATGTATTATCAGCGGCAGTAGTTGTAGAATTGTGCGTGGTCAAGCTAGGCCTGAACATGTACAAGCAATGGAAAACAACGAATTCTGTACTATTTAGTTCTATATTTATATTTAAAACAAATTCGTGCTTATTATTCAAACAATTCAGCTACATTTTTGGGAAAAATATACAAAAAAAAAAACAGTTATCATCATAAAGCCTATTGACAATCATTATAAGTATTGACACAATTTGATAAGTAACATCGCAGCACTTCACTGGCTCTCAGCTATTTCTAGTATTATATTTAATTCCCTTCAAATGCAACAGCTTTATAGCACATTGCTCAAACGTTACGTGTACACTAGCTGTCACGCTACCGGATAATTTTGTTCTTGTTATGGCAAGAAACCATGTTTTCCTGGTTACGACTAATGCATTCACGAATCATTATTTCAGCAAAGGACGAGTGCGTAAAGAAAGGGGACATTTGTCCATCTGCTCTACAGTGCCGAAAGCAAAAGGATGGATCTTACGCATGTAGTTGCGCTGTTGGTTTTAAGGTGATAGGAGGTGGAAATGCGAGGACTTGTACAGGTACAAGTTTTATGAAGACTCTTTCAGACTATAAACACTATCACTATAAAATTAACCGGAATCAAGAACCCACTTTGCTTAAGCCGATAAAACAAAGCAAAATCAACAAGCCTTTCACTTTTTTGTGATCATTGTTCATATTGAGATGTAATGCGGATACAAAATTGTCTTAACGAGCGAGGCCATATGCGCACTTGATATCACAGGGACGCACGCCGCCATGACGACGCGAGACTTCGACAACGGTGCACGCCCTAGGTTGCGTAAGCCGTCGCACAATGTGAAAAAATGCCCCTCGCGACACTGGGTTGTGCCTAGATCATACCGTCCAGAAGTACGTCGGACACCTTATTGAGACTTACATAACGTAATGTCGACACTTAGAATTTTATTTTCAATAAATGTTTAAGTGTAAAAAAGAAAATCTAAAATCCCCACTCAGGATTGAACCTGTGACCTTAGCTAGACTTGGGCTTACATAGCCTTCCGTACCACTGTACCACCTGGCTTCTCGGGTTGGTTAGTCCTAAATTTAACTATGTAAACTGCTACTCCCAACCTCAACTGAAAGCTAACCAGTTACTCCGTTATATAAGTCTTAATAAGGTGTCCGACGTCCTTCTAGACGGTATGATTTAGGCTTGACCGCGACACTGAGATCAAACGTTGTCTTGGTCGCCAGGACGTAAGCGCGCGAACCAGAAGTTGACATTGTTTTGTTTCCAGGCTACTCTGCGCACTGTCGCGTCCTCAATTCACGTCACGTTGTCTTTACTTAATCTGCCTGATTTGTACAGCATTTGTACAGGGATTTTGTAAGGGGTGAGGTAAGAAAAGCGTACACGAGGCCGTAAAAATAATATGCACCAGCCGCGTCTCTATAAACGGTCATATCTCTTTTAATGTTAAAAGATTTCAAGTGTTATTTAACCAATACACACACATCGTTGGCTGATGACTTCTTCTGCACGTACACTTTGCCATTTGTGCGCAAATCGGGGATGCTAAATAAACAGATTCCAAATTTTGTTGTAGTTAGTACTAAAGCAGTTCACCATTTTTTTTTCAGCCAAAGACGAGTGCGTAAAGAGAGGGGTTCTTTGTCCTTCTGCTCTAAAGTGCCTAAAACAAGACGATGGTTCTCACGTATGTGGATGTACTGCTGGTTATAAAGTGATAGGAGTTGGAAAGGCGAGGACTTGTAAAGGTACTATTCCCGGGTGGAGGGGTGGGGGGGGGGGGGGGGGTGGTGGGTGTCCCATATACGAATGATGGGGAGGGTGAAAAATGTTTGAAAAACGAAATCCAACCTTTAAAGGTACCAGAATCTCATGGCTTAAGTTCATTTTCACCCCTAAGATGTACCAATTCTAGAACAACAAATGAACACCGCCCGCAATATTTTTCGGTTCGACACCCTAAAAGGTATCGCGGCGGGCATTTTAGTTTTAATGTTCTAACATTGCCAGTCTACAAATGTTGTCTCCTCTAAAACGTACGAAGATCACATATGGGAACCCCCCCCCACCCCCCCCCCCACCCCCCCCCCCTAATAGCGTTACCCCTGATGTGACGCGTACGGTGCTGCCATGCTACCAGAGAATGTTGTTCTAGTTATATCAAATAAGGTAGCCTGCAGTGCTGAATTTAGTGTTTGGTCGCCATTTTGGATTTGCACAACGTCGGGGGCTGGGAGGAGTGAAAGGGTCGCATCTTTCGACTCGCCTCAGTCTGCGTTTTTTTTTTTAAGCGCAGCGCTCGTTCGCCCCCAAATACGCCTGCTTTGCAGGTTACAAATAAGCATGTTTTCTTGGTTACGACTAATGCAGTTCACGCATGAATCGTTATTTCAGCCTTGGACGAGTGCGCAAAGAAAGGGGATGTTTGTCCTTCTGCTCTACAGTGCCGAAAGCAAGCCGATGGATCCTACGCATGTGACTGCGATGCTGGTTTTAAGGTGATAGGAGTTGGAGATGCGAGGACTTGTACAGGTACAAGAGTCTTTTAGACCTAAGCATTACCAGTATAAAATTAACTAATTTAGAATTAAGAACCCATAACCAGTTTGCTTCAGCCGATATAACTAATTAAAATCAGCAAGCCTTTCATTTTATTCGTGGTCATTGTTGAAATTGAGATGTAACGCAGAGACAAAATTGTCTCAACGCGCGGGGCCATATGCGTATACATATGCGAGGCCATGCATTTGCGTATACATATTCGTATACATACATACATACCAGGGATTGTTTTCCCCAGTAAACAGAGCTCAGGCAAGGCAGCACGGGGGGCGGGGGGGGGGGGGGGTGGGGGGGGGGGGTTAGGGGAAAAGAAGGGGTTAGGGTTAGGGGAAAAGGCATAAAAAGAAGTAATGCGGCATTCATCCGGCAACTTAAGTCAGAAAAATTCACTAAGTTTAGTAAGTATTGGTTACAAAATGCTTTTAAAGTTACAACAGTTCAAAGTTAGCGCAGCACTTTCCGCAACTAATTTGGCACTGTTTATCCTTGATTCTGATAGCGTGATTATCAGGCTCAGTGTGAAGACAAAACTGAGATGTTATGCGTTTCTTGCAGAGACTAACAGTTTCTCCGTCCCTGCTCGCGCTGAATACGTACACTTTGACGGCGACTAGTGCTTAAATCGGGGAAGCTAACCACCATGCAATCATTTGCAAGAATATTTTAGTAGTGACAATAAATACATTTTGCGAATGAATATGATTATTTCAGCTATGAACGAGTGCGAGAAGCGAGGGGATAGTTGTCCTTCTGCTCTACAGTGCAGAAAGCAAGATGATGGATCTTACGCATGTGGCTGCGCTGCTGGTTATAAGATTAAAGGAGATGGAGAGACGAGGCTATGTACAGGTATTGTTGCTACTTTTAAACGACTCTTCTCAGATCTAAATGCTACCGAGATAAATGCATTTCCAGTGATGAGTTTATCAAAAAGAAAAGAAACTTTGTTTGCCGGCCAACCAGCTCTTAAGGTTACAGTGTACCTTCGGGGGTGTCTCCAGTATAACAGCTCTAGCGTCTTAAGATTACACTTAATATACCTAAACCCAGATATCAAATTAAAGCTTATAGAGCTGGCCATCTAAATATGGAAACCATTTGGTAATAAAGTGAATTGTCGAATTTTTTACGACGTCTTAATTCGAACGTCCGAATCAGCTTTAAAACGCTATAACTCAAAGCGATTATTGTATTTTGCTAATTTGATTTGTTCTCGGGTTTCCGGACACGAAGCGCTAAAAAAAAACGTGTCGGCGATTTCCCATATTCAATTGCAGTGAATAGTTACAAAATATTTTCGAAAAAGGGAGAAAAAAAATTGGAATGATCGCACGGAAATGGCTCTGGACGAAACAGTTTTCGGAAATAAGAAATTCGCCGAAAAGGTTTTGTTGATTATATGTTAGCCTAGCTTCTGTCCAAATTTGAGGAAAATCGAACAAATTCCCTGTGAGTTGTAGCTCTTTAAAGTGTCCCCAACAAGCGAAAAATTAACTTTGAGAAAACAGCGCTTAAAAAAACATATCGCTTTATAAACAAAGTCCGCCCACAAAAGTTATACTGTCATTTCTCCGTCAATTTTCACTATTTTTCGATAATTTTTGTTTTGGATGAAACTTCATTCTGTAAACTTTATTTTGACGCCAAAAAAAATTTTCAATAAATTTTCGATCTGAAGGTACACTGTAACCTTAAGATATCGGTTATCAGAGTAATTGCGAGGAAACATTTCAGTCTCTGTTCCTTTTAAAGCGGCTTTCAATTGAGTATCGATAGTAATTGAATGATTTCTATGGTTTTACATTGAGCACTATGCTTTGTGATTGGCTTAAAAATCTCGTGCTACTTTCTCAACCAGTCAGAAGTAATACCAAAACCAATCGTGACTTGCTCAAACGCGTTTTCCCGCGCTTGGCACCAACTTCCTGTATTTGCTTCGAGTTGTGATTGGTTGATTGGATTGTCTGCGTGTGTTGTGATTGGCTAGAGTAGTTTGGTGTTACGACACTCAATGAAACTGATATATCAAGTTTTTTTTCTTAAACAACGTTTGAATAAGCCTACATTCGGAAAAAATGCCTTTCGTTTTATTAATTGTTCTGCCGGGGCATTTGGACAGCTTTTTGTCCGAACCGTAGGGCATGGACATGGCTTTGAAATCCTCGGTGCGATGTTATTAGATTTTTAAAATGTATTTCATGGATAATTTTTACAGCCATGGACCAGTGCGATAAGGAAGGAAAGTCTTGCCCTTCTAATCTAAAGTGCCTTAAGAAGAATGAATCTTATGAATGTGGCTGCGAGAGGACTGGTTTTATTGTGAAGGGAGAAGGAGGGAACAGGAGGTGTGAAGGTAAAACAACTATAGGCGGTTTTCAAGTTACGTCATGGCGGCCATGTTGGTGCACACCTACAAAAGAATTTTAATGAACTTCTTTTGTTATGTGCACCAACATGGCCGCCATGGCCTTTGTCATTTGAGTCCCACAGGACTGAAGTTCACGTGAGTGAAAACCATCTATATGGCTCTTTCAGATTTAAACTGACCCGGAGGAGGGGTACTCGACAGACGCTCCGTAGGGAGGTGGGGTCGGGATGCTCACATCCTGATCCTATATAAGACACAACCCCCTGATTTTCCTACCCTGTTTAAGACAGAATTCCGATTATTAGGACCCCATCTAAGACATGTACAAATTGCCACACTGGCTTTGCGCGGCGTACCGAAGTAAGCGCCAACAAAATACTAGTTGAAATTCGGCTTGTGGTGAAGTTTCTATGATATATGCTAATCATGTTTAAGCCATTACGCAATGTAAATATACCCCTTTTAAGACTAATCAAAGGGCTCTTAGAGCCAGCTCATTCATGTAATGGACAATTTTCATTGTACCCTTGATAGTCATAAAGCAGATTGTAAAGCACATTTTGTAAGCGCGAGCCTCAAGTCTGGATCGAAACTGGTGGAACTCTAAAAATGTTCTAGTGTGACTATCTTGGCCGCTAATATTGATGTGTGTGTTGTATGTTGAAGAGCTCCAAAGAAATAGCACAACAATAAAGCAATGCTTTACGTACTTACCAAAAAAACGCAAACAATAACTTTCCAATATGGCCGCCTCGATGGCCTGCCTCGTGCCTTTCCATTTCCGGTCATTTTCTCTTCCGCCCGATTACGTCACTATCTACGGTCCACAACTTCCGTCGACATTTGCTACCCTCATAATACCTCATTCATTGCGCATACACATGAATGAGCTAAAAAGTGATAAAATCGATTATATACCCTGTCAGGCCGCACGTCCCCATTGGGGCCTGATAATAAGGAAGTACTCCCCCGGGATAGATTCTCACCTTGACCCTTTAATTCCCAAGACATCCATGACAAGTTTAAAACTAGGAAAAGATGGGAGAGATTTCAGTTTTCAGTCATTTCGCAATTGTTGAAAATAAGCCGCACGCACAACAGGAAAGCCCGGTTAAACCAGATAGTGGAAACAAAAGAGAAGAGGCTGGGGGCGAAGCTCTGCCTAGCTTCCCCGCAGTCTTAACCTCTGGAAAAGGATAAATCAGATATTTCATTTGAATTTATCTTCAAATTATACCATCTTGTCCAGCATAATTTGGAGGCGAAGTAGTCTAATGGGAAGGGAGGCCGGTGGGAGGTGAAAGAACCGGGATCTCACCATGGATTAGTTATCCTATCCAAGGTGGAGTACCACTCTTCCTAGTGGCTTCTGGAGATACCTCTTGCTCTATGCTACAGAACCGGGTTAAGTGTGGCCGACTTGAGGCTCGTATGAAATTTTACCCTGAATCTTAATCTTTCGAACATGAGAGGCTCACAGACAAATGTTGCTTTACATTAATTGTTTCAGCAAAGGATGAGTGTGCAATGTATGGGGAAATTTGTCCTCCTGATGGATCGTGCCAAAAGCAAAACGATGGATCACACGCATGTACCTGCCCTTCTGGTTATAATATGTCAGTGGATGGAGGGAACAGGACTTGTGAAGGTACTTGTAGTTTTAAGAGCTCAAACGTTTTTTTTTTTGTGTGTATTTATGTTTTTTTATTTATGTTTAGAGCTCAAACGAACGCCTCGCCAGAATAATTTCCAAATAATAACTTATAAGTATCTGTAAAATTGAATTGTCGGAAAGACCAAAACAACAATAAGCACTTTATTTATTTGTTTTTGATACATTTATTCATTTATTTTTTAACTTAATTCTTTAGGTAAATAATCAGAAGTTCGCAAAGGCGATGACCCTGACAATATGAAATGGGATAAATAAACTTAGCCTAAATGTGGTAAAGACAAAATATATGATTGTAGCTAGTCAATATAAGATAAAACACCTTCAGCACCAGTTTAATATTCATGTCGATCACAAACCCCTTGTAAGGGATAAGACGTATAAATATCTTGGTGTTGAAATAGATCAATCATTAACTTGGAGAGATCATGTAGACAAAATTGCTAAGAAAACCTCTGGAGGGATTGGCGTTCTGAGACGTGTAAGGCATCTCTTACTTTATCATACATTAATGATGTACTACTCCCTTGTACTACCATATTTCGATTATTGTAGTATAGTGTGGGGGAGTTGTGGGAAAGGGATGTGTAATAGACTCTAGACCCTCCAAAACAGAGCTGCCAGGGTGATAACCTCCTCTAACTACGATAGACGATCAGTTGAGATACTGGATGAACTTGGGTGGGATAATCTTGAAACACGAAGGACAAGACAACTAGCCATAATAATGTATAAATTGAAAAATCGAAATGTACCTGATCATTTGGCTCAAATTTTTAATAGTACAAACTCTATGTATTCTTACAATCTAAGAAACTCAACATATAATTTATTTGTACCAAGACCGTATACTGAGGCTGGAAAAAATAGCTTCCACTACAGAGGGGCAGTTCTCTGGAATAGTCTATCAAATACTATTAAAGGGCAGACAAGCCTGAAATCGTTTATATCATATTTGTAATTTAGTATAGTTTTAATGACCATTTTTAGTTTTTATTGAATGATTTTTGCACGGCTCTCTGGAAGAGCATTTTTAAGAATGAGATCCCTTGAATAAATAAAGATGATTGATTGATTGATTGATTGATTGGGATGACTAATGTGTGTGGGCGGAGGGGGCGTGGGGGGGGGGGGGGGGAGGAGTGGGGAGGAGACATACCGAGAATCGACTTTAATTCTGAGTACAGCGAAACAAAATGTACTTGCATTTTCAAAATGTTGATTGGCGACAAATAAAAATGGCTGCATTAATTTCAGACTTGGACACGTATCCCGTGCATTTGATATGCTAAGAGGATGGGGAATTTGAAGGCAAACGTCCTGTAGTGGGAATTTTGATCGACCCCTTTGAAAACATAGCCTTTGCAGTCTTTGGGGATGAAGTCTCTTACCTTACCTTACCACATCGATTTCTTGATAAAAATATCTTTACACAAACAATTAGTTACAGATCTAATCTAGTCATGCAATTGTTTTATAAGAGATGGACCTTGCTTCCTTGTGTTTGGACACACTGTTTCGTGGAGATCTAAAAATAACTTTTGCAGCTAGTGTTTTGGGATGGAGTCTCCTACCTTGATCATCTGTTGATCAAATGTCTTTTGCATCTGACAGCTACAGTACCTGTACTTAGGGGGACGACAGATATGCTACAGATCCATATTTGCAATTCTATTGACGAAATCACTTTTTAATACAGATTTCGACGAATGCGAACAAGGAAACGTGTGCGCGAAAACTGGTCAAAAATGTGTCAACCAAAAAGGCTCGTATGAATGCCAATGCAAAGAAGGTTACATAAAAAGTGGAAGCAACTGCGATCCTGGTAGGTTTTTTACGGTGGTCAACAATTAATAGTTCTCGTAAAACGAAAACCAGAATAAATCATTAGTAGGGTTCATGCAACCGATAAAAAATTGATTAAAATTTGCAGTGTTAAAACCAGCTAGGAAATGTAGGCACATCAATTCGAGAATATCATACTTTCAAACACATCGCTTGCAATACTGAGGCACATGAACTGACTTTTTGTCCAAGAACTCTAATTCAATGGAACTCTCTGCCGAATAATTGTATTTGCAGGGATTAGGCAATATAATGTTGTAATATTTAAACGCCAACTTGCCTCGCGTGTAAGCTGCTGACTACTCAACCAACAATTCGCGTCTTTGAGGGGTGACTGTAACGGAAAAATAAATAAATAAATAAATAAATAAATAAAATATTTTGGTCCGCAAGTAGTAAGGACCCAGTAAGGTTTATGACACAAGAACAGTACACCTAAAATTAAACGAAGGACATAACCGTGTGTAAGGCCAGATATGAATGGATACACGGTTGAACTTACGGCCATTCTATAGCACCGAATATTACCTAGTGCTATAGAGCGTTTTCACTGACGTCATATCAAAATTCAGAAGCAGTTTTCGATTCTAAAATGTTTATGAAATTGTAGAGAGTTTAAAACTACACATCTGGGCCAAATTTTGAAGCGCAAGAGCATTTCATTCAAGAGTTATAGGCGAATGAGTATAGACAATTTTAGTAAGAAATGTATGGAGCGGCCATCTTGGTGTTCCACTTAGGAACACCAACATGGCGGCCAAAAAATTAAAGACTTCAAAGTCTTAATAACACCAAAAATCTCATCACAAAATATTGTATTCACTATAAGAGGCATGAAATGGGCTTATAAGCATCTATAATTCATCAATAACTTTCAACTAGTTCCATTTTGTTTATTTTCACGGCTTATCTGAAATAGCGTGACGAATTGCGTGACACATTTACAACCTTTATAAATCGGAAACGAAACATCGTTAAAACCTAAAACTTTTTGTGAAAGATTATAACACTGGTATCCACATACCATGTTAGAAACAGCTTTGTAGGATGTATACTTAAGATTTTTTAATTTTTATGATGTCATGTGAAAACGCTCTATTTTAGTTCGATTTTAATGGACATATCTTGTCCCTCGCCTTTAATGATCATGGTATAGTACTCCCCAGAACGCCAGAACGTTTGTTTATGCGCATTCTGAACGTTCGAATGCAACTAACACAAGACTGACTTTCAAATCTTATGTGGGAAAGGGGTAGTAAAAATTAACGAACATGACAAACACTTCAAGATAACAAAACTTTTATATGAGAGCTCTCTCGAACATGAAGCCTCAAAATAGATACCATGCATTTTTGATATAAAGTCCGTTCAGGTTCAGCTACAACCATCAAAATTGAGAAGTCGTCTAATATGTAATTTACTACATGAGCGGGAGTGTTGTATCGGCCTATACAATCACGAGCCGAAAGCGAGTGAATGTATAGTGCCGATACAACACGGACGCGAATGTAGTAAACAACTTGTGAAATTCACATTCACATGTAAATTTGATACAACCACTCGTGAGTCGTATCTGGAATGCAAATTAGATACAACCACTCGTGAGTTGTATCAAGATTGTATCGGCCTATACAGGATAATCATGCGATTGGAATGGCTCATTTCTATTTGTTAGTACCCTTATTAATTATTAATGAATTTTACAAATATATACAGGGAAGATATCAATGTCGTCACCAATTGTTATTAATGTGCCAACCAGAGCCTTATTGGCTGCCGAAACAAAGGGTTCTTTTGTTTCAGTGGTTGGCACATTTGAATAACAAAAAGAATGTTTGTAAACAGATATCATCCCTATACAGCGGATTTATAAACTGTTCTTCTTGCCATCACAGATTTTTGTCTCAATATTGAGTGCAATGCGCACGAAATATGCTACAAAGGAAATTGTAGATGTAAACAAGGCTACAGGAAGAGCAAGGCCAGTAAACGAAAGTGCGTAGGTGAGCTTTGGTTCTTCACGTTAAGGCCCCGTCCACACGTATCCGGATATGTTTGAATCCGCAACTTTTTTGTTGCGGATTAGAAAAAATTCGCGTCCACACGTAGCGTATTCGAATCGTATTTGCCCGTCCACACGTATCCGGATTCGCTCTAGCAGCCAGGGCTTCTCTTTAAATGTTGTCAAAAAAGCATACGCAAAGGCCAAGTTCAAATCAAAGTTCAACTGTTAACACGTTATTAGACTAGAAATAAGTCCATGTAGAATTGAAGCGAGAACATTTCGGTCGGCCATGTTGAATATTCGCGCGGTTGAAGACTGGATCTGATACTGTTACGTCAGCGTATTAAAAAATATCCGGATTCGACCGTCCACACGATGCCGTACTCGTAGCGTATTCACAAATTTCCAATTATGGAGAGCGAATTCAAAACGTTGCGGATTCGTGAGCCGAATTTGCCGGATACGTGTGGACGGAAGGCCAATCCGCAACAAAAAAGTTGCGGATTCAAAAATATCCGGATAAGTGTGGACGGGGCCTAAGACTAAGGCCCCGTCCACTCGTATCCGGATATTGTTGAATCCGCAACTTTTTTGTTACGGATTACAAAATATTCGCGTCCACACGTAGCGTATTCGAATCGTATTTGCCCGAATTCGCCGGATACGTGTGGACGGAAGGCCAATCCGCAACCAAAAAGTTGCGGATTCAAAAATGTCCGGATACGTGTGGACCGGGCCTAAAACTACGTTCAAACGTACTCGGCATCACTGATCGTTTCACACTGCACCTCCGCAAATGTCATCTACTGCATAACACGTACTTTGTGCAAAACGATATACATTAGCGAAACAGGGAGAAGACTAGGGTACCGTTTCCGTGAACAAATATTTGCCCGCTAGTAATACAGTACTTTGGGCAAATATTTCTTTCAATTTTTACCTCATTAGCATACAGTGTACGCGACTCATTTTCTAATCGAGCTACAAAAAAAAAATCAATTCTGAATATTGAAAGGGCAAAGCGCAATTAGCTTTCTCTGGAAATTTCAGCCCGAAATATATATATAGATAGCTATAGGCTGAGCCTAACAGCGGAGCTCTCTGAACATAAATTCTGATTGCAGAAACTTTGTCATAGAAAATACCAAATACCAAATAGGAATCAATTACCTTAATGATATTTGCGGAGGCTGATTCTTTAGCGCATATGACCTTTTAACAGATATTTCTTCCAAGCAAATTTCTATCACATAAATATATCAATTGTAATTTTAGAAATTAATGTTTTTTTTTTTAAATTTCTTAACTAATTTCTCTTCTTTAATTCCTATTTGGTATCTTGTATTTTCTATGACAATGTTTCTGCAATTAGGTGTATATAGTCAAATTACCTGCTGTACGGAAATTTGCATGCTAATGAAACGAAATGTAAACAATGACACCAGTAGATATTCATCTATAGGCCAGTTCAAAAAATACCGTAATGCTCTTTAAAGTACTGGTTTGGGTGGTGCTTGATGAAAGCCTGATTTTTCAAATTTAGGCCCCGTCCACACGTATCCGGATATTTTTGAATCCGCAACTTTTTTGTTGCGGATTAGAAAATATTCGCGTCCACACGCAGCGTATTTGAATCGTATTTGCCCGAATTCGCCGGATACGTGTGGATGGAAGGCCAATCCGCAACAAGAAAGTTGCGGATTCAAAAATATCCGGATACGTGTGGACGGGGCCTTATTTTATTTTCAGCACGAACTGCACGTGCTATGCTTCAACTTGTCATAGGAATTTGCATACGGTGCACATTTGAATACGAACACCCAATGCCACGTCCTGGCGTTCCTACATGTACTCTGAATACCATTGTGCCATTCTAACAAAGGAGACTTGAATAATTACAGCCCGGTGAGGCTGAGGCCCCGTCCACACGTATCCGGATATTTTTGAATCCGCAACTTTTTTGTTGCGAATTGGCCTTCCGTCCACACGTATCCGGCGAATTCCGGCAAATACGATTCAAATACGCTACGTGTGGACGCGAATATTTTCTAATCCGCAACAAAAAAGTTGCGGATTCAAAAATATCCGGATACGTGTGGACGGGGCCTGAGCCTGCACATAAAAGAGTATTATGGTAATTTTATAGTGGCCTATAGGTTTGGATCTAACTGCATCAATTTTATTTTATTTTTTTTTATTTATTTATTTATTTTTTTTATTTTAGCCCTTGGATTTTCTGTAGCTGTCTCGACCCATTCTTCTTCTAATAGCATTTACCTGGGCGCCTTTTTCATTGGATACCTTGGGCGCCTGTCCTTCACAGCATAGAGAACCACGCCTGCAGCTATTTTGTTGTTGATGCGATCCATAATATTGCCAGACAGGAGACGTGCATATAAGCAAAACGTTTGCAAGAAAAGTCCTTATTTTTTCGTTTACAAGTAAAATTTCAGAAATTGATTGCCGCTTCTGTTGCATAGCTCAGTCAAACAAGATTTTTCAATTTGTAAGCTATTACTAACTATCAGAACTGCAAATGTTGTTTTAACACAAAAATCTGTTTGTTAAACAACATGAACAGAGCACTGAAAATGTTGTCTTATTAAAACACGGAGCATTTGTGCCTACCACGCTTTATTTTTTCTACAGTTTTCTGAACTTGTTACGCAATTAGCTTTTTGAAATAAACCATTGCAGGAACAAAACTGTCATTATCTTTATACCTATTTGTTCTAAGATAAACTGAGTAGCTACGGCTTCGGAGACCCAGGGACAATGGAAAAGGGCGAAATAATCTTTTATATTTCTCCAGCCGATTCTTTTTTCACCCTTTTCTCCTCGGCTTGCCCGGCTAACTGTTTCTGGGTCACCAAGGATGCTGGTTGGGGGAAGGAGTTGGCAAAAGTGCGCGGATCATTGACAGATCTTTTCAAAAGTCTTCATTGAGGCTTTCTGTTTCAGATACAGCTATTTCAATTAACGTTGTCGGATGAAAGCTTAAAGCCAAGACCGCAAGGTAGTATGGGTTAGGGTTAATAGCCATTGCATAAAAATCCTATACCACCTTGCGGTCTTGGCTTTTCGCCTTTTTTTATCCGACAACGTTAATTGAAATAGCTGTATACATATATATGCAACACGGACAATCCAAATTTGCAAGTGCATGCGCAGGACTTAAGCTGCGCAACTGAACAGGTGTGCTTTACAGCGAAACCTCTTTTGTAAAGATACTCACACGCGATCGTTTTCAGTTTTGCGAAGTCATTAATTAATGGCGGACGGGATCTGGACGTTTTTCAGGAAGCTTAATTTTTAGACTCATAACTGTCAGGATGACAAAATGATCTTTTTAATAGGTTTCAGCTCTTAGTGCTGAAGCTGTAGCGCCATTTCCATGGGTTGCAGCTCGTAGCGCCCTAATTTTTCTAGAGCTGCCAATACTCTACTCGGCTTGTTGCGTTGTTCGCATTAGGTTTCAGCTCGTAGTGCCAGGAGAAGTGAGAATTTGAAATGGTCTGCATGCAATGGAAGTTGTCTGTCTTACTATAATAGATCAATTTATCTTGCGGTGAGCTTATGTCGTTCTTAATTATAGCGATTTTTGTAATAATAAACACATTGAATGAATTAAGGACGTTCGCGCGAAAATCTTCTAACATTGATTTTTGTTATAAAACTTTTGCTATAGCTAGGTTATGAGTTGTTCGGATTAGGTTTCAGCTCGTAGTGCCAGGAGAAGTGAGAATTTGAAATGGTCTGCATGCAATGGAAGTTGTCTGTCTTACTATAATAGATCAATTTATCTTGCGGTGAGCTTATGTCGTTCTTAATTATAGCGATTTTTGTAATAATAAACACATTGAATGAATTAAGGACGTTCGCGCGAAAATCTTCTAACATTGATTTTAAAATGAGTTGTTCGTGTCAGAAATGCAAAAAAAATGAGGGGGTCACAGAGTTCGTTTCCGAGATAAGATATCTGAAAGGCGACCCTAATTTTGAAAAATTGGTCTTCCTTACGGGATGAGACCCCAATGTCTGTTAATCTAAAAATATTGCAAATAAATCTCTAAAATGCAACTTTCTTTCCCAAATTTTATGCGAGTAGGTCTGTTCAGCAAATTCATTCAACTGGTGACGTTTTTTAAAGTAAAATTAATCCTTAAACAAGAGCATTTGCAAACTCTGACAGCCGCAAATTGGCAGGAGTCGATGTCGCGCGGGTAGAAAAATGGAAAAAACATTAAACTTCCTACATTGATTTTTTGTTCATTTTTTCACAATCTGTCGAGAAGTGGCAAAAAAAGTTATCTATCGAAAAAAATTGGGGGTCACCGACCATCAAAGCGAGTTAAATCTAAGCAAAGTTAACGCAACGGCTACCAGTCCTTTATGTGCTTAGATTTCTTCTCTTGCGCGCGCTCGTGCATGACGTAGCATGGCGTTGCGAGATGAATTGCGTACGCAGAAGGGATGCGCATGAACAATTAGCGCGAACGTCCTTAAAGGAAAAAGGAAGTCGAAAATAAAATAAATTTTAGTCGTTGTGGTACTTTAAAAGGCGTTGTCGTATGACAGGGCTCCAATCTATTGTCAGACGATTATAATCGTCCTTTCAGTTTGGTATGTGGTTCAATGTACAAAGTTTTGCAGAAAGTTGAATTGATTTAAAGGGGATTTATATTAGTTTTGTTGTTCCACGCTATGCGTGTAAGGGCCAGTCTTGTTTGCAAAAAAGGATGTAAGTAGTTCAGATGGTGTTAGTTAATAATTATTCCTCGCGAAACGAGGGCCGAAGGCTCGAGCGTAGCGAGGTTATTAATTTTGTCGTCACTCGGAAGCTGAGCACTAACTCACAAGTTTCAAAAATGGAATTTAATTGAGACAATCAAAATAAACAGAACACCGCTGCATATTGGCCTGGACCCATGTCCCACAACAGTACTTAATACATCCACTTTCAGACCAATTTTCCTTCTGACAAAAATTAATGAAGATGGGGGGGGGGGGGGGAGGGGGGCAGTCCCATGGCAGTTACAGCGACCCACAGCTCAAAACCCAACACTGACCAACACCAGCTCCCATTTATTGTATTTTAGGAAGACAGGGCACAAAGTACAAGTTAAATTGAAGAGACTGAGAACGAAAATGTCTCAAATTTAAATGGGGTCATTGCCAGCAAGCATCCCAACCTCTCCATTTAAATCAGAAATTCCATCTCTCCCTCCCACATCGCTAAAATTTTGCAGTGCATCCTCCCCCAAGCTTTGCGAGGTTCTGCGAGGCACGTATTTCTAGTAGTAATGTTTAGTTCTGTTGGTTTTGTGCCTCCCTGAAGTATTTTACCCAGTGTTTAACTATGCGGGAATACGCAGATATTAGCAGGAGCTATTGAAATCCAAAGAGGTAATTGGGGGTAACCACGCACGTTTCTGGAGGTTAAACTTAGCTTTAATGTAGAAAAATGCTGACCTCAGCGAAAAAAAAAATAGGAAAAACTAAACAATGGATCGTACAGTGCAAAATCTTGCCCCAGTTTGACAAGTCCTGTCTCAGTTTGCGTGAGCTCGCTCGCGTTAGCTCGCGCAAGCTCGCGCGCGTGCACACAGGTGCTCGCGAAGTGACGTAAGACGCTAGAATCACCACTGAACGGCAATTGTTAGCGTGACCAACGAAAACTATGACGTACCTCAAAAACTTTCCAACGATTTTTGTTGTCTATACGGCGTGTTTCTACTTTCATAACGGCCTTTGTCGTTTTTACCTAAACTGAACTTTCGCTGTTTGAAGCACAACTGGGAAAGCATCCACTCTAATTGTTTAATTAACCTACGTTAACTAATTCTGCTATTTAAAAGCACGAAAACAAAGATAATTGAAGACCAAGTATCACAAATGTTCAACTGGTCAAGCGTCGCAACAAGGCCTTGAAAGTGTCCCTGAAAATGGGAACTGTCATCAAACGGATTCTCGTTTTGCTGGTGATATGTTTCTTCATTCACAATTCATTCGGGATTATCAATTATCACGGTAAGCTTTTAATATTTTCGTTTTCATTTCCTGGTTCGTTACAGTGTTCTGGCGACACAAACGCATCTAACGTAATTTTCTTTACGAAAAGTTTAGTTGTATCGCAATCGTTTAGTCTTTAAAACCATAAAAAAAAACGATGTATCAGAATTTTTTGTCAGCTGATAGTCTAAAAAAGGCTAAAAAAGGTCTAAAAAGGCTAAAAAGCAGTGGTATAATTATTGCACAGAATTGAAAAAAATTAGTTTGTGTTCCTGGACCTCTTCGCGAAGTTGAAAGCAAATCATTACGCAAAGTGATCCTTGAGTTTTTTTAGTTTAAGAGTTTTTAATTGTGTTTTAACGTTATTAACGTTAAGGACCGTACCGTTTTAACTGTGCGAAGGTGTCACATTAAAAAGAAAACTCTTAATTGATTTCCATTGTTAAGTAATTTGTAAGATCTATGGATGGCTTGCGCAAACGTAAAACCACAAGTTTTTACTTAGGTTACCTACGGCCAGGCAGCGAAATTAATTTGATGGATATTGAAAAGACATCACTAAACCGATTCTGCACGCAAATATCCATAACATCGAAGTCTCAGTGTCACTATACACCTTATTCCAAAATGGCGGCCATTTTATTATTTTTTTGTATCCATGTAAATTAGCCCTCTTGGCCTCGTCAGCATGTGCAAAATACAAGAGGATTTTCAAGAGAAAATGAGGCCAAAAGGGCTAATTAAAGGCCCAATATCACCCAAAATGCATTGCGTGCCCGACGCAATGATTGAATTTAACGATTGAATTTAGGAAATTGCTAGATTCCATAGCTCAGAAGGAGGTCGGACACCTTATTGAGACTTATATAACGGAGTAACTGGTTAGCTTTCAGTTGAGGTTGGGGTCAGCAGTTTATATAGTTAAATTTAGGACTAAGCAACCCGAGGAGCTAGGTGGTACAGTGGTACGATAGGCTATGTAAGCCTAAGCCTATCTGAGGTCACAGGTTCAGTCCTGAGTGGGGATCATAGATTTTCTTTTTTACACTTAAACATTTATTGAAAATAAAATTCTAAGTGTCGACATTACGTTATATAATTCTCAGTAAGTGTCCGACCTCCTTCTGAGCTATAGAAAGTAGACTCTACCTTGAATTTAACGCAGTCGAAGATTCCCGAAAGAGCCAATCACGTGCGAGCTCGTCATTTGAAAACAAAAACAAACGACCGCAAAGCCGAATGGGTGATACTGGGCCTTTAACATGCATATACAAGAAAAATAAATTGGCCGCCATTTTGGAATAAGGTGTATAATTCCTCGCGATGAAAGCGGACTGGGAAAAAAATGTCTCAACTTTAAATTTCGGGGCCATTGCCGGCATACAACCCAACCTCTCCAGTCAAATCAGAAATTCCATCTCTCCCTCCCACATCGCTAAAATTTTGCAGTGCATCCCCCGAGCTTCGCGAGGTTCTGCGAGACACGTATTTCGAGTCTGTACATATCCTTAGTATTCTCAATCCATTGTTTGCAGCTTCGTCTAAAGACTGGTTGTCAACTGCCCATGACAAGGCCGCTCCATCATGTTTGAAGATAATGGAACAATATCAAGCAGAGAAGTCCAAAAATGAGAATCTAAGGAAGAAAGGTGGGATGGCGGCACACGCGGCCAACATCCAATTAGGTGTGCTCAAAGTCGTTAAGGCAGCTATTGAGAAGAAATGCAGAGGTAGGGAAGAGAAAAATATTGAAAATAACATTTTCATCTAGGCGCACCAACATCGGTTCGTAAAACTGAAGGATAATGGACGATACAATCCTCCTTAATATTCTCAATCCACTGTTTGCAGATTCGTCTAAAGACTGGGTGTCAACTGCCCACGACAAGGCCGCTCCATCATGCAGGAAGATGATGGAAAAATTTCAAGAAGGGAAGTCCAAAAATGAAAAATTAAAGAAGAATTCAAAAGTGAGTTGGATGGCGGGACTCGTGGCGAACATGGAGTTACTTGCGTTCAAGGCTATTGAGAAGCAATGCAAAGGTGGGGAAGACAAAATTTTGAAAATAATATTTTCATTTACGCGCACTTAAATCGGCGCGTAAAACTGAAGGATAATGGACGATAAAATCTTCCAAGTCCGCGGCTCACTTTAATTTATCTTAGCTAGTAATTACGGGTTGTTTCTTGATAGATTGGTACAGGGGAACCCAACGAATCTGTTCCTCACTTTATCTGTTCCCCAGCGGAATTCTGGCTGGCTGGCAAAATATTCTGTACATATTTTTTTAATATTACCAATTTTGTGCTGGTTGACTTGAGAAAGGAGTAGCAAGAACATAATGCAATACACGTCACTTTCTCTTAGGTAAGAACGAATGCGCCTCAAAAACTCATGACTGTCACAAAGATGCTATTTGTAAGGATACCGACATGGCTTACACTTGCACCTGTAAAGAGGGATATAAAGGAAACGGAGTAACCACCTGCAAAGGTAAACAAAGGAGTTGTTATAACACACGTTTTATGTAAGAAAATAAGACGTTAAAAATCTGTATAATTACAAAAACAAGGGAATAAATGACATTATTTTTTTCATTCTTTATATTTTTGTAATTTAAGCGCATAAATATCTTTTGTATTTAATATTTAAAGAGAACCCAAAGGAGTGTTGCCTGCTTGTTAGCCCTACTAAAGTAGATTTTACCACAACCATGCTTGAATTTACCACAACCATGCTTGACGGAGCTCCCTCCCCTCTCCCCCCCTCCCCCCGCCCCCCCCCCCCCCCCCCCGCTTCCCTCCCCCGCCCCCTCAAATTAATCAGCCAGCCCCCATGTCGAATCCAAAAACTAGGGATCACATTTTGAAAAATCCAGAGAACGTTTTCTTAATTTTTGCTACATCTTTTATGTGTGAGTTGGCAGCATTTTGTTTTTCTAGTTTTTATTACGGTTGAGACAATCCAAGATGTGAGATTCAAAATCGTGACGTAATCCTGGTGTAATACCCTATCCTCAGCCTCCTTTGAAGGTTTTAGAAGAGGTCGCGCGTGAATTGAGACACATTGTGTGAGCGAATAGAAGCGGGAAAGGTGAAATCGATCTAATATAGATAATGAGAGAGACGAACGTCTGGCTTCCAGGCTGCATTGTCCCCGTTACCTTGGTAAACCAGTGATGTATGTGAAGCAATGTAATGTATTAGTATAGCGTGACGAGTCATAACATTACTTTCAGTATTTTTATTCGATTAAAGTAGTAGATAGTGATTAGATTTAACCCCGCGATGGCCTAGGTGACTCGGTGACTAGGTGTCTAGTCAATGACGTCACAATATGCCTTCCCGCATACTAATTTGGATTTCCCGCATACTAATTTGGATTAGGTGCCTAGTAAGTGCCTAGTCAATGACGTCACAATATGCCTTCCTGCATATGTAATAAACTGCCAATACTTATACCTATACCTTTTGTGCTATTCGGAAACAATTGAAACAATAGGTTTGTCTAAACTTGCTCGCTCTATTCACACCCTGATTGGATCTTCAGATTTGTATTGTCTGTTTGAATAAAAAGCGTGAATTTTAAGAAGAGCGTCATTCCCACAACTGGAGGTTTACTCTTGATTGGAAAACTTTGTTCTTGTTCGGTTAATTCGAAACGTTTATTCCCTTGAATATGGCTTTTTTCACCAACGTTGTTGATCTTCAAGCTTCTTTGAGCGCTTGTTTAATTGTCCGCGACTGTGAGATGTTAACGGAAGCCGTTAAAATCCCAGAGAATTTTGTTTTTTTCAAACTTTTAATTATGCGAACACTGAACTCTTAATTTGCATGGAAAATTAGCACTTCCGAAAAATTTACAATGCAACCAATTGCATGCGCGTGCTAAAACAATAAATCCGCACTTTGTTTAGTTCAAATAAATTTAATAATTACAAAACACATTAAGGTTTCATCAAATTATTATGTCAACGAAAGCTGTTTTATTTAGAACAACTCAAATCTATGTACTCCACACATGATAAGGAAATCAAGAACAAAATGTCAGAATGAAATAACTTTACGGACGTAGCGCGAATTCACTATAAGGCCGTATTGAATTCTAAAGCTTTGTTGGCTTTTTTCGGAAGCAAAGATTTTCTCTTAAAACGATTTTACGTTTGGTTCATCTTCTTGTTCGTGAATCCACTTTGTTTTTCCGTTTGAATAATGTCTTAATTTAACTGACCAATATATCATGTCATATATAAAAAAAGTAACTAGAAAACCGTGTTTACTGTTGTGATCAAATGATAAGGGGTACAGGAATGGCACAGAAAGGGTACAGGAGTTTTCACCACCACCACCACAATTCTATTATTTTCACCACCACCACCACCACCATAATTCTTTTGTTTTCATCACCACCACCGCCACCACCACCACCACCACCACAATTCTTTTGTTTTCACCACCAACACCACCACCACAATTCTATTGTTTTCACCACCAACACCACCACCACAATTCTCCACACCACCACAATTCTTTTGTTTTCGCCTCCACCACCACTACCGCCACCATCACATCGACCCCACATCGACCTCACATCGACGCCAGCTTTCGACGCCATCTTGGTTCTGTACTTCAGCCGGCGTAGAAGCTGAGGAGAGGACGTTACCAGTGCCAATACCATCCTCTTTTGCGAGCGAAAGGAGGTTGTTTTTAAGTTCGTCGCACTCTTTCCCTTGGATTTGTAAGGTTTTGGCCTTAGCGTAAACATTACAAGTGATTTTACCAGATTTTAGGACCAAACACGTGCCATTATCGGCTGCGCTGAAATTTTGCTGGACTCGACACCAAAATGTCCAGATAAAAACTCCAACAGGTCATTTTTAGAGCCTCGCCATTTCAGTTGGTTCTTCGAAGCAATATAAGAAAGATTACTTGCCATAATTACTAAAGTTTAAATGGAAAAACGAGCTAATTAACTGAGAGAGCTTTTGAAGACACTACGACTGTCCAGCTGACCACTGCAGTGTCACCTTTGTTTGGCGCTCAACATTTTCGTATTTTTGATTGCGCAAAAATTTTGTTGCATTTATTTGAGGAAGAAACATTGCTCTTTCTGTGGGTATGACTGATATGGCACCAAGCCATGTGCCAAGTTATGATTTTGGGCTCTCGATTTTGCCATTTTTTTGACTCGCGAAAATCTTTAAAATAAGTAAAATTATTAAATATTAAATATCTTAAAAATATTAAGTAAACGGTTGAATTGAACAGTTTGGCATTTAAACTTTGTTGGGTACTAACTGATGAATTTTTAGGCAATATTTAAGTAATGAGTGGTGTGGAGCCCGCAAAATCGATGCGAGAGCCGCCGAACCGATTTTGTCGCCGCGGCGTAATGATAAAAATCTAATCAAACTTAAAGTTATTTTTCTAAAAAAAGTGTGCCCAAACCTATATTCTGACAAAGTTTGGGGATTTTCGTTTTTTTTTTTCATTTTCCACAACTCCAGGCAATATTTACGGACGGCCGCTCTTAAAAGATAGTTATTCATCTGTAGGCGTGTAAAGAAATAGCCTTCATCACAGTTGATTTCTTTCTTTAACAATGACATAATATTTATTGCCACTTTACATGATTATTTCAGCCAGAGATAACTGCGTTAAGAGAGGGGATATTTGCAGGTCTCCTCTAAAGTGTCGTAAGCAAGACGATGGATCTTACGCTTGTGGCTGCAATGTTGGTTACAAAGTGAAAGGAGCTGGGGATAAGAGGACTTGTGTAGGTAAATATACCGGCAAACAATGTTATCTGTCTGGTATTTGTAGCTTTAATGTGATGTCCATGACTAAACTATGATATCAATGAACATTACTCAATGAAATCACTTCCTAATGACTTAACATTTCGTAGACTATTGTGCATCAGTCATTGATGATTAATTATTGAGTAATAATTACTGATCCTCATCAAATCCTATTGTTCTCTCTCTGCATTATATCAACGATTGCAGCGTGATTAGGAGTTTTGATTCCAAGTGTCTGAGGAAAACGGGGGCGGTCCTTTTTGTTAGCAAGGGAAATTATCAGGGGTAATACTAAACGTGCTAAAACAGACTAACTGCAATATTTTTAATATTGCAGTGTGCACGCTGCACGCTGCAATATTAAAAATATTGCAGTTAGCCCGTTTTTACCACGTTTAAGTATCCCGCTCTGATGATTTCGTTATTAAAAGACCGTTTCGATCTTACCCAGTTATTATTTTTGCCGCTAACATTTGTTTAAATTGGAATCCCACTATGTCCCCTTTTGGCTTATGCAAAGCTCGCAAATAAAACACGTTATTATGGTTATCGCTGACTTCTATTGGGACATGAGACATATATTTCTTACACAGTTCAACCGGGTAACGATCTACATTAGTCAAATTCTTATATGCCCGAACAACTTTCCTTTTGATACGCAAATGGCCCAATCCCCCATTATTAGTCTTACTTATATCCTCGGTGTACTGCAAAAATTCACTCCCCGATGCGAACTCTGCGTTATAAAAATCGCTGATTCGTCTTCCGATGAATCCTCCATGCTTCCAACAAGTGAGCTAGGTACTGAATAAAATGCCTGAGTACTCTGGGTTATAAAGTATGCAAATATTTGTGAACATTCTCGTCAACAAAAAATAAATTCAATACTAATGTTCACACATGATCGTAGTTACATAATCCTCACAACAACTGAGGAATTGAGGGTTATGTAATCGCCACCGCACTGTATAGTGTACGTAGTCACAAGATGTGCTAATTTCATTGTTATAGCTGTATTCAAAATCAATGTAACAGCCAAAGGGGCGGCTAAAATCGAGGATATAATGTATAGGGAGAACAATACGATTTTGTGAGGATAAATTGTCATTAGTTAAATAATCTTCACAACAACTGAGGATTTGGGGGTTACGTAATGGCCACCACACTGTATACGTAGCAACAATAAGTGCTAATTTCATTGTTATAACTGTATTCAAAATGAATACAACAGCCAAAGAGGTGGCTAAAATCGAAGATACAATGCAGAAAGAAAACAATGGGTTTTGATGAGAAACAGTAATTATAATAGATAATTACTTCGGCTCACAGCATTATTAGGTATATTGCAGGCAGCTTCGGGCTGCGCCCTCAGCTGCCTGCAATATACCTAATAATGCTGCGAGCCTCAGTAATTATCTATTAATTAGCAACACTCATTGATTAATTAACTGACTATTCATTGATTATTGTTGATATCACTAATTAGGTACGTATACAAAACAGAGTACACTGAAGAATAAGCCGTACACTAAGTACAAAATGTTATCTGTAAAAATGCAAACAGAGGTCCTGTTCGCACTACGCGAAATTATGTTTGTTTTGCAAAAAAATCTGTCAACACGAAGCGTTTTGTAGTGCGAACGACTTTTTTCACCCACGAAAATTTTCGCATGTGTCACCAAACTTCAATAGCCTGTGCCAGGCTCCGAGGAGTGTAGGTTTTTGTCGAGGGTCGAGGGTCGAGGGTGAAATGTCGAGGGTCGAGGGAAAATGTCGAGGGTCGAGGGAAAATGTCGAGGGTCGAGGGTAAACTGTCGAGGGTCGAGGGTTTAAAAATGTCGGCGATTCTTTTTTTTTTATTTTGCACTCGGAATGAATTCGGTCGATAAAAGAAGAGCCGGTACCAAAACATTTTATTTGACGAACCTAATCTATTAAACCTGTAGAACCTTTTTGTCTCACATTGACACACAGACGACCGGGCGAACTTTGCAAAACTGAAATTACATCAGGATAGTTATTTGTTTATAATAAGTAATAGGCAGACGAAAGAAGAAAAGAAAATAGCCATACAAGTACAACTTCCATACCATAGTGTGCATAGATAGCCGATCAGATTCAAGAATGTTTTAAGCTTAACCCTATTCGGCCTGGGCTTTTTTTGAGTTTCTGAGCCTGGGGGGGGGGGGGGGGGCACATTGTGCCCCCCCTTCGTAACTTCAAGAACATTAATGCTATGACAATGAAACCTAGAGGGTACATAGTACGTCCAAAACTGTCTCCTTTGCGGTCCGCATAATGGAACGATGACGTCATATGACGTAGTTAGTAAGTAATTAGTTATGCGGCCGCCATCTTGGATCCGCCATCTTGGATTTCTGAATTTTTTCAAAACCTCTTAAAAACCGTCCAAATTCACCCAAAATTAATCAAAACCAATAAATAAACGCTAAATGACGTAAAAATATAAAAGTTACATCAAGAAACATTGTTTTTCTTCATTCAAAGGTATAAATAGGCAATTTTCAAAAAACATGCTTGTCAAAATCTTGTTGCCATGGAAACATCAAGTCACATGATCAAAAAGTTGTCATATGAAATTGTTGCCAGATAAATTTTAGGAAAAGTCACGAAGTTTGATGGCGTTTGTATACATATTAAGGAAGTTATGAATGTTGAAAGTTAGCGCGGCCACTTTGTGCCCCCCCCCCCCCAGGCCGAATAGGGTTTTACCAGATTTTAGGACCAAACACGTGCCATTATCGGCTGCGCTGAAATTTTGCTGGACTCGACACCAAAATGTCCAGATAAAAACTCCAACAGGTCATTTTTTATCTCGTTAATGCGCTTGCGCATTAAGCGAGATTTCGAAGTCGAGTACTAAAAAGGGACAAAAGTTGTTAACAAAATTTTGTGGACTTTTGTCCGGGGGGGTTTCTTGTTCCTTCTTTATAGAAGCTATATTAGAGCATTGAGGATATGGTTGGTTAAAGCGGTTAGGATTTCAAGAAGGGCGTCCCATACTGCCACTAAAATGTTTGGGGAGCACCCCCGGACCTATTGTTAATTTCCCTAGGGTATTGGGATGTCAGAACTTGTGATGAACTTGTCATATCTCACATTACGTTACCGCAAAGGCATTAAGTTCTTCTTATAAAGTTTCGATATCTCACGTTACCTATCAGCTTCAATCATTTATCGTAAAGCCAAAAATAGGTCAAATGCGTTTTTTGGCAAACGCAGTTTGAGAATTTCACGGTGTATTTTTACGAATGGCGACGTTTTAATAAAGTTAAATGGGACGGGAAAGTTTGTGTTTTAATATGAGCGATATAGCAGAGCAAAATTTGCGTTTGTTCTAGTACGCGGGTGGCGGCTTAGAATTTTAAACATGAAGGCTTATCAGCATAAGTGGAAAAGCGTTATTTCCTGAATTATTCTAGAGCTCTCACGCAATGCAAGTATGAACGTCCCAGTATGGGAATCCCGAAACGTCGAGTTGGATATCGGGTTCGAGTTCGAGTTCGAGTTGGACTTCGAGTTGGATTTCGAAATATGAAAAACTATAATCGATAAAAATCGACAGTCTCCTTACGGACACCTCTCTAATACGGATACAGTGGAACCCCGATTTAACGTACCCCGATTTAACGAAGTCCCCGATTTAACGTACAAATGTTCTCGGCCCGGCCAGAGTCACAGTAAAATGTATGGAGAAGAACCTCGATTTAACGAACCCCGATTTAACGTAATCCTCGATATAACGAACAAAATCTGGAGGATCGAACGTAAAAACTACCCCGATATAACGAATAAAATGTCATCACGTGTAAAACGGGCATGGCAGGCCTGCACTGACTCTTACCTCATGTTTTTTTAAAAATGCCATTTGCTCCTTCTATATGTTTTGGACGGGTATTCTACATTTAGCCGTTTGTTAAGGAGGGTTTTAGTGTAGACTGAGTGTTAAAACTTTTCAAAAGCCGCGTGCAACGGACTAGTGAAGCAGAACGGTAAATTTTAATTGTTACCTATACCCCGATCTAACGAAGTTTTCGGTCATTTTTCCACAAATTCGTTATATCGGGGTTCTCGATTTAACGAAACCCCGATCTAACGAACTGTTTTTTCCGGTCCCCTGCGCTTCGTTAAATCGGGGTTCCACTGTACCTCTCTATTACGGACAGTTTCCTGTGTCCCGACAAAATTCTCACATATTTTCTTTAAAAAAGACCTCTATAATACGGACCCTCTCTAATACGGACAACGGACACTAAATTCGGTCCCAGAGAGCAAATTAATATAAACTTAACCTCTTTATCACGGACACTCCGGTGATCAGGTGATGATAGTTTGAGTAAGTAATACAATTTCCTGTTTGCGGTTACAAACATGTATCGCAAGACGTTTTCAGAATAGACCTTATCACGGTTTTTTCCAAAATTTTATATGGGCCTGATAGCAATAATCCATCGACACTGCTGGGAAAAGCGTCTCAAAATTAGTAAAATGGCCGAGTTTAAAAGCGATATCTTTTAAAATAATGGAGATATAGCTCCGCAAAGTCGGCAAATTTCACAGACGTTTGTATCGCGCGGCCAAATATCTTGCCTACCGGTAGGCAAGAAATTTGGCCGCGCGGATCTGGATCACTAAAATCCTGTACAAGATAAACTAGTAGTTTCCATTGGAAAGTGAAGTGCTGCGAGTAAAGCTTATTGCAGAAGAAGACTTGTTTGGAGATATCTCGTTAATTGCATGTACTTTAGATAGTGAACAGATGAGCGACTTGATCTATTTTGCCATTGGATTAACTTTGCTAATATATATGCCGTTCGAACGGCAAAACCGCACGGCTACTGAACGGATGAACGCGAAGTATGAATAAAGCCGTTTCTGATGGCTCAAAACGGGAAAGTTTGCAGAGATTAGCGACCTTTAATTCTCTCTCAATGTAATGTGCGACTCTGATGAAGATAACGAATGGAAAGCAGAACTATCGACTATGGTCTAAGTAGAATTTCGAGGCGACTGGAGGCGTTGGAGCGATTTTACCGCCGATTTCCTTCGGTGGATCCGATCGGCTCGATGAGCGGAGTGCTGTCTCTTTCAGAGGGAGGACTGAAACAGTTGAAATAAAAATCGCTGGAATCGCGACTCGACCGCAAAACCACTCACTGAGACACAAGTAAACACACAAAGAAGTTCAGATGAACCAGTTTTATTCAAATATCGTTCCTAATTTTACGCTCAAACTCGAAGTGAATTTTCCCAATACAAATCCTTATAATATCACTTGAGCTTAGGCTACCTGTGCTGCCAGATGGTACGTTGTGACAAAAGGCAGTATCCTCTCGTGACCTTTTTTCTTTGGTGTAAGTGCCGATTGTCTAGAGGCAAAGACACCTTGATGTTTTCTGGGTAACCCCGTGATTTGAGGCGTTGTTTGAATCTTAAAACGCTCTCTTCAAATGTTTTCTTTTTTATGAAGAGTTAGTTCTAAGCAATCTTATTGCTTTCGCCTTTAATGAATCCATATTTTACGCCTGGTGGGTCAGGCGTGAGACGATGTGTCTGTACTGAAAGGTCTCGGTCGGCTTGTAGTGAGTGTTGATATCCAAGATGGAATCTTTTGTGAATCTTTTCCCATTATTAAAACACTGTGGTGACAATCTAGTTAAATGCTGTTTTCTTTTGTTTTTTTAATTTTTCTCGATTTTTTTTTCCTACTAACTCGAAATCCATCAAGAAACGAAACATAATTATTATCAATTCGCTGTTCTGACTCAAATGAGTTCAAATTTTATATTCAAGTTCCGATGAATTTCATTGCATTCTCAAATGCTTGTTCATTTGGCTCGGATGGCTTTATGCCGGTGGATTTTCAAGATCAGTTGCTTATACGCGCCACACTGTGAAAGAAATTTCCGGGAAAGTTTAAAATTTTACAAGATTTTGGTCTATTCTCTTGCCAAATAATGCCATTTTAATGTAATCGATTTTTGTAACAGTTAGCGTAAACTTCGAGTTCTACGAAGGGTTCGAGTTTAATCAATTTTTGCATAACCGGAATTCAATTGGATAAAAATGTACGACGATGAGTCGTGCACTTGTAATAAGCTGAGCGTGCAAGGCCTAGCCGTGTGGTTTTAACGCAATGAGAAGTTCGTAGACAATATAATAATTAAGGCCTTTAAAAATCAGTTGAAATCATTAATTCAAATGGATGGACTCAATACCTATTTAGTTTACTCTTAATTCAAAAGATAAATAGTATTGAAATATTTATGAAGAGGAATTTAACCGTTGCAACCCCTTAAAACTGTACTTATCTATATCCTTGGTGCACTGTATTAAATTTTTCTTAATAGGTTTTTAGAAGACTTACCTTCTACATGCAGCTGAAAAAGCTAGGCTTAAACGTAACAGTCGCTAGACTGTCAAAAATGCCAACGGAGGTTTTAGCGAGCTCCACGCAGCTATAAAGCGTAGCGAATACAAGCTAAAATTACAGCCTTTACTGAGACACTTACGATACGACCAAAAACAGATCGCTGCATTCACCCCTCTCATAAAATAGAAGTCTGTATACAGGTGAACATTTCAAGTTCGTTTACCAACAGGTTGCAACTGAACTGACTGAAAATTCTAAAAACTGACAGGAATCTTCTGCGACACCACCTTTCAACAACCTTGACGGGCTTTTTTAATTTCGTTCCTATTACAAATTAAGTTATCGTCTCTTTCGTAGAAAAATACGTAAGCATTGGGAACATCAAACTTTAAGAGGGTATAAAGGAAAAGTAACACACATCTGAACAGCGCCACCATTTTGGACGGCAATCTATCCGTTCCGATGTTAATCGCGTAACTCTTTCCTCCTTTCCGGTTCTAGCTTTTTCTGTTCGTGAAATGACCAGATTTTTTCCGGATATATAATTGATACTATCCATTAGATTATTGCAATGGAACTCAATTCATTCTATAGGTGTCAGAACATTCACTGAAGCGTGATGCTTGAAGTTGTTTCTCGCGGAGAATTTGCCTGTAAAGAGCTGTAAACCCGGCGCAGCTTTTTCTCGACAGCTACAGTGAGCTTACTTTACCATTTTGTAAACAAGGCCAAACACACGACAAATTAACCCTATTCGGCCTGGGGGGGGGGGGGGGGGCACAAAGTGCCCCCGCTAACTTTGAACATTCATAACTTCCTTAATATGTATTCAAACGCCATCAAACTTTGTGACTTTTCCTAAAATTTATCTGGCAACAATTTGATATGACAATTTTTTGATCACGTGACTTGATGTTTCCATGGCAACAAGATTTTGACAGCCATGTTTTTTGAAATTTGCATATTTATACCTTTGAGAGAAGAAAAACAATGTTTATTGGTATAACTTTTGTATTTTTACGCCATTTAACGTTTATTTATTGGTTTTCATTAATTTTGGGGGAATTTGGACGGTTTTTAAGAGGTTTTAAAAAAATTTAGAAATCCAAGATGGCGGATCCAAGATGGCGGCCGCATAATTAATTACCTAATAACTACGTCATATGACGTCATCGTTCCATTGTACGGACCGCAAAGGAGACAGTTTTGGACGCACTATGTACCCTCAAGGTTTCATTGTCATAGCCTTAATGTTCTTGAAGTTACGAAGGGGGGGGGGGGGTACAATGCGCTCCCCCCCAGGCTCAGGAACTCAAAAAAAGCCCAGGCTGAATAGGGTTAATCTAGCACTGCTAAATGAGGGTGCTAATGGGGGTACCCAATTGTCAGTTAACTACTATTTTTTCGGCCAATTGTCAGTTAACAAGAGGCTACACTGGTAGCCTATACTCATGCGCTTGTATAAGAAAGTTTTTTTTTTCTTTTTTAACTGGGTCACGCTGTCGGAAATCGGTTCATTTCAATATTTTCATTCATTGATCTTATCAAGTGATTTAGCTTGACAAGTAGGAAATTACGTATATCAGTAAGGCTTTTAAATTTCCAAAGTTAAGATAAGGTTACTTTAAAGGCCATGAGAATGACCAGAGTGAATGCGTTTTCGGGATTGGACTTAGAACAGCCGCTTTACGAAAATTATTCGACATTAGATTCTCATACAAAAACCATAATTTCTCACCTGTCAAGATAGCTTCCAAAACCGTAATAAGGATCGTCAGTATTAAAGATGTCTGTTTGATACAGGATCGTACACAGAGAGTATGGGAAGGAAAAAATTCGAAACTCACTGATGCTTGTGTCCAATAAAATACGGTGTGTCCGCTTACTTTGGAGTCTGCTTAATACAGGTTTTAGTGTAATCAGAAATCTTACTCATTTAATCTAACACTGAAAGGGGCTCGTGTGGTCAACCCCTGGGTCAACCCGCGTTCGCGTGCTAGGACAAAATGACGAAACAAAATACACACCATACTACCATCACTTGTCGTACTTCCCATTAGAAAAGGTAGCTCCATTTCCAACTGAGCCTTTGTAACAGCTTTCCCGTCGATCTTCTCTAATCGGAACAACTTTAAATCAAACTCACCGAGTCCAAACTTTCCGCTTATTGTTTGATTATATATCCATTGAATTGTGCTTTGTCATGTCAAACGGTATGCGACTTATGTGTCATTCGAATGCCGATCCTTTGTCATCATCTCGATAAAAACTCAGAATAACTTTGACCACGCCACTCGACGCCATCACGGAGACCCTGGTACCTTTCGCATATAATATCGGTTAATATGTCACCTGGTCACGCAGCGAGGCAGGTAAAAGTCACAAAATAGCTTTGCTGTTAGGAAAAAACTATGTTGCTTTTATTAACAACAACAATCGTTAATTTAGTATAATTAATAGAATGTCACTTCACTGTTACCGTATTTTCTCGATTAAACGCCGGGCCCCGAATAAACGCCGGGTATAATTAAGGAAGTTGTAAGTAAGCTCCTCAAACGTTTGTTTGTGGTATAATAAACTTAAGATTTAAGGGCAAGGTACAAGGCTGCCAAGAAAAACGAATAATAACCCTTTCTTAAAAAATGGCGGGCGAGAAAAAACTGCTGATACAAAGAAACGCCGGGTCCACAAGGCCAAGTTTGAAATAAACGCCCGGGGGCATTTAATAGAGAAAATACGGTAACTTTTCATTTATCAGTAAACTACTACTATATTTTTGGGCAATTGTCAGTTAACTGTTAACCCCATCAGCACCCTCTTAAATGCACTGGTATTCTGAATTTCACTTTTGCCGGAACGCAATTGGCATGAAAACAAAACGAAAAAACTCGCGAGATAATAACGCCTTTTGTCACAACATTTCACCCACGACTGAAAAACCTTAAACAAATACTGATGAAAAATGGAGTTTCGTTCAAAACCAACCATTCCTGAAAACTATTTACAAAACGCCGCCTAACACATCATACAAGACGTAAATCACTTAACGACACGACTCATAACAGCCAAACTTTGAAAGCTAATATAAATGCATCGCAACCGCAAAACCACATAGCGGAGTCGGTGCAGGCCTGTCATGAACCTCATTTCGATCTAAGGGAAACTAAAAAAGTGACCGCCAGGAGTGGTGCCCTGTTTATCCGCTCCAGACCCCAATATTTTCTATACTAGTGTATCCAAAAGATAGTAACTGCTGCGGTATATTTGTTGTAATAATGCTGTTTTATCATCTCGCTGGTATTACGGAATTTTGTCTTTCGTTTTTTTGAGGGGAAGCAAAGCAAATGTAACCGGGATGAATCGACGAAAATTCCAGCTGATAAGACTAATTTTGTTTTGTAATTCACGCATCAAGTTCCTGCAATGTCTGTAGAATATTGTTGAGTGAAGGACGCGTTGACCACGAGGAAGGTGCGAAAATTTAGGTTAATTACTGTGTTCGCGTCTCCCAAGCTCAGCTCAGGTTTCGCGTCCCCAAGCGCTCAGCTCAGTTCAGTCTCATCGACCGCTGTCGGAGTGATTTCAAAGTAAATTTGTCTTTTATTCCGTACAATCTTCGAAAATGTTTGCCATTCAACGGTCCTATCACCATGCCTCACCGGTCCTCGCTCAACTCGTGGTAGTCTTCGACACTTCAGTTCCGATTTCGACTGGGACATGTTGGACCAAAATATTACAAATCTCGCAGCCAACAGCTTGAAGCAGCAAGCAGGCTCTTGTTCGTAGCGCAGTGCATTCTGGCCCAAAATGTGTTCGTGGCGCAGTGAATTCTGGTAAAAAGCGATCAAATCGAGATTTTTCCTAGCTTATATTTTTTTCTCATATATTTCTTTTAAATCCTGATTATGTTGCTGCTCACTCGCTACGCTCGTTCCGCAGCAATAAGTGCGTCCATAGCAGACGTGACCGAAAAATGACCACGTGATCACCATTTTCCCGCCATTTTTCACGTCAAAATATATAAAACAGCAGACTTGATACTTTAGCTAACTACAAAACTTTCCGTTTCATTATGCAAGAGTAGGAACAGCAAAATACCATAAATTTTGATTTTCGTTCTATTTTCGAATACTGCTGGAGAGTTGAAAAAGAAATGGCTGATGGCGCGATGTCTGCTAAACATAGCTCAAATTGTCCTGGCATGGGGAAAGGCAGCTCTAGAGAAATGACATGTTGTTACGGCCTCCTTCCATTAGATTCGGCAAATGTGAAGTTCAATGTTTGAATCGGGCCTTACTTTAAAGAATATTAAAGATTCAGTCACCATTTGTTGTGTCAATTGATATTTTGATAATTAATATTAATGTCTCATCTGATCAGATATAAAGTCATTGCACGTGACGTATTATCGATGTGGGCTTTTAATTGTTTTAAAATTGCGGCAATCTATTGTATTTGATTAGAAAGTCTTTTCAATTGCCAAATATCCCAACAGAAAATAGACAATGAATAACTGAAAATGCACTGTGTAAATTGAACCAACAACACATTTTCATCGTCAATTAGCTAGCAAGGCGGGAAAAGTCTTTCACTTTCACTTCCCTAACATCAAAATTATTTACATTCACACTCGTGATTCTTTGTTACTCATAACTTTTTTTGACTTGCACCAACACGAATTTTCAAACCAAGTTCTCTCAATCTTCTCTATCCTGCCAAGAACCATATCCAGTTGACTACTGCGCCTCGCATTTTCTACATAATGTCTGATTCTACAACGCCATCTTTACCATATTTATTTTATATTTATTTTAGATTATTCTTTTTTTAACCTCATGTTTCAACGCATTAACGAGATGGCTTTAAGAACCCTTTGATTTTTAGGGCCTCGCCATTTCAGTTGGTTCTTCGAAGCAATATAAGAAAGATTACTTGCCATAATTACTAAAGTTTAAATGGCAAAAACGAGCTAATTAACGGAGAGAGCTTTTGAAGACACTACGACTGTCCAGCTGACCACTGCAGTGTCACCTTTGTTTGGCGCTCAACATTTTCGTATTTTTGATTGCGCAAAAATTTTGTTGCATTTATTTGAGGAAGAAACATTGCTCTTTCTGTGGGTATGACTGATATGGCACCAAGCCATGTGCCAAGTTATGATTTTGGGCTCTCGATTTTGCCATTTTTTTGACTCGCGAAAATCTTTAAAATAAGTAAAATTATTAAATATTAAATATCTTAAAAATATTAAGTAAACGGTTGAATTGAACAGTTTGACATTTAAACTTTGTTGGGTACTAACTGATAAATTTTTAGGCAATATTTAAGTAATGAGTGGTGTGGAGCCCGCAAAATCGATGCGAGAGCCGCCGAACCGATTTTGTCGCCGCGGCGTAATGATAAAAATCTAATCAAACTTAAAGTTATTTTTCTAAAAAAAGTGTGCCCAAACCTATATTCTGACAAAGTTTGGGGATTTTCGTTTTTTTTTTTTTCATTTTGCACAACTCCAGGCAATATTTATGGACGGCCGCTCTTAAAAGATAGTTATTCATCTGTAGGCGTGTAAAGAAATAGCCTTCATCACAGTTGATTTCTTTCTTTAACAATGACATAATATTTATTGCCACTTTACATGATTATTTCAGCCAGAGATAACTGCGTTAAGAGAGGGGATATTTGCAGGTCTCCTCTAAAGTGTCGTAAGCAAGACGATGGATCTTACGCTTGTGGCTGCAATGTTGGTTACAAAGTGAAAGGAGCTGGGGATAAGAGGACTTGTGTAGGTAAATATACCGGCAAACAATGTTATCTGTCTGGTATTTGTAGCTTTAATGTGATGTCCATGACTAAACTATGATATCAATGAACATTACTCAATGAAATCACTTCCTAATGACTTAACATTTCGTAGACTATTGTGCATCAGTCATTGATGATTAATTATTGAGTAATAATTACTGATCCTCATCAAATCCTATTGTTCTCTCTCTGCATTATATCAACGATTGCAGCGTGATTAGGAGTTTTGATTCCAAGTGTCTGAGGAAAACGGGGGCGGTCCTTTTTGTTAGCAAGGGAAATTATCAGGGGTAATACTAAACGTGCTAAAACAGACTAACTGCAATATTTTTAATATTGCAGTGTGCACGCTGCAATATTAAAAATATTGCAGCGTGCACACTGCAATATTAAAAATATTGCAGTTAGCCCGTTTTTACCACGTTTAAGTATCCCGCTCTGATGATTTCGTTATTAAAGACCGTTTCGGTCTTACTCTTATTATTTTTGCCGCTAACATTTGTTTAAATTGGAATCCCACTATGTCCCCTTTTGGCTTATGCAAAGCTCGCAAATAAAACACGTTATCATGGTTATCGCTGACTTCTATTGGGACATGAGACATATATTTCTTACACAGTTCAACCGGGTAACGATCTACATTAGTCAAATTCTTATATGCCCGAACAACTTTCCTTTTGATACGCAAATGGCCCAATCCCCCATTATTAGTCTTACTTACATCCTCGGTGTACTGCAAAAATTCACTCCCCGATGCGAACTCTGCGTTATAAAAATCGCTGATTCGTCTTCCGATGAATCCTCCATGCTTCCAACAAGTGAGCTAGGTACTGAATAAAATGCCTGAGTACTCTGGGTTATAAAGTATGCAAATATTTGTGAACATTCTCGTCAACAAAAAATAAATTCAATACTAATGTTCACACATGATCGTAGTTACATAATCCTCACAACAACTGAGGAATTGAGGGTTATGTAATCGCCACCGCACTGTATAGTGTACGTAGTCACAAGATGTGCTAATTTCATTGTTATAGCTGTATTCAAAATGAATACAACAGCCAAAGAGGTGGCTAAAATCGAAGATACAATGCAGAAAGAAAACAATGGGTTTTGATGAGAAACAGTAATATTGCAGGCAGCTTCGGGCTGCGCCCTCAGCTGCCTGCAATATACCTAATAATGCTGCGAGCCTCAGTAATTATCTATTAATTAGCAACACTCATTGATTAATTAACTGACTATTCATTGATTATTGTTGATATCACTAATTAGGTACGTATACAAGACAGAGTACACTGAAGAATAAGCCGTACAATAAGTACAAAATGTTATCTGTAAAAATGCAAACAGAGGTCCTGTTCGCACTACGCGAAATTATGTTTGTTTTGCAAAAAAATCTGTCAACACGAAGCGTTTTGTAGTGCGAACGACTTTTTTCACCCACGAAAATTTTCGCATGTGTCACCAAACTTCAATAGCCTGTGCCAGGCTCCGAGGAGTGTAGGTTTTTGTCGAGGGTCGAGGGTCGAGGGTGAAATGTCGAGGGTCGAGGGAAAATGTCGAGGGTCGAGGGAAAATGTCGAGGGTCGAGGGTAAACTGTCGAGGGTCGAGGGTTTAAAAATGTCGGCGATTCTTTTTTTTTTATTTTGCACTCGGAATGAATTCGGTCGATAAAAGAAGAGCCGGTACCAAAACATTTTATTTGACGAACCTAATCTATTAAACCTGTAGAACCTTTTTGTCTCACATTGACACACAGACGACCGGGCGAACTTTGCAAAACTGAAATTACATCAGGATAGTTATTTGTTTATAATAAGTAATAGGCAGACGAAAGAAGAAAAGAAAATAGCCATACAAGTACAACTTCCATACCATAGTGTGCATAGATAGCCGATCAGATTCAAGAATGTTTTTAAAGCTTAACCCTATTCGGCCTGGGCTTTTTTTGAGTTTCTGAGCCTGGGGGGGGGGGGGGCACATTGTGCCCCCCCTTCGTAACTTCAAGAACATTAAGGCTATGACAATGAAACCTAGAGGGTACATAGTACGTCCAAAACTGTCTCCTTTGCGGTCCGCATAATGGAACGATGACGTCATATGACGTAGTTAGTAGGTAATTAGTTATGCGGCCGCCATCTTGGATCCGCCATCTTGGATTTCTGAATTTTTTCAAAACCTCTTAAAAACCGTCCAAATTCACCCAATATTAATCAAAACCAATAAATAAAGTACGCTAAATGACGTAAAAATATAAAAGATACATCAAGAAACATTGTTTTTCTTCATTAAAAGGTATAAATACGCAATTTTCAAAAAACATGCTTGTCAAAATCTTGTTGCCATGGAAACATCAAGTCACATGATCAAAAAGTTGTCATATGAAATTGTTGCCAGATAAATTTTAGGAAAAGTCACGAAGTTTGATGGCGTTTGTATACATATTGAGGAAGTTATGAATGTTGAAAGTTGGCGCGGCCACTTTGTGCCCCCCCCCCCCCCCCCCCCCCAAGGCCGAATAGGGTTAAGATAATAGTAATAAATTTCACGAATAATTATTTTAGCCTTGGACGAGTGCAAAAAGAAAGGGGACGTTTGCCCTTCTGCTCTTCAGTGCCTGAAACAAAACGATGGATCTTTCGCATGTGGCTGCGATTCTGGTTTTAAGGTGATAGGGGATGGAGATGCGAGGACTTGTGAAGGTAAAAGAACAATTTTGACTTCTTTCAGATCCAAACCCTGCCACACTAAACTAACGAGTTTGCTAAGAACCAAACAGACTAGAGAACGACTAATTCCAGTAAACTTGACAAACATGCTGGGTGTCCATAAACAAACTGGGACAAGGGCTCTAAACTAATCGATGGTAACTTTGTCTAGGCATGACGAAACCACTTAGCCAAGTAGATCACGATCGATATTTATCAAACTTCTAAGAATTCCTCTTAGAATAATTTAAGCGTGCGCGACTGGCGAACATTGCTAGTTTAAAATAGCGGATCATAAATTATGACGCAACCTAAAGCCAAGTAGGTTCTCGATCATCGTCAAACTTCTCAGAATTCTTAGTAGAATGATTAAAGCAATATATATCCCGCTCGTAAATTCAAGTGTGCACTTTACATTAGGATTTTCTTTTTGTTTTAAATGAGCAATCGGCAAAAGAATGAATGAAAAGAAAACAGCCATTCAAGTACAACTTCCATACTACAGTGTTCATATATATATAGCCAATCAGATTCAAGAATGTTTTAACGATATAGTAATTCATTTCACGAATAATTGTTTCAGCCTTGGACGAGTGCGAAAAGCAGGTGGGTGTTTGTCCTTCTGCTCTACAGTGCGTAAAACAAGACGATGGATCTTTCGCGTGTGGCTGCGTTGCTGGTTTCAAGGTGATAGGGCATGGAGATGCGAGGACTTGTGAAGGTAGAAGAGCAATTTTGACCACTTTCAGATCCAAACCCTGCCACAATAAAGTAACGAATTGTTAATAACCAACCAGACTCGAGAACGACTAATGCCAGAAAAACAGACATACAGGGTGTCCTGAAGTCCCTAACAGAGGAGCGATTAACTCGCGTGGTAAATGCTAGGGATTTTTAGAAAACGCGGGGAGCCAATCAAAATTACTTCCAATTAGAAGTAACATAGTACTCGCGCATATCGCAGGAAAGACGTTGAATCTTGTTGCAAACAAGCTTTGTACGTTTAATTTGCAGTTTTGAGACTCCACCAAAACGTGAAGTTTGTATTACAGTCGAACCTCCCGTAATAGACCACCCAAAATGTTAAGCCTAGGTGGTGGTGCTTACGGGAGGTGGTCGCTTACGAGAGTTCAGACGATATTGGGTCAAAATTTTGCCTTATTAGCCTTATTAGTATATAGCAGAGACTTATCCCATGTGCCAACCCATCTAAGCCCATGTAATAACTTTTAGTAGTCACAAAAATATTTAAGCTTTCCAAAATATTTATTCAGAGTTTCATGGTTCGCTTCTGTTAATTTAAGGTGAATGGAACAAGTCTCACGATAGTTATTACAAATTGAATCTTTAATGTTGTTTAAACGTTAAGGGGAATTGAACATGAACTAATAAGGATTGGATTTCTAGCTTTAAATTTGACAGCCCTTTTATATGACTGGTGATTTAAATGTTAACAAGCGTAAAAAACTGTACATTAACCTTTTACACCCAAATTTCCACCAAAAAGACCCTTTTTCAGGCTACAAATGCCATTTTATGGCCATTATCTAACCAAATTGAGGCCGAACTGTCAAAAACGTAGTTTACAGCTCGGAAACTAAACCCTCCTACCATTTGTAGAAGAATTTGAGAATTTGATGTCTTGAGGAATGCGATAATGTTACAACACCTCATTATCCAATTTCCGCTCTATTATCTGTCAAGTAATAGTAGTAGTCGCTTACGGGAGGTTAAAAACAAAAGAAAATTTCAAACTTTTAGCTCTATGAAAAGTGGTCGCGGTCGCTTACGAGAGGTGGTCGCTTACAAGAGGTTTCAAATATAGTGATTTGACTTGGAAACTTTTGATATTTTGGAAAACTGGTCGCTGAGGAGAGGTGGTCGCTTACGAGAGGTGGTCGCTACCAGAGGTTCGACTGTACTGATTAAAAAGGCTATTGGTTCTCTTCGGAAAAGAGAAAGCCGATTATGCCGAATTAAAGGAAGCGGAGTCAAGAATATTGTATGCGCCGTGGCTAAAATTTACCGTAACAATTCCTATCTATATTGCTTTCCGTAATTGCCTTTAAGCTATCTGTGGCCACAGCAACATCACAGCAATCAAAATTAGTTAATGAAGTAATAAGGTGAAATGATAAAAACACAAAGTTCAAAACTTTAGGACAGTACACCGGTGTATAACTTACTTGCGCGTATTTAAAAGGTCAGTTTGGATCTACACCAGGCCGGCGGTTTGTTGGTGTTAAAATTAAGCTTACTCAAAATAAATAGTAACTGTACTCAAAAACAATGATAGAAAACCTCGAAATTCCACAAGACAACTCCGATCTAGTCAGTTGTCGAGATGATGAAAAGTTAACGCACTCCGAAGTTCAGAACCTTATTAGCGATGCCACATATATTAACAAAAAAACTGTCAAGTGAAAATTCCGGCAACTCAGTTTTAAAAATAGCAGTACTTTGAATTATCTCTCAACACATAAATCATTCAAACTTGTGAAAACAAAAACCATGCCATCGTCAGTAAGTGACCGAGAATCACTACTCATTTCATTCATTTTTTTTTTTTCATTCACATATTCACTTTGTACATGAACTTGACAGTTTTTTTACTCACGCGCGTAGCGGCATGAGGTTAGGTTTCGGCTCCGTTTTTCTTGTTACTCATGCGCGTAGCGGCATGAGGTAAGGTTTTGGCTCCGTTTTTCTTGTTTTTATTTTTTGTGTCACGATTTTGCATGCAAATTTATGCACGCATATTTTAAATTGTACACTTCCGGTTCATAGCTTTGCCACCACACTTCCTGTTTAGTGACTTCCGGCTACTCTCACTTCCGGTAAAAGAGCGTTACTCAAGTGTCACGACAGCGTCTCCTTCAACCCTACTTACATTAGCAATGTTCATGTTTGGTATATATAAGACATAGAAGAATCATTCCCTTCATTGTGGTACAGCCTTCATTTCCAAAACAATCAATAGTAAACAATGTGGTTTGCAGGAACGATGACTGAATGAAAGGAGTACTCTTCGCCATGTCGGACATCTTCTTATCGTCTTCTTATCTTCTTATCATCTTCTTCTCATCTTCTTATCATCTTCTTAACTTACGCATGCGCATGAGTATAGGCTGCTAGGAGCCTCTTGTTTTTATTATTTTTATTTTTTGTGTCACGATTTTGCATGCAAATTTATGCACGCATATTTTAAATTGTGCACTTCCGCTTCAAAGCCATTTACACTTCCTGTTCAGTGACTTCCCGCTACACTCACTTCCGGTAAAACAGCGTTGCCGAGGTGCCACGACATCGTTTCCTACAACCCTGCTTACATTATTAGTGTTTACGTTAAGTATATATAACACTCAGAAGAATCACTGGCTTCATTGTGGTACAGCCATTTACAAAACATTCAATAGTAAACAACGTGGTTTGCAGGAACGATGACTGAATGAAAGGAGTAACTTTTCTTCATGTCGGACATCTTATCATGTTTAAAATATATCATAAAACTTTCTCACGCATGCGCATGAGTATAAGCTGCTTGGAGCCACTTGTTTAAATATAACAGATGAGAAGCAGTTCTGAACTGGAGTTCTTCATAGCCAACGTAGGCGATTTCCAGTCAGTGGGATGATGATATCATGATGTAGGATGTCACGTTAATCACCTCCTTACCTTTAGCCAAGAAATGCTTGTAGAACTCTCCGTGATCAGCGACAGTTCTTACCAGTGTCTATCAGGCTAGATATCCAACATTTGCACCTTCCACCAGTTCAAATTCAATATTTTTGTTGTAAGTTAAGAGTAATTCATTTTATGAATAACTATTTCAGCCGTGGACGAGTGTGAAAAGCAAGGAAAGATTTGTACTTCTGATCTGCCGTGCCTAGAACAAGGCGATGGATCCTATGCATGTGGTTGCGCTGCTGGTTTTAAGGTGGCAGGAGATGGAGATGCGAGGACTTGTAAAGGTAAAAGTAATATTTTGACTGCTTTCAGATTCGAATTCTGCCAGAATAATCAAACGTCAAAAGAACATGGTGAAATTCATGAGCAACAACTTAGAATCAATGATCTCTCTCGATCCGGTTTCTTTTTTAATCTATAATCCTAATTAGCCAACAGTCTTCAAGAGTTCTCCGTTGGAGACATCGAAGTCAACTGTAAAGAAATTGTGAATTCGAAGTACTTATAACCTCGGATATAACAACCATCATTTCTCCAAGTTAGCTTAAAAAGGTTCTTATGTTATCTACTAAAAAAAACATAGGCGATTTAGGTTATTAATTATTGGAAAGTGCTTGTTGTTGGTCAGAAAACTAATTCAATGGCTGCTGTGTCAAAAGCGTACGCATGCCTGTCGTGACAAACACCGACCTTGCTCTAGGTACTCTGACCTATTTAAAGAACTCTCTCTACCTTTACTACAATCATTTTTATTTGGAACAGTCACGTAAGAAATGCTCATTCACGTGAATTTTTTTTCAGCGAGGGACTCATGCGTTGAGAAGAATAATGATATTTGTCCTCCTGCACTTACGTGCATTTTGGACACAAATGAATGTGGCTGCGCTTTAAATGGTTATGCGGTGGTAGGAGAAGGAGACGCGAGGACTTGTGAAGGTACATGTGCTATGTAAGACTCTCGCTTAGGTCTAAACTCGGGCACAATAAACTCGAAAACTTTATACATTTTTTATGCCTAAGTACTAGTGCAATGGGAAAATATGGAAAGGTATATATCGTAAAGAAAAAACAAACATACTTGGGGCGTTGCTCTAGTTCTGATTATACCAAATCAAAAAAATATTTATAGCTTTTCTTTTGTCTGACAAAAAAAAGTTTCAGAAATCAAACAAAGTAAGACTTTATTGTGCAAATCGAATAATCTATCTATACATTTATTTACAAAATCAATCTTTAAATTAGATATAGACGAATGCGAAGGAAATGAAAACGCGTGCAAAGAAAATGAAAAATGTGAAAACGTGGAAGGAAAGTATGAATGCTACTGCAAAGAAGGATACTTAAGGAGTGAAAGTGACTGCAAGCCGGGTAGGTTTTATGTCAATTACAGCAGTCTACAATACAATAACAACAAAAGAATAGAATACAACACAAAGCAATACCTTGTATTATTTTCCACCTAGCTCGGTTTTCTTTGTTCTTTTCAGGGGAATATATCACATAACCCCGTTCATTACAGTGTCTGAAAAGCTGGGTGCGGCTTTGATTGTAACAGGGGACCGGAGAGGCGGGGCTGAAAACAATAGCTGATAACAATAGCAAAACAAAGGATTATATATTCCCCTCAACATATTCCCCCCAACATATTCCCCTCAACATATTCCCCCCAACATATTCCCCTCGACATATTCCCCTCGACTTATTCCCCTCATAATAGAATAACACAAACGGAAAGACAAAATAGGGCGTAACAAGGAAAACGCTCTAGCATCGGTCAATATTTTTAGTTTACAAAAAAGACAACTTCATCAATCATATTTCTACGTAATTAACTTGCCGGTCGCAACCAAAAAGCGAAATGTTAATAACATTATTCGATGGTATCGTACCTCGATTCAGTTTTCGGGTCTTCAATAATGTATGACGCCTCGTTTTACGCTTGAACCTGAATATGTTTCTGCCGCTTTTCCTTGGAAAACACACCGCAACCACTCCATTGATCTTCGAAAGATGAAGGCGGGCAGTTGGGCCAGGGCGAGACCACGAGTACTCTTCATACATTTTCTTCTCTCTCCTTCTACTCATAACGAAGCAACGTGCTCAATGCAAATTTGGCAAAAGCAAAACATGTTTACCGTCTCGCTTCGTAATGTGCCGTGATCCCAATGCGGCCTTGCGGAATCATGCTTTTTTGCATTTGAATTGAACGGAATGTTACTCTCCGAAAAATTAATAGTTTCTTTGTTTTAGAAAACCTCACAAGGTGGAAAATAAGCATGTTATTGACCAGTCCCTCGGGGATATGTGATATATTCCCCTCGTGGCGTTCCCTCGGGCTACGCCCTCGGGTACGCCACGAGGGGAATATATCACATATCCCCGAGGGACTGGTCAATAACCCTTACATACTTCGTTTATTATTCGACAGTTAATACGTCATGTTACCGGTTATAAGAAAAAGAGAACACGCAAAATATCCAAGCGCGGACTACAATACAATAATGACAATACAATACAATAATTACAATGCAATACTTAACTATTATAGAGCGAAAGCGCGCGTGATATCGCCTAATTCTTAGCCGACGAGGCCGTAGGCCGAGTCGGCTAAAATTAAGCGATATCACGCAAGCTTGAGCGCTATGATAGTTTTAGAATTCAACACATTGATAACAAAGCATAGTTTGAAGAAAAAATATCGAGGCCGGTCCGTCATTTTTGCATTCTCTTGTCAAAATGCGAAATTTACTGCCATCGTTGGATATACGTCATGTAGACATAGCGTATATCGATAACTTTTTCATTAATTTGGGCAGTGCATGTATCAATGTGTTGAATTATAAAATACAATACAATACAGGATATTCAGGGTAAAAAGGGATACAAAGGGATCAGACGTTTAAGTAACGATCCACATAAGAAGGATAGCGCTGAACGGCGGCACGATGGAATATGTCAATTTTTTTTTTCATTGTTACAACTGGTGATCTCATTGGCCTAGACTCAAAAACTGTTAAAAGGTTAAGGTTCATGGTGCATTTTGTCTAATTTTTTTTAAGGTTTCAAGTAATTTGAGACCCAATCACACAACATGCAAGTTTTAAAAGATATTGTATTTGGGAAACTTCATCAGAGAAGCAAAATGATTAGCTATTGTCTTCTGCTATTCTAATTGGTTAAGCACGAACATTTCCTAAAATTTATTTCGCGCAAATGGATTTTCTTTTTTTTAATGTAATATAATTATGAACCATCAGCCCCTCCTCTATTCTATGCCGCAGAACAATCTATGAAGTTTACTATAGTTCTTACCTGGAGCATTACTTAACATCCAGTGTTTGTATAATTTTTAATAATTACTCATGCGCGAAGCGGAATGAGGTAAGGTTTCGGTTCCGTTTTTCTTGTTATTTTTATTTTTGTGTCATGATTTTGCATGCAAATTTACGCATGCCTATTTTAAATTGTGCACTTCCGGTTCATAGCTTTTCCATTTACACTTTATGTTTAGCGACTTCCGACTACTCTTACTTCCGGTAAAACAGCGTTACTTAAGTGTCTCGACAGGGTCTCCTACAACCCTACATACATTACTTTGTTCACGTCTGGTATTTATAAGACTAAGAAGAATCACTGGCTTCATTGTGGTACAGCCTTCATTTCCAAAACATTCAATAGTAAACAACGTGGTTTGCAGGAACGTTGACTGAATGAAAGGAGTAGCTCTTCTCCATGTCGGACATCTTGTTACCATGTTAAAAATATATCACAAAACTTTCTTACGCATGCGCATGAGTATAGGCTGCTTGGAGCCTCTTAATTACAAATAAAAAAAACAGGCATACCGAAGAATACTCACGAGAATAGGTACAGTGTTTTGCTGGATAAGTCATATTCTCTCTATATTAATTCCAATGATCAATAATGACCAGCAAATTATAAAACATGTGCTCATTATGTTGTTTATTTTTCTCTTCATCACAGCAAGTAACTGTATCAACGTCAAGTGCCAGGCGCACGAAATATGCTACGATGGAAAATGCAGATGTAAAAAAGGATACCGGAAGAGCAAGGCCACTAAAGGAAAGTGTATAAGAGGTGAGCCTTGACTTGACAAACCTGGGCTCCAGCATTATGAGCGAGCGTGTGTTAATAAGTGAGTGTTAGGATGCTTACCGTTTGTCAGAACTTGCTTGTCGGTCCCGGGCCGTTCAAACTGGTCATTTCGTAGATAGCGTGTATTATTTTAATGGGTCAGCGAGTTCTAGGGGTATAGAATGGTAAATTCGAGACTTTGCGAGACTGCGAGGCCCTTGTTTCAAAATTCTAGGCCGAGACTTTAGCGTTTCTATCAAATCCGAACCCGAGACTTTACCTCTAAAAAAATCCAACCCCGAGACTCCAATTACTGGAAAATGTCGGGCCGATAGTACTGAAACAGCTTAAAACGTGACAGAAGTCTCCAACGGAAGCTGAGAAATTTACGAGACTCCGAGATTCAAATTATCAAAATTTTCGAGACTTCGAAAATTATAGCGAAACTGATAGCCTGTAGCGAGCCCGATATTCCGACACTCCAATTTCAAATGCAGAAAATTCGAGACTTGGTGAATATTCAAACTGGCCAATTTATTCAACGGAAGCTGATTAAGTGCTGGAATGTGACAGAAAGCGTGGGACTCACACCAGTTAATATATTCAAGACTATAAAGGTAAATTGCTTGTGGTCCTCTTTTCCCGTAAAAACCCACAGCCACTCGTGGGAAGCGCATTGTCGAGGGAAATACGAAGGGCGGGGTCTGGATTGGGTTAGGATGTTCGTGGTTTGTTGGGAAGGATAGATGAGAATTCTCCTTCTGAAGTACCCACCCGCCCATCCCCCATCATGATATCCTTCCTGGCCTGTGCTGCGGATCCACCTCATTGTTCATACACAGAACAATGGGCCCAATTATCTCCAATTCTTAATCAGTGATCCGCAGAACAAAGTTCAGTTTGAATATTCTACAAATAAATTTCAGTTCGCCATTATACGTCCTCTGATAAGAATGGTTTGACGTCATAGCGTGGTGACAACAGAGTGAGGAATTACTCGCTCGCTATGACGTCAAACCATTATTTATCAGAGGATATATCGGATGGCGAACTGAAATTTATTTGCTTTTTACCATAACAAAATAATTTCGTGTTCAATTTGGCCTAAAAGCCAGAGAAATGAGCATAATATCGAGCGTATTGAAGCTTTGATCATCACAGAAACTTTATTTCACAGACAAGAATACAAAGTAGACCGTCAAGTTATTCGTTCATTTACCTTTCTTTTGTCCTCTTCATAATAAGCGTATTTTCCTTGGTAAAAACGATTGTGATCGGTACTTGATTTGTGTGTTTCACAATAACGACACCCAACAATCAACTTTTTCTTTCTCATGCAAGAACGCAGCGGCAAACTGTAAAGACCTTGCTTTAAAAGATTTAAGCAATGAAACCCTTACCTTAGCCTTGTTTACCGTTTGTTCTCAAACTTACAAAGTTCAATATCATTTTCTTTAAAAAGTCTGACAATGCAATATAACTTGGTATGCAGCTTTAATGGATTTAGGGCCTGTTTACATGAAGGGAGGGTGACCAGCCTTGCCGGGTTACCCGTTTAGAAGGGTCATTCGGCTCTGTTTGTTTTTGTTTTTGTTTTTTTTTTTTCTTGCTGTTTGCTTCACATGGCAGACAGGGTTACCCCGCTACCCGGGACACCCCACTGAGCCGGGCTATCTTTATTGTAAACGGTCACGCAAGGGCCACCCGACTACCCGGACTAAGTTTTCGATCTTGTTTTTTAGGGATTTTAAGTTAAATTTGAACTAAATACAGACCAAAATGATAAACTGGAAACTAAACTGTCCCATTTGAATCAATGAACACTGAAGTTTTGTCCGTCGAAAAGTATATTTTATTTTCGAACAAAAGATTATTCTGAAGTTGACATCAGTATTGTTTAGTTTGACGGACGAACACTGTTCGAACGTATTAAAAACATGTGTCCGACTATATTCTAAGAACAACTTGAACAGTGACTTGAGGATAGTCGAACTTGATTATGAAGGGAAAAGTCGATTTTTGAAGCATTTATCTTGAGCTTGTGGTAGGCCACGCCTCGACACACGTCAATTACAATTTCATAAGATCAAATCTATTTTTGACAAAAACTAATGTTCAATAAAACTTATAATTTGCCAAATGTAGAATTTTTCTTAAAGGAGTATTAAAAAACAACATGTCAAGCTGCCTTTTTAACAAGAAGTTGCTCGAAATTTGAAAAGTTGCCCCAAAAAATAAAAGTTACCGAAAATCTCAAATGTTGCCGAAAAGATGCCTGGCAACTTGTGGCTAGGCCTACAGTCACTGGGGCTACGGTTGGCGTATAACAGTATGTTTGTCCAAATCAAAAAGGCCAACCTTGGATAGATTTTCGTGGGACAAATCGGATAGAGTCGAGGTAGATTTCTATGAAGTCGCTGTGTTGCAGTGAATGAAAGAGCTCGAAAATACCTCTTGAATCGACGCATATTTCTGAACGCGAGAGAAAGCTCATCATCTTGTTTCATACTGGGTTAAAGCTACGTGCTTCGTTTTGAGACTTACAATCCACTTGTCGTAAAATAACCAACGGTATTTAAGATTATACTTTTTATTCCACAGGCGAAACCCGTTCTATCACTTCACATATAACCTGTAACACTAAAAACGTAATCTACATGATACAATGTAACCGCTGCCATTTAGAATACATTAGTTAAACTAAGTGACGTCTTAAAGACAGATTTAACGAACATCGACGTCAGTTCAGTTGACAAACCTAACATTAAATCCAAACCTACTATTGTCTCTGAACACTTTCTTTCTCATCCTAACCATTCCAGCACTGACATAAAACTAATTCCACAAGAAATAATTCACAATTCACGTGATTCCATTCGAAAAGCCAGAGAGCCGTAATATGAGATAGGGCAAAAACACTAGAACCACGTGCACGTGGGTTGAACAGACGTGATGAATTGTAGTTTAGGTATCCCTAGCCTTATCTTTAGTTTTGATTATCTTGTAGTTCATTTCCGTCCCTCCTCTTTTTTAAATATGTATTGCGACATTTTTCTTTACATAATGTTGTCGTTTCATTTCGTAATTTAGAAACATCTGAAACCTGAAGAAGGCTGGTCTGGCCAGCCGAAATATTGTTTCAAATACATTTAGTATACTCGTTATATCAGGTTTGCATTAGTAAACTATCCAACACTGCATCCATTGTCGAACCGCAATAAGATTGGGGATAAATTTGGCGACCCGACAATGGTCACAGTGCGAATGTATGGGAGGGTGGGTGGGGAAACCAATTCCGCCGTCAGCTCCCAGGACTTGCCCGTATGAAAAACCGCATCGCCTCGTACCTGCACAATCCCCGCCGCACTGCAGTTGAGCCAAAGTGATAATTTATTCATATGTACTAATCTTATATGCGTTACTTTAATGTATGCAGTGTGAATAGTACTAAATTAGGTGGTTTACGTGACCAACATTACCCACGACCAAGATCGCACTGGTTTGCAGGCGACGTGAAAGCGTTTTCCGGATAGATTCTCCAAAATTGTTTACACGATACGTTATTCCTCAGTGAATATTCTGTGGGTGGCCGGTCGGAATTGTGACGTCCGCCGTTGAACGTCCCCCTAAAGTGTCTGAAGTATGGGACTATGCACACATTATGGACCTCCTCCTGGTTCAATGAAGGTGCCAACTTCGCTATTTCTGTTCAATTAGCTGCATTTCTATGGAGTTCCTCAGCGACAAAATAGTCCGGATCCCGGTACATTCATTTATCAATCTGTCCAATAACCTCTCCCTTTTCTACTAGCCGGTCCGCATTTTCTGCCCTCTTACCGCTGACCCATACGGGATTTTCCCTAGTATTCACCCCCGAGTTGCATTTGCGGTATCACCGCCGTATTAATGATGGAGGTATCAAAGTTGTCATTTTTTTCCCATGACCAGTATATCGGTATATCGGCTGAAGCGAAAAACAAAAAGCAAAAAGGCGAAATGCGCGTGTGAAAAAACCCCGTATAAGTCAGCAGAGAGGGGACAGTTTTGACCCAGTATGACCGGGAGGGTTTTGAGATACCCTGGTTTCAAAACTCTCGACTCCCTGTGACTATAGACAGAAGGATCAATAGGGAAAAAGAAAATTTATAGCACTCGCGGATCAAAGGGAGGGCATTGGGTGGGGGGGGGGGGGGGGTGGGGTTGGATTTTATGGAAATATATCAGCATTTAAATATTTACGTCACCCTTTCGCCATATATTTACTGTACTGGTCCCCCCTTAAGCCTCATTAATTTAGATCCGCCCCTTTACACCCCAGTAAGTCAACAAACAACCTATTCTAATGCTCCGCGTTTATTGCACTTATACAATCGTGAAAGAAATATATTTCTCATGTGACAACACCGGTCCTTACATCTACTTAATTCTGGAGTCTTTATCTACTTATGGTCTAGCACGACCTCGGGAGGTCCACTTTCCCTCTCGCTGTTTGACCAGGCGGTGACATATCGGTGACATATCGGTGAGACCTCATAAACATTAAACAGTCATCACGTTTAAATGTCATTGAATTCTCAATACTCTCTCCCATTTTTTTGTTGTTGTTGTTTTCTTCGTCTCATCCCCACTTGTGTTGTTTGTTTTTTTTTCTTTTTTTTTTGTTTGTTTGTCTGGGTGAACTCTCACACCATTTCTTTTTCTCTTTTCCTTGTTGAACTCTCACCCCAATCCTCTTCTTTCCTTTGATGAACTCTCGCCCCATTTCTCTTCTTGCCTTTGGCGAACTCTCACCACATTTCGGTCTTTTGTTTCTTCTCTTCTATTTTCTTTCCATTTTTTTTTCTCTTTTCCTTGGTGACCTCTCACCCCATTTTTTTCTCTTTTCTTTGGTGAACTCTCACCCATTTTTTTTCTTTTCCTTGGTGAACTCTCACCCCATTTTTTTTCCATGTTTTTATCTTTTCTTTGGTGAACTCTCACCCCATTTTTCCCTTTTCCTTGGTGACCTCTCACCCCATTTTTTCTCTTTTCCTTGGTGACCTCTCACCCCATCTTTTTCTCTTTTCCTTGGTGACTTCTCACCCCATTTTTTTTTCGCTTCTTTGGTGAACTCTCACCCATTTTTTTTTTCTTTTCTTTGGTGACTTCTCACCAATTTTTTTCTCTCTTTTGTTTGGGGAACTCTCGCCCCATCTTTTTTCTCTTTTCCTTTGGTGAACTCTCACCCATTTTTTTTTCTTTTCTTTTCTTTGGTGAACTCTCACCCCATTTTTTTTCTCTTTTCCTTTGGTGAACTCTCACCAATTTTTTTCTCTTTTCGTTTGGTGAACTCTCACCCATTTTTCTTTTTCTCTTTTCTTTGGTGAACTCTCACCCATTTTTTTTTTTATTTTCTTTTCTTTGGTGACTTCTCGCCCATTTTTTTCTCTCTTTTCTTTGGGGAACTCTCGCCCCTTTTTGTTTTTCTCTTTTCCTTTGGTGAACTCTCACCCATTTTTCTTTTTCTCTTTTCTTTGGTGAATTCTCACCCATTTTTTTCTTTTCTTTTCTTTGGTGAACTCTCACCCCATTTTTTTTCTCTTTTCCTTTGGTGAACTCTCACCAATTTTTTTCTCTTTTCCTTTGGTGAACTCTCACCCCATTTTTTTTTCTCTTTTCCTTTGGTGAACTCTCACCCATTTTTTTCTCTTTTCCTTGATGAACTCCCACCCCATTTTTTTTTCTCTTTTCCTTTGGTGAACTCTCACCCATTTTTTTCTCTTTTCCTTGGTGAACTCTCACCCATTTTATTTTTTTTTTGGTGAACTCTCACTGCATTTTTTTTTATTTGTTTTGACTACACTCTCCTTTAGTGGTGTAAAACAAATAGCTGCGGTGAGCTTACCTGTTCCACTCTACTCCTAACTCCAAAAAGAAATAGCCATGCGGAGTCGCCGAGCTGCTTGTTGACACATTCATCCATTGTATTCACAACATTCTGAAGTATTCCATCCATGTTAACTACACATACCAAACCTACAACTGACAGAGGTGCCTTGTGATGATAAAAGACAGCTAAAAATGTGTACGCCGCCGAACATTACGTGAACATTTAAATAAGTATCCCGGACTGTATAGAATGTAGACCGCTCGTGCAGAAAGGCTCGTAACACGGAGGAGCTACCCGATGAATTAATGAGCTAACACATTGACTGAAATGCAAAACAAATGAAGCGTGGAACCAAAACAAGTAAACTTGTACAACGCAAGAAGCAAAGTAAAACACACAGAAAAGGAGGGTTGCAGCCCTTTCCCCCGCGCACAGTTCATATCAACACACATCTTTAAAAGAGAAAACAGATATACTTTATCTCTAGCTCTCCCTGGCGGTTAAGCTTGTCCCGCTGCACGTTGGACTCCTTGTCCCGATGCTGGTTGAACTCCTTGTCCCGCGTCTGGTTGAAGTCTCTGAGCTGCATTTCTCGCAGCAGGATGAACTCCTTAAACTCCTTGTTCCGCGGCTGGTAGAACTTTGAGGTCTCTGTCTCACGGCTGGTTGAACAACCTGAGCCGCATGTCGCACGGCTGGTTGAATTCCTCGAGCTCCTTGTTCCGCTGCTGGCTAAACTCCCTGAACTGCTTGTCCCACTGCATGTTGAACTTCTTGACCTTCTCGTCCAGGTACTGGATATTATACGTCTGCTATCAGAAAATAGAAGAAGGGAACGAAGAGGCAAAAGAAATCCTTCGACGCGTCAGCGCACAACCACGCCGCACTGCAGTTGAGCCAAAGTGATAATTTATTCATATGTACTAATCCTATATGCGTTACTTTAATGTATGCAGTGTGAATAGTGCTTGGACTTCTCGTTTATATATTCTTATTGAGAGCCTTTTTTCTATTCAGTGATATTTTAAACTTTCATTTTCTTTTAACCTACATCACCGTCATGCAATTGCGCAATCAGATTTTTTAGTTATGTGAAGCAAACGGCATAAAATAAAAACAGAGCCGGTTGACCCTTCTAAGCGGGTAACCCGGCTAGGCGGGTCACCCTCCCTTCATGAAAAACAGGCCCTAAATCCCGAGTTAAAGCTGCTTAAAGTTGTATTGTCAGACTTTTTAAAGAAAATTATATTGAACTCTGTAAATTTGAGAACAAAAGGTAAACAAAGCTAAGATAAGGGTTTCATTGCTTAAAACTTTTAAAGCAAGGTCTTCACAGATTGGCGCTGCGTTCTTGCATGAAAAAGAAAAAGTTGATTGTTGGGTGTCGTTGTTGTGAAACACACAAATCAAGTTCCGATCGCTCAATTAGAGTGTAATGACAGACCTTGCCGTACCTTGCAAAATAAAGCATCCCTTATTCTTAAGTCAAAAAATGGTTACTTTTCATTTGCCACTTGCCAAATGAAAGGAGTTTAAATTAGTAAACTGAACCGGAAAAATGTCACATGATTGCCGATTTCAATGTTCATTAACAAAATCCCCTATTTTAAAGCTAAAATGATTTGTCGTCAAGCATCAATACCTTAGCCACAAAATGCTTTTGGACAGTATATTCTTTGTGTGTTTAAAAATCTTTAACAGAAAAAAAAAATCAAAATTGTAGTTAAAAATGTTTCTTGTCACCGGACTAAGTTTTGAAGACAACCTAATTTGCATGATATTTCACCCCATTTTTCCAAAAGGAACCAGAGATCGGGACTTAATTAATAATTAGCTAGTTTTAGCCATTAAACCATTGAAAACGTGCATTTGTGTGTTCTCTACTGTATTTATGAATAAAAATTGTAAAACATAAAAATTTATAAAACGGCTCTCTGAATTTGTTCATCAACCTAATTTGCATACAAAGCGAGTTTTGATTATATTCACAAAAGTACGAAAAGCTCAAAGTCGCTGTGGAAAAGGAAGACAAAAGACGCAAAGTATTTTTATATTTCTATGCTAACTAACATTTGTGGGCATGTAGCAAAATTCAATAGAAATTTAGTGCGGTTTGGTCTGGACTTGGGAAATAAAAGCCTGTGAAGCCAGGGTTCTTTCGCATGTTTTCAAAAAGCGATTGAACAGGTGCTAATAAAGTAACTTGCGTTTCACACACCTTTGAAAGAACACTAAACTAATAAATATAATACATTTTTGTTGCGTTTTCCTAGCAGGGAGCTCGTCAATTTATGCAATTTTCCATTCTGGTCAAGCGCAAATTTAGGCTTTTTGCCGCTTTGACTGCGGCGAGCTCTAAAACTGAATACATTTTATAGTATTTCCAAAAACTAATTAAGTTGTTTCATTTACTTATGACCCAAGAAAGTTTACAAGGCAACGTTTAAGGAAAAACGTTTTTCCGACTCGAAATGCAGTGGACCTCGCTTTTACAGACACTGTCTCTTAATTTCTTCTTCAAGACAAAATCATTTGTTTTCCAGCGCGGTAGACGCAGGTGGCGTGATCAATTACGTCATATCATGATTTCTACCCGGTCTCTGCCAATGAGCGCGCGGGAAATTTCACACTCATGATAAAAATCTCAATTTAGTTCATTTGCTTTTAATATCTCTTAGATTTCTAAGAGGTTACTGATTAACCGAAAGTCATGTTTGCTTGTTTAAAACAATAGCTTACCAGCCAACATTTACTGTCATCTATCACCCTGAAAGATAACAGTATTCGAAACTATGATTTTAAGTGAGCTTGGGCAAATTTTACATTAACCCACTGACTTCTAGAAATTCAGCGGAAAACAGCAATTTGAAGCCACCAATGCCATTTTCTGACTGTTATTTGCAACATGAAAACTAAGCTTCCCTTCCTATCTGGGTCAAATATGTCGACTTTTGGTTTTGGACATGCATACTTTTCTTTTTACTCTTTTTTACTCCCCGTTCTTTTTCGTTCCTATTTCCTTTTTTTCCCCTCGATGTTGGCCTTTCACTAGAATTTATTTATGGTGAGTAAAAGTTTCCTAGAAAACGCTGAAGGAGGTGAATTTTTTTTAGCAGGAAGACCATATTAATTCCTTCGATTTTGCCTGTCAAACCTGACAGGTTTTTCGCGTGAAACACTGGCCCAATTTATTGAGATATCTCTCATTTGGGCACTTTTCGAAAAAATTCTTCCTTCTGCGCGAGCTACTAGTTATAAAATAATCCTTTGTTTTAAAAAGGACTGACGTCACAAATGGTAAAAGGACCGTGGTTCCTTTACGGGCGATTTCGTGCGTTTGAGGTGTCGAATGGGTTAAAATAAACGGTTATAACACGAATAAAAAAAATCATACAATGAATTTTAATGTTATTTTTCTTCTCTTTCAGCTCTCCCCTTTGCAGGAGCTGCCTCGGCCCATTCCTGTTCTTTCGGCATTTACCTGGGCTCCTTTCTCGTTGGATACCTTGGGCGCCTGGCCTTCACTGCATAAGGAATCGGACCTGTTGCTTGCTTTGCTAACGTGAACCGTACTTTTATTTTCTTTTTCTTTCAACCGATCCAAAATTTATTTTTGAAAAATAAGCCTTTTTCTTCCAAGCGATACTTATTTTTTTAACTTCAATTTTTTTTTTCTGTAACAGACATGCAGGTCTTTTGTAAGAGAAAACAATGAGTCTCCAACACTGTAGCATTACTGTTTCGATATCATCTTCAACACTGAAACACTAAGCTATGATTGATTTGATTTCCGTTTCGGTTACTCTCTTTGTAAACCGTTTATATTCAATTTGAGAATTTGAACTGTACTATCTTTGCGCATATATTAAATAATAAAAACAGCCCACTGAAAAGTATTCTATTCTACAACACTCCTATTTCATGCTCAGTTAATAAGATATGGGGAAATTATTGATCCAGCGGGCTAGGTGAAGAGCTGTACATAGCTTTAAGGGCGGCCGAACCGCACGACTTGTCAGGGCCGGGTGGGTGGGCCGTCCTTTAATCTAAATTAACAGAATTATAGTTTTGTGTTACTGAAAATCTTTGCGAAGCTCAAAGCAAACATAACGCAAAGTGATCTTGGAGATTAGTTTGGGTAAGAGTCTGTTTTAATTTAAATTAAGCCTCCATGTCAAAGAACATTGCTATTTTAACTGTGCAAATGTAAAAAAAATACCTAAGTTAAGATCTGAAACCGGTTAAAATATTGCTCTGACGTTTTGGACTTTTATTTCAGCCCTTCATCAAGGAAGGTTCTGAAATGACAAATTCTTATTGTTCGGTAAAAGTTTGTATGCGACATTTTAGGCGTGCGCGCGAGCTACATTTCGCATTGTTGCGTAATTTTTACGATCCGTATCGACGACTTGCGTAAACACAAAACCTCAAGATTTTACTTGACGTATTGGGTAGCTCCCTAGAGTATTAACAAAAGTAAGCACCTACAGTAGCAATAATTACGGTTAATAAACCGTAATTTCCCCGTCTTGCAAGTTTGGCAGTTGGGTAATTGTGGTTGTCACTCGCGCTTTTAGTGAAACTTACGTAATAGGGACGGCTTAATTTCTGTAGTTCATGAAGCTGAATGAAATTTGCACATAATATGATTGACTAAGTACGTGGGAGGGCCGGATGGGAAAATATTTGGCTCGAGGTCATGGCGTACGGACCGAGCGCAGCGAGGTCCGTGCGCCATGACCGAGAGCCAAATATTTTCCCATCCGGCCCGACGTAACTTAGTCAATAAGCATTTTATCATATGACCAATTTGGAGACAAAATTACTTGAAATTTTAATGCGCGCGGTCGTCCGCTTTTGTAGTAGGGCCGTACGCCTTTTTCCGGCCCCGCTCGCGCAAATGCGTACGGCCCTCATACGGGACTTTCATCAATGGTTTTGCAAAGAAAAGGTTCGCAGGGCCGTACGGGTCATATGATAAGTGCAAATATGTTACAAAAGTAAGCGAAGGGCAACAACTTTATTTTTCGATTTTGAAACGAGCAGTTAATCGTCACCGAAAATATCATTTTTTTTATTGCTGCGAGCCCTTTGGCGAGCAGCACACTAATCGTGACAGGCTCCCTGGGTTTCATTTGACCGAGTGAGACCTGGGCGCTTTATATACGGCGCAATAGCTCGTTTTGAGGATTTCGTGGACTTTTTCGTGGACTATGATTTTGAGTGAGGATGCAGTATGTATCGTCAGCGGCAGTAGTTATAGAATTCTGCGTGGTCAGGATAGGTCTGAACATGTACAACTGTATTAGTAACTGTAAAATCAACTGTATTAGCGCGCGCTAAAATAGCGAATTAATTTCGCGATCATATGGCGAGTAAAATTGTCATTTTAAGAGAAAACGATGATTGGTTTTGAACGGCTGTATTAGCAACTGTAAAACAACTGTATAAGCGCGCTAAAATTGCGAATTAATCTCGTGATCATGTGGCGAGTAAAATTAGGAGATTTTAGATCGGACAACGAGTACGAGATTGAGTACGAGTACGACTTTTAAAACTTAGTTCGCCGTACTCTAAAGAACCATTTACCACACAAATTTTATACCTAGAGTGGGACGTGACTGGCTTTAAATTCAAAAGTCGTACTCGTACTCAATCTCGTACTCGTCGTCCGATCTAAAGTCCCCTATTGTCATTTTAAGAGAAAACGATGATAGGTTTTGAACAACTGTATTAGCAATGGTAAAAACATCTGTATTAGCGCGCGCTAAAATTGCGACTGAATTAATCTCGCGATCATAGTCATTTTGAGAGAAAACGATGAATGTTATCGAGTTTCTAAAAGTAGTAATTTCTCTCGAGTCTGCAATTGCATGGTTGAAAGATAAAAAACCTGATAAAGAGCAACCACACAAGTCCGGAGTGTGACGCTTTGTTTTTTTGAGCAATTTTTGAGTGACATTTTGTTGTTTTTTTAACTTGTCAAATTTGAATTTTTGCTATTTTTTGAACTTTAATTAGTACTTTGCTGACGCAATTTGATGACATTAAATGCGCTATTTCAGCGCGCGCTAATACAGTTGGTTTTTCGCTACATAGCGCGGCACCCCTAAAGGTAACCAAAGCCGAGGTTTTGCGTTCTTGCTCGAGGTAAGCTGTTTACTTATTACGCAGAGTTTTCATGCAAACACAATTTTATCATTCGCTGGAAGAAGTCATGGAAACTACCGGAAAATATGGATTACGAAATCCTTTAGCTTGCGACCGCTGACCAATGTTTTTGTTGAAGTTAATCGCCCCGTCCGGGCCTCGTTTAACTTTGCGTCAAATTTCCCACTATGTAGCACGAGGGAGGAAAGATTGCGTGACAAGCCCTAAGGATGTCTACATTGGACTATGACTATGCGGAGCTAACCCCTCCTCGTCGTATACCCGGGGGCATAAAACATTACAAGCTAAGCAATGGAAAACGACGAATTCTGTACTATTTAGTACTATATTTATATTTAACACAAATTCATGCTTATTATTCAAACAATTCACTTACATTTTTGGGAAAATATATACAAAAAAACAGGAATCATAACATAGCCTATTGACAATGATAAGTATTGACACTACACTGTATTTGATGAGTAACATCGCAGCACTTCACTGGCTCTCAGCTATTTCTAGTTTATTTTTTATTTGCCATACTACATTGTCCGTCAGCTGTTGACTTTTTTGACAATAGTACTGTTATCCTCGCTGTCGATTACCACAGCAAAATGTTCTTATTGAAGTCCCTAAAAAATGTCTTTCATCCCATTAAAACGTGAACCCATGCCATGGCTTTACGTTTTAAGGGACTGTGCAATAATTATCAGGAGGGGGGGAGGGGGGGGGAATGGGCTTCAAGTAGGCAAATATTAGGTAATACCCCCCTTCAAAAGAACTGAATTTAGTTATTCCCCCCCCCCCCCCTCTGATCAGTCAGAAATTTTGTATGACCCCCCTCCTTCAAACACCTTTTATATACAAATACCCAGCATTTTCTTAATATACACCCACCTGTTATTGCTAAAAGGTAATGTTTGTTCCAGACGTGGATATACAGCAATACTACATGTTTACTTGTTGGACATCCATATCTGGAACAAACATGACCTCGAAGCAGTGTTCGACAAAGCCATCTGATTCCACTTCTGAATCACTTCATTGCAAATCCGAGTTGCTTGCACTGGAACTCATTTCCTCGTTAACCTGCTCCTGGGTTTCTCGTGGGGTGCAAGAATGATCACCACGAGCGTACTGGAGAACTCGTGCAACCAGTGCCATTTTACCTCCACTGATCTGAAAGATGGTCAGACATGAGGGGTCATGTAGCAAGGACATGTCGCAGTGACATGTAGCAGCGACAAAAGTTTGTGTATGTAGTACACACTGAGGGACATGTAGCAGGGAGTGTAGCGGGGACATGTAGCAGGGAAAAAATGATAGCGCTTGCACACCGCATGAAATTGTCGGGGGGACATGTCTCATGGACATTTTGTCCCCGCGACATGTCTCACGGTGTTCGACTTGTTGAACTTCATGGGACACATCGCGGGTGACAAAATGTCCCCAAAATTGGTGTTGCACAATTATGATAGCATCAGTTCAAACGAGGGAACGTGTCGCTGCAACATGCCCCTGAGACATGTCCCCGCGACATTTTCATGTGGTGTGCAAGCGCTATGAATTTTTCCCTGTTACATGTCTCCGCTACACTCCCTGCTACATGTCCCTCAATGTGTACTACACAAATTTTTGTCGCTACTACATGTCACTGCGACATGTCCCTGCTACATGACCCTTCATGTCTGACCACCTTAAGACCATGCTGGTTGAGGTACATCTTCAATCTGTTGCAATACAATTATCTATGTTGTAGTGAAATTATGATTTTGGTACAATTTTGTCTGCACTGGTTCAAATTTATTTTGAACCAGTGCAAAATATTTGAACTGGAGCAAAATATTTTCACCAGGGCAAAATATTTACACTGGTATATAACTATATTCTACTGTTCAAATTTTGTTGACAATAGCACAATTTCGATGTAATAAAATTCAACTTGAAACAAAAGACAGTACTACGAGGCTTAGGGAAATAAACCATATAAATCCTTACTATCATTCCCCTAAGCCTCGCAGTGGTCTTGTTTCAAGTTGAATTTTAATATATCGAAATTGGGCTATTCAAATTTAAAAAGCCAGAAACGTTTTATCACAATATTCGTCTCTATATTATAGAGATATTATAGAGATAGAGAAGAATAGATAATCGTATTGCAACAGATTGAAATTGCAGTTCAGCCACAGAACAGATCATCATGTCTTTCAGTGAGAACTATAAACACTTGAAATAAAATGTTAAGTCCCCCCCTCCTCTTGAGTGACTTATTTTACTTTGAGCCCCCCCTATCCTTGCTTTGATTTTACTTCATGCCCCCCCCCCCCCTTTGTGGTTTTCCAACCCCCCCCCCCCCCCCCGCCCCTGATAATTATTGCACAGTCCCTAAACGGGTCAAACGATGCATGCCAGTCCATGATTGTTGGAGTGAGAATTAAAGTGATTTTTCAATCCGTTGTTTGCAGCTTCATCTAAACACTGGTTGTTAGTTGCCCACGACAAAGACTCTTTATCATGCAGGCAGATATGGAATAAACATCGAGCGATGAAGGCCAAAATGACTAGGGTGAAAGCTGGATCGGCGGAGGCAGTGGCCATGGCAATCGAATACGGCGTGCTCACAGTGAAACTCTCAAACTGCAGAAGTAGGAATACAAACTTAGCTTAATCGTTTCACTACCACTTTAAGATATTAAACACTGTATCAAAAATATATTTTTAGAACCACCTTTTAAAGCATAATAAAAAGTTCCACCAAGAAGTACTGTTCAGAAGCTGTCATTTGAAAGGTCACACATAATTAAGGATTTCATACATAGCATCAAAAGTTAGAACCACCTTGGAAAAAATGCGGTGTTCGCTGTAAGAATTCAATTAGTTTATATATTAAATATCTTGATGTGTATACGTATACGGTACTTCGAAGCTTCTTCTCCAGCCGCCTGGGCCACCTGTGGCTTCTGTGCAAAAATGGCCCTCTGCCTCGATCGTTCCCAGACGCGTACGTTGTTAAATGGGGCGATAAGCTTCGCCCGCTGGCTTTCACACTCATTCCCAAGTTCCTGATTTGTGGAAGAGGCAGAATGACCCTTAATATTTTTTGAACGAATCTGTATAGTAAAAGTTGATGCTTTGTATGATTATTTCAGTTGGGTGTCAATCAAAAGGATACATTTGCACCGGCGCAGACACACTGTGCTTTAGGAAAGAGAATGGAGAATATGCATGTATCTGCCCCGATGGTTATGATATGACAGAAAAAGAACATTGTTTAGGTATAAGTACATGTATTATTAGCCCTATAACTGTCAAATTAAGAGTGCCAAATATTAAAATTCAAGGAATATCAAATTTTGCTTTGGAAAATATTGAAAAACAAATGGTACCTTATAAAAGAAGCGTTCAAGAGGTTTCATTTGAATGATCACACCGTTGTCGATCACGGTTAATCAAGAGAATGTTTACAGACGCTATTGGGTGAACACAATTAACATAGAGTGGTAATCAATTAAGTATCGTAAAACCAAAACCAAAATAATTATTCTGACCAATCACAACAAACGCAGACAATCCGATGAACCAATCAGAACTCGAAGCAAATACATGTAGCCGGCGCCAAGCGCGGGAAAACGCGTGCGAGCAAGTCACGATTGGTTTTGGTTTACTTCTGATTGGTTGAGAAAGTGACACGAGATTGTTTTAGCCAATCACAAAGCGTAGCGTAGCAATGCACTCAATTGTAAACTGCTCTAGTCCCATTACCAGCTAATCACACCTTACACTAGATGTCCCTTTTTAGTCAGTCGAGCGGGCAAGCTAACTACGAAAACAAGGTCGGCGAGACTACTTTCCCTTGCTCGGTCGATCGTCAATCGCGTATTTTGCTTGCCCGCTCGACTATACAATAATAATAATAATAATAATAATAATAATAATAATAATAATAATAAGTAATAGTAATTGGACTGAGTGGAGTACAATTCAGGGAGTAATCGGGCGAGTAATTTCAAATCCGCCGAACGCGTAGCGCGAGGACGATTTTAAATTACGAGCACGATTCCCCTGAATTGTACGACACGAAGTTCAATTACTAATTAATCGCATCAATAACAAAATTCGAGATTAAAAAGTCTATGTCGACTCTTTTGTACTAAAACCGTCTAGGATATTTTCTATCAGTTTGAAAATAGAAGGAAAACAGCAAAAAAGAACCCATTCGAGTGCAACTGATTGACGCGCGCGCAACTTAGGTGTCCAATTACAGCTATCCAATTACAAAAAGTTGTCATTGGATAACTGTAATTGGACATCCACGTGACCGCGCGCCAATTAGTAATAGTAATTGAACTGAGTGGAGTACAATTCAGGGGGTAATCGGGCAAGTAATTTCAAATCGGCCGAGCGCGTAGCGCGAGGACGATTTGAAATTATGAGCACGATTACCCCTGAATTGTACTCCACGAAGTTCAATTACTAATTAATCGAATCAATAACAAAATTCGAGATTAAAAAGTCTATGTGGAGTTTTTTTTGTACTCAAAACGTCAAGGATATTTTCTATCAGTTTGAAAGCAGGAGGAAACAGCAAGAAAAACAACCCATTTAAGTGCACCTGATTGACGCACAAGCTACGCAGGTGTCCAATTACAGTTGTCCAATTACAAAAAGTTGTAATTGGACAGCTGTAATTGGACACCCACGTGACCGTGCGCCAATTACGCAAGAAATAGGCGCGTGGATGACCAATCACAATCGAGAATTTTGTTATTGATACGATTACGTGAGAAATAGGCGCGCGGAAGACCAATCACAATCAAGAATTTTGTTATTGATATGATTACTATAATAATATTGAATTTTATTACTGTCTTTGGCTTAAAGAAATACAACGGTATTATATAAAATGTAATGGTCCATTTGGGAGTACGGCGACACGAACACTATAGCATTAGTGCTCAAATCGGGATTGCTTATAAAAATCCAGAATTTTGCTACAGTTAGACAAACAAAGTTCAAACTTAATTGTTTCAGCCAAGGACGAGTGCGCAAAGATAGGACTGGTTTGTACCACTCCTTCCCAAAAGTGCTATAAGCAGAACGATGGATATTATGCATGTGGCTGCGCTCCTGGTTATAAGATGACAGGATCTGGAAATGCTAAAACTTGTAAAGGTACAAGAACTATTTAATTGTTTTAGTATTCCTCCATATATATCGTGGTCGTTCAAAAGCAGAAGTTCGAATGGGCATAACAGATCAGAGTACACTAAACCCCCCGGGCCCCGGGGGGGTACTCAACAAAGTTTTGTACGGGGATGCTCCGCCCCGAGGTCCAAACCCTTACCCTTTCATATACCGATTTTGACAGAAAAGGTACCCCTTTCATATACCTTTCATTGAAAATGGTACCCCTTTCATATACCTTTCAATGAAAATGGTACCCCTTTCAGAGCCTATACGTGCGTCTATTTGATATATTTTGAAAGGCCATTTTTATAATACTTAAATGGCAGTTTTCCCTACCTTTTTTATGCTTCAACGGCGTCGCTTCGCTTCCCTTTCCTATTCTTCGTGAAATCCCTACCCTTTCATATACTTCAACTCGTGAAATCCCGACCCTTTCATATACCTCAAGCCTAAAAAAGCCCCCCTCCCCCCCGGGACTAAAACGAGAAAAGATTCTGTCAAAAGGCATCATTAAATTATTGAACAGACCGCAACAATCGACTTAACAGTAAAGCGGGCATTGGCACATGCACGCTCTGTGTCGGCCCATTTTTTAGCCAGATATCTCAGACAGTTCGAGGTCGCTCGTGCTCATTCCCTCCACTCTCCATTTGATTTCCTTGTTTGAGGCCTTTTTATTACCCTTGGTGCGAGAGGCTTTTTTCACGCTCTCATTTGTCTTATATAACACCCTGTGGTTCCCAAGGTAGCTTGTTCTTGACTTTCTACTTAAATCAAACTTTGGAGTCAACTTTGTGATGTCGTTTTCCAGCCAAAAATGCCAAAATCTGAACAACTAAAAACATATAGATTGAGAGAATCACAGGATCTATATTGTCGCGAAATTTTAAATTAATTAATTAAAAATATTAAAACTATCATAAAAACACGAAAAAAGCAAGTGGCACACTCGAAAAAAATTGATTTGAAGCTTAAATTTAAAAATGTCAAATCAATTTTTGCTGTCTATGCGCCAAACATTTTATATGGCTTTGCAAACAAAAACAACATATTCCCAAACTTAGTGGATTTCTGAAACACTCAAAGTATATTAAGGACATCGAGACGTATAGAAACACAATACCAAACAAAAAGTGGGAGCCTCTATTACTTTATTTATAGTGTCCTAGCCCCCCTTCAAGTTATTTTAAAGTAGTCGTTTAATACTTTATCTAATGTGTCAACCCATAATTTTACCAGCCCATTCAACTTAAATGTGCCAAAAGTTGCGTGTTTTATTTTATTCAATATTTCTATATTTATTATTTATTTTTTTGTTATTAGTCGTTTCTTTTGTTATTCCTTTCTTTGCTGTATAATTTAATAAAATAAAGGTTGTAATTAAAAACAAGTGGCACACTCGAACACCAACCCCACGTCTGGCCAGTACCTTACGCATGTGCACAGCCATATCACCATGGCAGTGGCAGCCATGGACAACTGTTTCGTCCTAGTTACTCATGCGCGTAGCGGCATGTGTTAAGGTTTGCCCTCCGTCTTTTCTTTTTTTTTTATTATTTCTATTTTTTGTGTCACATTAGTTCATGCAAATTTATGCAGGCATATTTTAAATTGTGCAGTTCCGGTTCATAGCATTGCCATATACTCTTTCGGTTTGGTGACTTCGGCTATTCTCATTTCCGGCAAAACAGCGTTACTGAAGTGTCACGACACCGTCTCCTACAACCTTACTTGCATAAATAATGTTCACGTTAGGTATATATAACGCACTGAAGAATACTGGCTTCCTTGTGGTACAGTCTTCATTTATAAAACATTCAATAGTAAAAACGTGGTTTACAGGAACGGTGACTGAATAAAAGGAGTAACTCATCTCCATGTCGGACATCTTCTTATCTTGTTTAAAATATGCATAAAACTTTCTTACGCATGCGCATGAGTACAGACTGCTCGAAGCCTCTTGTTTGGACCGGCATCAGTATGGCATAGCCGTCGGACATCTGATAGGACTCGAAATCCCTATGTTTTTTTGTGCTTAGGCGAGTGGCCGGCCCCCAGTAGGGTGAGTGCAATGCCGCCAAACAAATGGTCAAGACAAACAGCACAACACAACAATCACAAACAGGACAAAACAAAATTACATGACCGCCTTCGGAAGGGAGAACCCTCTCGCCAACTTCGCCAGGGACTCGAACCCCGCCTCCCGTGAAAATCGCTCAGTGCAATGCGATTAACTGTCAAAAATTCAAAAAATAAAAACTTCACACACACTACGGAAACAACACAACAAGCAAGGCTGACCTCAGAGTACAACCAATGAAGGCGACCCTTTGGAAAGCCGGGTTCAAAAATTCAAGGAGCAGGAACCACGGTCGTCCCAGGGGCGAAGTCGATCTCTCCAGTACGAATGAGGTCTTTCAACAGTTGGACCTGCTTCATCGAGAGGATACTGCCATCTCGAAGACTGCGCAGACTTTTGTGCTTACCACGAAGGTAAACGGCAGCCCACCCAGGCAGCCGCTCGCCCGTGAACCAAGGCCAGAAGTCTGGGGGACACATAAGACCCGGAGGGGAGGCGATGACCACGGAGGCCATCGTGGAGCCATCCGAGGACGTAGTAGACGGGGGGGGGGGGTACCACCGGGCACTGGAGTACACTGGGACCCAGGAATAACCTGAGAAACAGTGGCCTCCACAGACACCGAGGCATCCCGGGGCACAGACGGGACAATAGAAACAGAAGGGGAGGAAGACTCGAAGAGCATCGGGGTAGAAGATGGCTCCAGCGAGGCAACAGAATCCCCAGACACAGGCAACGAAGGAAGGGACTCTTCCCTCAGAAGCCGGTCTTCCCAAGCCTCGATCAGGGCGGGGAGCAAGCAAATCGTACCACCTTCCGAAGAGGGGGTAGACGACTCAGGAGGTACTGAACCCTGACCAGGAGTGGGAGCACTGTGTAGCTCTCCCTCAGCCTGGTCATCCCTAACCTCCACCCGAGAGGGGGACCGGACCTTGCCCATGAACCGGGTGCGGCCTGGACTGATGGGACCAGGCGGGATGGAACGAGCCACGGCCAGGTCACCTTCCAGGAGGGAGGCTTCACTCTCCGAACACGAGTCCATCTCAACGGACGGCGCACCTGTGGTCTCAGCATCCAGCTGGGCAGCAGGAGAAGAGGCAGGGGCCGTCGAAGTGGGCTCGACAGAAGAAGTCCGGCCGACGGGGGTCGCCGAAGCGGCACCCCAGGCCCTCCTGCACTGTCGAGCGACATGGCCAGGCTGGTGACAGCGGCGACACTTCCCATGATCTGGGCACTGCTTAACTCGGTGGCCAGGCTTCCGACAGATGGGACAGACGGAGGGCTGACCAGCGTACCAGACTCGACAGTCAAAACCAGCCACGCGAAGGAGCGATGGGATTTCCTTGGTGACAGACATGGTGACACGTCGAGTACCAGAAGAGAGACGAGGGAACCCATTATGGGGCACCTGGACGATCTTGCGGACCAGGCCATAAGGTCCTAACAACTCCCTGACGGAAGCGTCAGAAACCTCATGGGGACAGTCGCGGACGTAAACCAGGCGCGAACGAGCGTCGGCGGACGACACGGGCAAGCGAACACCGTTGAACTGGAGGTCACCTTCAAGTAGAGCAGAGGCAGAATCCGCACACCCGAAGGTGATGCGAACCTTTCCCTGGGACAGAAACTGGACGCACTTGACGTCTTCAGGCAGCGCTGCAGCCAACTGTGGGACGATCTCATCGACGCCGGTGGTCTTGTAGATCTCCGGCGGGAAGGAAACAACACAGCTACGGGAACAGTCCATGATGGAAGCGAAAAACGTCAAAACTCCGAAAAGTTAAGCCGAGTTCCGCGCGGACTAGAAATGGATGGGTGACCAAATCGCAGTGATAAAAATCACCAAAAACCTCGGGAAACTTCTCACCGAAAGTTTGCCTTACTAAGCAATGAACGCCTGGGAACTCTAGTAAAAAAATACTAGAGCCTTCGGCAGAACACGCGTCAGGTGAGTTTTTTTTTGTGTTTAAGGTGAGTGGCCGGCCCCCAGTAGGGTGAGTGCAATGCCGCCAAACAAACGTCAGTAACAAACAGCACAACACAACAAGCACGAACAGGACAAAACACTCATACATGACTACCTTCGGATGGGAGAACCCTCTCGCCAACTTCGCCAGGGACTCGAACCCCGCCACCCGTAAAGATCGCGCAGTGCAATGCAAGGACAAAAAACTTCACAAAAACAAACAAACACAAAAGTAAAGGAACCCCGCAGAGTACAACCAACTAAGGCGACCCTTTTGGAGACCCCTACCTAATCAAAAATTACGGAGCAGGAACGAGAGGCACTCCAGCACCAAAGTTGATGAGCCCTCTCGTGATGAGGTCTGCAACCTTCTGCTTCTGCTTAGATGTGAGGACAGTGCCCTCCCGACAAAGGCAGAAATCCCCACCGCATTTCCGAAGTTTGGAAGCCTCAGTTTTCGTCAGGCGAACGCCGCGAAACCAGCCCCAGACAAACGCGGGAAACAAGGGCCCCGGGGGGGGAGTCGATGGCCACAGAGGCCACGACAGAACCACCCGAAGATACACTAGAAGGGAGGGGAGTACCACCAGGCACAGGAGTGCACTGGGTCACAGGACTAGCCTGGGAAACAGCAGCACCCTGAGACCCGGAGGCCTCCGGGACGAGCGGGACAGTAGAAACAGGAGGGGGGGGGGTAGACCCAGAGGGCGCCAAAGTGGAAGATGGCTCCTGTGAGGCAACATCCCCTGCGGACGACAGCTTCATGGAACGGATCTCCTCCCATTGAAGCTGGTCCTCCCAAACCTCACGATGAGAATGGAGGAGAAGAGCACCAGGCCCCTCCGGAGAGAGAGACTCAGGAGGAGAATCACCCTGACCAGGAGTGGGAGCACTGTGCTGCTCTCCCACAACCTGGTCTTCCCTATCCTCCGGGGGAGGGGGGGCCCGGGGTTTCTTCTTGGAACGACGGGCCTTGGGCTTGCCCGAGGACCGCGTACGACGGGGCCATCAGGACCCGGTTCAGCATGGCAGATCACGGCCATGTCACCAGACATGAGGGAGGCCTCGCTCTCGGAGCAGGAGTCCATGTCAACCAGAACAGGCTCGTACGGCGGATCAGCAGCCACGACAGCAGACTGAGAAGCCGAAGCGGACGTGGAGCCGGCAGTAGCAGTCGGACCCGAAGAAACCGCCGAAGCGGCCCCCCAGGCTCTCCTACACTGACGCGCGACGTGGCCGGGCTGATGGCAGCGACGGCATTTCCTATTGTCGGGACACTGCTTGACACGGTGACCAGGCTTCCGGCAGATAGGGCAGACGGTAGGCTGGCCAGGATACCACACACGGCAGTCAAAGCCCGCCACTCGAAGGATAGATGGGATGTCCTTGGTGACTGACATAGAGACTCGCCGGGTGCCAGATGAGATACGCGGAAACCCGTTATGAGGCACCTGGACCACTTTACGAACAGTCCCATAAGGGGCCAACAACTCCCTCACGGAAGCGTCAGACACCTCGCTGGGACAGTCGCGCAGATAGACCAGGCGCGAACGGGGGTCAGCTGACTGGACTGGGAGGGTGGCTCCGTTGAACTGGAGACCGCGCTCGAACATCGCAGAGGCAGAATCCGCGCTCCCGAAGGTAATACGGACCTTCCCCTGCGAGAGGAACTGGATGCACTTGACGTCATCCGGAAGACAATGGGCTAGACCGGGAACGATGTCGTCGACGCCGGTGGTCTTGTAGACATCAGGCGGGAACACCACGACACAGCTACACGAGCAGTCTAGCTCACCAGGCATGATGGAAGCGAAAAACGGCAAAACTCCGAAAAGTTAAGCCGAGTTCCGCGCGGACAAGAAATGGATGGGTGACCAAAATGGCCGCCCAAAATCGCAGTGATAAAATCACCGAAGAACTTCAGGAAACTTCTCACCGAAGCTCACAAACCGTGCAATGAACGCCTTGGAACTCTAGTAAAAAAATACTAGAGCCTTCGGCAGAACACGCGTCAGGTAAGTTTTTTTGTGTTTAATGAATGGCCGGCCCCCAGTAGGGTGAGTGCAATGCCGCCAGACAATTGTCTGAGATCTATCCACAACAGGAGGGAGAACCTTCTCGCCAACTTCGCCAGGGACTCGAACCCCGCCTCCAAAAAAACTAAAACACAACGGAAACAAAAACAAACAAACATAGAGGCAGACTACGGAGTACAACCACTGAAGGCGACCCCGACAGAGTGCCACACTAAACAAACGGGTTGGGAATCAGAACTGATTCCTCAGCAAACATTATGGTCCCATCAACGATGAGATCCATCAGCAACCGCATCTGGTGCGACGAGAGGGGCACACCCGCCCGACAGCTGAGAAAATCCACGTGGTTCTCCTGAAGGTACTCAATCGCCGCCACATTGTCGGGAAGCGGCACACCGTCGAGCCACTGCCAAACAAAATCGGGGCACAAGAGACCCGGGAGGGAATCGGTAACCACAGAGGCTACCACAGAACCATCTGAAGAAACAGAGGACGGAACAGGGGTGTCACCAGGCACCGGAGTGCACTGAGACGAAGAACCGGCCACAGGGGCACCCTGAGACTCAGGGGAGCCCTGGGGCACAGAAGAAACAGAGGGGGGAGGGGCGGCCTCAAGGGGCACAGAGATGGAAGATGGCTCCTGTGAGGTACCAACAACCCCGGACGTAAGCTTCAAGGAACGGACTTCCTCCCATTGAAGCTTATCCTCCCAGACCTCACGATGGGAATGGAGGAGACGTGCATCAGGCCTCTCCGGAGAGAGGGCCATCGCTGGAGGAGATGAACCCTGACTGGGAGTGGGAGCACCGTGATGCTCTCCCACAACCCGGTCTTCCCTATCCTCCGGGGGAGGGGGGGGGCGCGGGACTTTCTCTTGGGACTGGGGAGGGCCTTGGGCTTACCCGAGGACCGCGAACGACGAGGGCCAACAGGACCAGACTCGGCATGGCAGATCACAGCAAGATCGCCAGACAAGATGGAGGCCTCACTCTCAGAGCAAGAGTCCATGTCGACCGACTCGGGCACGTACGTTGGATCAGCACGCGCAGCAGACGAGGTGGACGAGGAGCCAACAGGAGCAGGCTGACCCGAGGGCGCTGCCGAAGCAGTGCCCCAGGCCCTCCTACACTGTCGAGCGACATGGCCAGGCTGATGACAGCGACGGCATTTCCCATTGTCGGGACACTGCTTGACACGGTGACCAGGCTTCCGGCAGATAGGGCAGACGGTAGGCTGGCCAGGATACCACACACGGCAGTCAAAGCCCGCCACTCGAAGGATAGATGGGATGTCCTTGGTGACTGACATAGAGACTCGCCGGGTGCCAGATGAAATACGTGGAAACCCGTTATGAGGCACCTGGACCACTTTACGAACAGTCCCATAAGGGGCCAACAACTCCCTCACGGAAGCGTCAGACACCTCGCTGGGACAGTCGCGCAGATAGACCAGGCGCGAACGGGGGTCAGCTGACTGGACTGGGAGGGTGGCTCCGTTGAACTGGAGGCCGCGCTCGAACATTGCAGTGGCGGAATCCGCGCTCCCGAAGGTAACACGGACCTTCCCCTGCGCGAGGAACTGGATGCACTTGACGTCATCCGGAAGACAATGGGCTAGACCGGGAACGATGTCGTCGACGCCGGTGGTCTTGTAGACGTCTGGCGGGAACACCACGACACAGCTACATGAACAGTCTAGCTTACCAGGCAAGAAATGGATGGGTGACCAAAATGGCCGCCCAAAAGCGCAGTGATAAATCACCAAAGAACTTCAGGAAACTTCTCACCGAAGCTCGCTTGACCTTGCAAGGAACGCCTCATAGCTCTAACTAAAAAATAGTAGAGCCTCCGGCAGAACACCCGCGTCAGGTAAGTTTTTTTTTTGTATTTATGGCGGTCCTTAGGCGAAGTGCAATGCCCAAGGTCTAAAAGCACAGGGGAAAAATTCAAAAGGGGGAAACTACAGAAAAACATACAGGGGGAACGCCAAAGGTGAGGGGGCACCTCCATACGGAGCCGGCCCGCCAACTTCGCCGGGGAGTCGAACCCCGCCTCACCCTAGAGATCGCCCAGTGCAATGCGATCTCAGGGAAAAATTGAGACAGAACAGGACACAAACACAAAACACTAAGTCGGGAAACCAGATGGTTCCTGACACTCCAAACGCCCCGCCTGGTGGATGGGCTGCCAAACAACGGGGCGATGGGACTGCTTCTTGTCGTACCAATAGGCACGCCGCTCCTCCAAACACCGACGGTCTTTGGTCACATCATTTGTACACGAGCCAAAGTCAAAACGCAAGCGTTGAGACTCGTCGTCGCACACAAACTTGAAACGCGTACGAACAGGAAGCTGCTTCTTCAAAGACTGCTGCGACATCACTTCGGCAGACACGGTAGAAGCAACAACACACTGTGGGTTTGGGCACTCAGGGAACGCGGCGTCCACCGGGGCACAAGACGATGTAGGGTCACCCTCGAACTCGGGGGAGCCCTGAAGCTGAGAAGGAGGAGGGGTCTCCTCCGACGCACCTGGGACATGGGAAGGAACATCAGCATGCGCCGTCGAAGACCCAGAAACCTCAGAAGGCACGGACCGAGCCGCACTACGGGTACGTCGTGGACTGAGAGGACCACGAGAAGCAGACTCGACGACCGCCAGATCACCAGAGGCAAGCGACGCGAGCTCATCATCATCAACCGAACCGGGATGGTCGGAAGGCACATACTCCACATCCATGGCATCAGCAACCGGATGGACGGAGGCAGCATCGAGGGCAGCAGCTGTCGACCAGGCACCTCGACACTGACGGGCGATGTGGCCGGGCCTGTGGCATCGGCGGCACTTTCCGTGATCCGGGCACTGTCTAGGACGGTGACCAGGCTGCTTACAGATTGGGCACACGGTGGGCTGGCCCGCATACCATACACGGCAGTCAAAACCCGCTACCCTAAGGATAAGCGGGATGTCCTTGACCACAGACATGGAAACCTTCCGGATTCCAGAAGAGATGCGGGGCGAACCCTTGTGAGGAACTTGAACGATCTTCCGAACCTCTCCAAAGGGGGCCAACAGCTCTCTCACAGCATCATCGGACACCTCAACAGGGCAGTTGCGAACATAAACCAAACGAGCACGGGCATCAGCCGGCTGAACAGGAAGAATGACATCATCCTCCAACACGAGACCAGTCTCCATCAGGCGAGAAACAGAATCGGCGCTTCCGAAAGAAAAGCGGACCTTCCCCTGCTGGAGAAACTGAATACATGTGACGTCATCAGGGACGATGGGACGCAAGGCGATGACCATCTCATCGACGCTGAGCACTGACGCCAAGGCGGACGGGAAAGCCACGAGACAGCTACGGGAACAATCCAGCGCCACAGCCATGGTGAAAGGAAAAAGGCAAAACAAAAGTTAAGCCTAGTTCCGCGGGGTAGAAGAAATGGATGGGTGACCCAAAATGGCCGCCCACCCGAAGCAAAGGAAATCGCTTGAGAATCTCAAAGCCAAAGCTCAGAGCAATCACTTTCTGCACGCAGAACGCCTTATAGCTCTAACAAAAAAATGCTAGGGCCTCCGGCCATAATCCCGCGTCAGCTAAGTATCCGAAATCCCTATGTAGAATGCCCTCTACTACCAAAGCACCCATTTAAGCGCTAGCTCCAAACTTTACATGTGGTAGCTGTTGGCCTGTCCTCCCACGGTATGCGTATGGAGAGGTGGGTGCCGATAGGTGTGCTAGTAACTTCTAAGTAAAAACACAAGCAAGCAAGCAAGTGACATACTCCAGCACCAACCCCACGGTCTGGCCACATTATTATGCCACATTTGCTGTCACATTTGCCTATGTTAATCATGACCATTTCCCTAAACCTTTCTGGTCAATAACAGGACATGTTCTTTTTCAAGGTACATGAAAAGGGAACCCATTTAACTGATAAAGTGTTCTACATGTTCTATTATATAATTCATTAATTATTCATAAGGGTACTAACAAATAGAAATGAGCCATTCCAATCACATGGTTACCCTGTAAAGCAGATACAACTCACTAGTGAGTTATGTCTGAAATGTAAATTAGATACAACCACTAGTGAGTTGTATCTGGAATGTAAATTAGATACAACCACTAGTGAGTTGTATCTGATATCTAAATTAGATACAACCACTAATGAGTTGTATCTGAAATGTGTTGTAGCGGCACTATACATTCACTCGGCTGCGCCTCGTGTTTGTATGGGCCGATACAACACTCCCGCTCATGTATTAATCATTACTTACAGCGACGCTATCCACTACACGCGCGTAACCACACTATCCCATTACCAAAATTATTCATTTTTAACGGTTATGTAAAAGTTGCTGCTTTTTCATGATTATTTCAGCCAAGGACAAGTACGTAAAGCTAGGATATTATTGTCCCTCAAATCTACTGTGCGTATTCAGAAACGATGGATCCGACAAGCCTGTATGTATGTACGCAGATGGTTACACCATGACGAAAGTCGGAAAGAGTTATACTTGTATAGGTACACGTACTATTAGGGATGGTTCGCGCTAGCGACCTAATCCGGCGAAAGTCGGATTCGGAGTTGGAGAGATTCGGAGTCGGTGTCGGAAGCGCAAGGAGCCTTACGTTCTGGTTTTAATAAAAAACATGAATTAGTCGATGGAATTGGAATTAAAATGATTAGAAGATTCCGATTGCATCGCTTAAGTCACTAGTGGGAACCAGCCCTTGAAAGCTTTTCCCAAGTCAAATGCTGTCAGAATAAACTGAAAAAATAGGGCCATTAACCAATCCGGAATCAAGCTAGACCCGTTTTGTCGATAATCGATAACAGTTAATCAACAATCCTGTATGTTAATGTATATTGGAAATTTTACAATAACTGTGTGAATTCCCGCGCGCTGATTGGCTCATTTCTATGGTCGATGAGAGTATAGACCATGAAAATGACGTAACAGGTAACGCAACGCGGTGAGTATTGTCAAACTTTTGGCGCTACGGGTTCTTCAAACAGTGAAAAATGCACTTAAAACTGGAATTCTTCAATGAAAAGAATGCTCTCTCGTCAGTTAAATTTAATTTACAATCAGCTAAACTTGCCTGGAATTAAGTGCAAAGCAAAAAGGACAAACAACTTGTCGTAGTTTCACGGGAAAATCCACGGCGCCCGAAAGAACTAAAACTGTGCCGAAAACAACTTGGAGCAAAGATTCATCTGATTATTCGAAGATATTTCAAATTTGAAAAAAGGTTAGCTTTGTAAACTGTGCCTAGTAATTTCATATTTGACTTTGTGTGAGGTTATTGTGCTCTATTATGCGATTATCGCCGAGCGCGGTTCTCTAAAATTTGCCGAAAACGGCTCTTTGTTTTGCTGTGTTAAAATTTATATTAAAACGGTGCTTAAAAGATTCTAGCGATGATTTAAGCTGAAGAGAATTTGGGTGAGCCTTTTTCGTTACATAATTTATTCACATAAAAAGTTAAGGCTTTAATTATTCCCCACGCAAAAACATTTTGCAGCAGTTTGTCAGTGTAGGTTGTTTATCTTGATTTTCTAAAATGATTCCCGCAAACTCGTTCGCTCAGCGCTCGCAGTTATTCAAGTTTGTTATTGTAAAAAACAAATCGACCGCATTTTTCTATGGTCTATACTCTCATCGACCTTAGAAATGACGCCATAAAATGTTCAAAACTTGGCAGTGAAACCACTCGCCTAACGGCTCGTGGTTCCACTTGAGTTTTGAACATTTTATGACGTCATTTCTAAGGTCGATGAGAGTATAGACCATGGAAAAATGCGGTCGATTTGTTAAATATATATTCGTATGAACCGCGAATAAAAAATCAACGAGACTGTGATCATCGAGTTGCAATTAGTGCCTGAAAAGAAATTCATGCCTCGACGGGATTCGAACCCATGACCTTTGCAATTCCGGCGCAAACGATCTACCACCGTGAATTGCCGGAAAGGAGCCTGTATGCCAAATATCCATTTAGAATCTGCATACCAAATACCTACTGAGATGGTCAAGCCCGAATCATACCGTCCAGAAGGACGTCGGACACCTTATTGAGACTTATATAACGGAGTAACTGGTTTGCTTTCTGTTGAGGTTGGGGGTAGCAGTTTATGTAGTTAAATTTAGGACTAAGCAACTCGAGAAGCTAGGTGGTGCAGTGCTACGGTTGGCTATGTAAGCCTAAGCCTAGCTGAGGTCACAGGTTCAATCCTGAGTGGGGATTTTAGATTTTCTTTCTAAAAGCTAAGTGTCGACATTACGTTATATAAGTCTCAGTAAGGTGTCCGACTTCCTTCTGGACGGTATGATTTAGGCACAATCCACTGCGATTGAGGACTTTTGATGCACGTGCACTGCATGTGCCATAAGCGCTCAAATCGGGAGTGCTGCATTAATCTATTCCAGAATTCGTTATAGTTAGGACTAAAGCAGTTTACAAATAATTCTTTCAGCGAACGACGAGTGTGTAAAGAGAGGGGATCTTTGTCCGCCTCCTCTAAAGTGCCGAAAGAAACAGGATGGATCTCACGCATGTGGCTGCGCTGCTGGTTATAAAGTGATAGGAGCAGGAAAGGCGAGAACTTGTAAAGGTACTAGTTCCCGGATAGGGACTTCCATATAAAAATGATGGTGGCGATTATCAGAATTTTTACCAGAATCAGAATCTCGCTTTGCGGGCTTGCCTGAAATGTAAATGTTTGGTGGGGTTATATGCCGCCCGGTTCTCCAAATCCTGACCTCTAAAATCCATAATCGTTTTCAGTCTAATTACAAAATTTTAATTATTGCTGCGAGCCCTTTGGCGAGCAGCACACTAATCGTGACAGGCTCCCTGTGTTTCATTTGACCGAGTGAGACCTGGGCGCTTTATATACGACGCAACAGATCGATTTGAGATTTTCGTGGAGGATTTCGTGGACGATGATTTTGAGTGAGGATGCAGTATGTATTATCAGCGGCAGTAGTTGTAGAATTGTGCGTGGTCAAGCTACGCCTGAACATGTACAACTGTATTAGTAACTGTAAAATCAACTGTATTAGCACTCTCTGAGTACCCTTTGCATTGCACTTACATTGCATTGCATTGCATTGCATTTCTAACTCACACCATATTGGAATTATTGAATATTAGTCTAAGCAATGGAAAACAACGAATTCTGTACTATTTAGTTCTATATTTATATTTAAAACAAATTCGTGCTTATTATTCAAGCAATTCAGCTACATTTTTGGTAAAAATATACAAAAAAAAAACAGTTATCATCATAAAGCCTATTGACAATCATTATAAGTATTGACACTATTTGATAAGTAACATCGCAGCACTTCACTGGCTCTCAGCTATTTCTAGTATTATATTTAATTCCCTTCAAATGCAACAGCTTTATAGCACATTGCTCAAACGTTACGTGTACACTAGCTGTCACGCTACCGGATAATGTTGTTCTTGTTATGGCAAGAAACCCTGTTTTCCTGGTTACGACTAATGCATTCACGAATCATTATTTCAGCAAAGGACGAGTGCGTAAAGAAAGGGGATATTTTTCCATCTGCTCTACAGTGCCGAAAGCAAAAGGATGGATCTTACGCATGTAGTTGCGCTGTTGGTTTAAAGGTGATAGGAGGTGGAAATGCGAGGACTTGTACAGGTACAAGTTTTATGAAGACTCTTTCAGACTATAAACACTATCACTATAAAATTAACCGGAATCAAGAACCCACTTTGCTTAAGCCGATAAAACAAAGCAAAATCAACAAGCCTTTCACTTTTTTGTGATCATTGTTCATATTGAGATGTAATGCGGATACAAAATTGTCTTAACGAGCGAGGCCATATGCGCTCTTGATATCACAGGGACGCACGCCGCCATGACGACGCGAGACTTCGACAACGGCGCACGCCCTAGGTTGCGTAAGCCGTCGCACAACGTGAAAAAATGCCCCTCGCGACACTGGGTTGTGCCTAGATCATACCGTCCAGAAGGACGTCGGACACCTTATTGAGACTTATATAACGTAATGTCGACACTTAGAATTTTATTTTCAATAAATGTTTAAGTGTAAAAAAGAAAATCTAAAATCCCCACTCAGGATTGAACCTGTGACCTTAACTAGACTTGGGCTTACATAGCCTTCCGTACCACTGTACCACCTGGCTTCTCGGGTTGGTTAGTCCTAAATTTAACTATATAAACTGCTACTCCCAACCTCAACTGAAAGCTAACCAGTTACTCCGTTATATAAGTCTTAATAAGGTGTCCGACGTCCTTCTAGACGGTATGATTTAGGCTTGACCGCGACACTGAGATCAAACGTTGTCTTGGTCGCCAGGACGTAAGCGCGCGAACCAGAAGTTGACATTGTTTTGTTTCCAGGCTACTCTGCGCACTGTCGCGTCCTCAATTCACGTCACGTTGTCTTTACTTAATCTGCCTGATTTGTACAGCATTTGTACAGGGATTTTGTAAGGGGTGAGGTAAGAAAAGCGTACACGAGGCCGTAAAAATAATATGCACCAGCCGCGTCTCTATAAACGGTCATATCTCTTTTAATGTTAAAAGATTTCAAGTGTTATTTAACCAATACACACACATCGTTGGCTGATGACTTTTTCTGCACGTACACTTTGCCATTTGTGCGCAAATCGGGGATGCTTAATAAACAGATTCCAAATTTTGTTGTAGTTAGTACTAAAGCAGTTCACTATTTTTTTTTCAGCCAAACACGAGTGCGTAAAGAGAGGGGTTCTTTGTCCTTCTGCTCTAAAGTGCCTAAATCAAGACGATGGATCTCACGTATGTGGATGTACTGCTGGTTATAAAGTGATAGGAGCTGGAAAGGCGAGGACTTGTAAAGGTACTATTCCCGGGTGGAGGGGTGGGGAGGGGGGGGGGGTCCCATATACGAATGATGGGGAGGGTGAAAAATGTTTGAAAAACGAAATCCAACCTTTAAAGGTACCAGAATCTCATGGCTTAAGTTCATTTTCACCCCTAAGCTGTACCAATTCTAGAACAACAAATGAACACCGCCTGCAATATTTTTCGATTCGACACCCTAAAAGGTATCGCGGCGGGCATTTTAGTTTTAATGTTCTAACATTGCCAGTCTACAAATGTTGTCTCCTCTAAAACGTACGAAGATCACATATGGGAGCCCCCCCCCCCCCCCCCCCTCCACATCCCCCCTAATAGCGTTACCCTTGATGTGACGCGTACGGTGCTGTCATGCTACCAGAGAATGTTGTTCTAGTTATATCAAATAAGGTAGCCTGCAGTGCTGAATTTAGTGTTTGGTCGCCATTTTGGATTTGCACAACGTCGGGGGCTGGGAGGAGTGAAAGGGTCGCATCTTTCGACTGGCCTCAGTCTGCGTTTTTTTTAAAGCGCAGCGCTCGTTCGCCCCCAAATACGCCTGCTTTGCAGGTTACAAATAAGCATGTTTTCTTGGTTACGACTTATGCAGTTCACGCATGAATCGTTATTTCAGCCTTGGACGAGTGCGCAAAGAAAAGGGATGTTTGTCCTTCTGCTCTACAGTGCCGAAAGCAAGCCGATGGATCCTACGCATGTGACTGCGATGCTGGTTTTAAGGTGATAGGAGTTGGAGATGCGAGGACTTGTACAGGTACAAGAGTCTTTTAGACCTAAGCATTACCAGTATAAAATTAACTAATTTAGAATTAAGAACCCATAACCAGTTTGCTTCAGCCGATATAACTAATTAAAATCAGCAAGCCTTTCATTTTGTTCGTGGTCATTGTTGAAATTGAGATGTAACGCGGAGACAAAATTGTCTCAACGCACGGGGCCATATGCTATGCGAGGCCATGCATTTGCGTATACATATTCGTATACATACATACATACCAGGGATTGTTTTCCCCAGTAAACAGAGCTCAGGCAAGGCAGCACTAGGGGAGGGGGGGGGGGGGGGGGGTGTCATTTGAAGGGGTTAGGGGAAAAGGCATAAAAAGAAGTAATGCGGCATTCATCCGGCAACTTAAGTCAGAAAAATTCACTAAGTTTAGTAGGTATTGGTTACAAAATGCTTTTAAAGTTACAACAGTTCAAAGTTAGCGCAGCACTTTCCGCAACTAATTTGGCACTGTTTATCGTTGATTCTGATAGCGTGATTATCAGACTCAGTGTGAAGACAAAACTGAGATATTTTGCGTTTCTTGCAGAGACTAACAGTTTCTCCGTCCCTGCTCGCGCTGAATACGTACACTTTGACGGCGACTAGTGCTTAAATCGGGGAAGCTAACCACCATGCAATCATTTGCAAGAATATTTTAGTAGTGACAATAAATACATTTTGCGAATGAATATGATTATTTCAGCTATGAACGAGTGCGAGAAGCGAGGGGATAGTTGTCCTTCTGCTCTACAGTGCAGAAAGCAAGATGATGGATTAACGCATGTGGCTGCGCTGCTGGTTATAAGATTAAAGGAGATGGAGAGGCGAGGCTATGTACAGGTATTGTTGCTACTTTTAAACGACTCTTCTCAGATCTAAATGCTACCGAGATAAATGCATTTCCAGTGATAAGTTTATCAAAAAGAAAAGAAACTTTGTTTGCCAACCAGTTCTTAAGGTTACAGTGTACCTTCGGGGGTGTCTCCAGTATAACAGCTCTAGCGTCTTAAGATTACACTTAATATACCTAAACCCAGATATCAAATTAAAGCTTATAGAGCTGGCTATCTAAGTATGGAAACCATTTGGTAATAAAATGAATTGTCGAATTTTTTACGACGTCTAAATTCGAACGTCCGAATCAGCTTTTAAACGCTATAACTCAAAGCGATTATTGTATTTTGCTAATTTGATTTGTTCTCGGGTTTCCGGACACGAAGCGCTAAAAAAAAACGTGTCGGCGATTTCCCATATTCAATTGCAGTGAATAGTTACAGAATATTTTCGAAAAAGGGAGAAAAAAAATTGGAATGATCGCACGGAAATGGCTCTGGACGAAACAGTTTTCGGAAATAAGAAATTCGCCGAAAATTTTTTGTTGATTATATATTAGCCTAGCTTCTGTCCAAATTTGAGGAAAATCGAACAAATTCCCTGTGAGTTGTAGCTCTTTAAAGTGTCCCCAACAAGCGAAAAATTAACTTTGAGAAAACAGCGCTTAAAAAAACATATCGCTTTATAAACAAACTCCGCCCACAAAAGTTATACTGTCATTTCTCCGTCAATTTTCACTATTTTTCGATAATTTTTGTTTTGGATGAAAGTTCATTCTGTAAACTTTATTTTGACGCCAAAAAAAAATTTCAATAAATTTTCGATCTGAAGGTACACTGTAACCTTACGATATCGGTTATCAGAGTAATTGCGAGGAAACATTTCAGTCTCTGTTCCTTTTAAAGCGGCTTTCAATTGAGTATCGATAGTAATTGAATGATTTCTATGGTTTTACATTGAGCACTATGCTTTGTGATTGGCTTAAAAATCTCGTGCCACTTTCTCAACCAATCAGAAGTAATACCAAAACCAATCGTGACTTGCTCAAACGCGTTTTCCCGCGCTTGGCACCAACTTCCTGTATTTGCTTCGAGTTGTGATTGGTTGATTGGATTGTTTGCGTGTGTTGTGATTGGCTAGAGTAGTTTGGTGTTACGACACTCAATGAAACTGATATATAAAGTTTTTTTTCTTAAATGACGTTTGAATAAGCCTACATTCGGAAAAAATGCCTTTCGTTTTATTAATTGTTCTGCCGGGGCATTTGGACAGCTTTTTGTCCGAACCGTAGGGCATGGACATGGCTTTGAAATCCTCGGTGCGATGTTATTAGATTTTTAAAATGTATTTCATGGATAATTTTTACAGCCATGGACCAGTGCGATAAGGAAGGAAAGTCTTGCCCTTCTAATCTAAAGTGCCTTAAGAAGAATGAATCTTATGAATGTGGCTGCGAGAGGACTGGTTTTATTGTGAAGGGAGAAGGAGGGAACAGGAGGTGTGAAGGTAAAACAACTATAGGTGGTTTTCAAGTTACGTCATGGCGGCCATGTTGGTGCACACCTACAAAAGAATTTTAATGAACTTCTTTTGTTATGTGCACCAACATGGCCGCCATGGCCTTTGTCATTTGAGTCCCACAGGACTGAAGTTCACGTGAGTGAAAACCATCTATATGGCTCTTTCAGATTTAAACTGACCCGGAGGAGGGATACTCGACAGACGCTCCGGTAGGGAGGTGGGGCCGGGATGCTCACATCCTGATCCTATATAAGACACAACCCCCTGATTTTCCTACCCTGTTTAAGACAGAATTCCGATTATTAGGACCCCATCTAAGACATGTACAAATTGCCACACTGGCTTTGCGCGGCTTACCGAAGTAAGCGCCAACAGAATACTAGTTAAATACTAGTTCTAGTTAAATACTAGTTACTCGTGGCGAAGCAGACGAGTTGTAAAACCGGCGTTGACTTTTCTTGTTTTTTTTCGTGTCACATTAGCGCATGCAAATTTATGCACGCATATTTAAGTCTATATCGGCGACTATATGGCTTTCGGCCATGAAATACATACCGTAAAATCTCTCCGTGTGTGTACTCGAGAAGCAAGAATCAAAGGGCTCTTAAAGCCATCTCGTTAATGCGAGAGAATGTAAGGTTAATAAAAAACAACAACAACAACAACAACAAGAATTGGAAAAGTTGGGTGCCTTTGATAGGTAAATGTAGTAAAGACGTGATAGGTAATATGTGTAAAGCTGCTAAATGGTTTATTGAAGTTGAAAGATTGAAAATACCTGTAGGTCTAATCGTAGAGTTAGACATTGCAGGTCATAGAGGACTTAAGGTCTCTTTTAGGAGCCACCAAATCAATAAAAATCATGAGCAACAAAATAATCACGAGTATGAATGTAAATAATTTTCATGTTAATTTAGCGTATTTGTTCAAAATAGTCTTCATTTTACAACTGAGGGGAAACTTCAACTTGATTACATTAAGCGAATGAGCCGAGGCCAATTTGGTTGCTACGGGGGAAAATTATGAGGAGGGATGGGGGTGGCAAAACTACTTAGATTCAATTTATCTTTAGAGAGCCCTTTTACTTAGTTAATTTTCTATGTTTTGTATCAGTCACAGTATTTTAGTAGCAATGACTTGTATGGCATTACAATGGCGATTTTCTTATCAATCGAAATTTGGGAAAGATGTACGAAGGTTAAAAAATATTTACTATCTTTATTTATTGATATTTAAACAAAACTAAAACATATTGCAACGATTTTCATTTGGGATTAAAATTGATTTACTAGCAATGTTTTTAAACAGCCAATTTATACGTGCAGTGTATATGTGGATGTATGAGACAAAACAAGAACTTTGTGCATGTGAATAAGTTCAGTAAAAAGACTTCAGTAAAAAAGGAATGTTTTATCTAAATACTTCACTAAGGTAGACTATTGTAAAAAAGGCAAATGGAAATATTTTACTTGTCGCTTTTTCCGTCAACTAAAAAATTGTGTACCTTCGGGAAGAATGGTGTCTCTTGTAGGAATAGAGCTGGTGATTAGATTTCGTTTCCTTTTATAGCCGAAGCTGTTTTCAAAACATCTCGGCTTAAAGAAGCCTTGGTAAAAACGACAAGCGACGTGGCCCCGAAAATTGCCGACATGAGACGTTCTGAACAGCGAGAAGCGGCTCGATTCCGCTTCAAAAATACAAATTACGACAGCGACTTTAGAAGGTTGTGCAATTTACCAATAAAAATTAAATATTATTGACCATATCGTTCATATCAACACTCGACGGCCAACAGTCTGTTTTAATGATCAATTTGTTATTGAAACGTCTACCAACCTCGTTCCCAAGGCCCCTATCTTCCTCTCTCTTGGATCGGACGTGCAGTTAGAGTACACCCTAGACTCCCGGTATACACATACATATCCGTGACCTTTGATTTTTGATTTTTTTGGCGCAAATTGGTTTTAACAAGCTTAATAATTTTCCTTCGAGCATTTTTATTTTAAAAAGAGACTTTTCTTTTGATCTTGATGAAAAATTGCACTTTATAAATAAAGACAAATAAGTGACAGGTCACGCGTGTGGTTTCCGTTCGAATTACACGCACCGGCTCCCCCGACGGTGTCAATTTGCGCGAGGGCAAAAGTAACGACCCTCCCCTCGGGTAAATGTCATTTTTTCTCTGTGACGCGGTCGCTAAGCTTTAGTACTCGAATTTCGTGGTACAGCCGTTTGGATCGCGGACAATGGCGAAGCGAAGATGGCCAGAATCGTTCCAAAACGGAGCCCTTTTAGAGCCCGTGAAAGGGAATTTGGAAGCTAGCACGAATCGCACGGGTAGACATTTAACCTGCGGCCTCACTGGTGGCAATTCGGGGAGCTTGAGTTGAATTGTTTAGAATTTATTGGCTTTCGCGTGGCGAGGGTTCGCTCAGAGGTCTCCATGCAGCCTTCCCTTCTTTTATAGTGGATAGTGGGGCGAGTGACAAAAGTTGTAAAAATGCATTTAAACCGGTCAGGATACATCAAGAGACAATAAAGTAAAGGTGAGAAGACTTTAGTGTGTAATACTTTCCATTTTTCTATTGCTTATCAATTCCGTGACAAATCGTATTATTAACTACTATATTACATTACTGTGTACTGGCTTCGAAATCTGTAAGGGACGGACCATTTAATTTTTGTGGAGGGGGGGGGGGGGGGGGTTGGGTAATTTCTTCTGAGCATGAATTTTTTTTTCCAGCATCACTATTTGCAAGAATTTTTTTTTACCTGAATGCTTGAATTTTTTTTCACGTGCTTTCTTGTGCACGAATTTTTTTCTCTTAAATTTCTTCTGCAGGAATTTTTTTTTCGTAATTGCCAACACTCCCCCCCCCCCCCCCCCACAAAAATTAAATGGTCCGTCCCTTACTTGATGTGATTCACATCACGATTGGTCTGCCTGTGGGATCATCCAATTTAAATCTTTGATGTGTGCCACAACGCATCGGATAAATGTTAACGCTTATCCGCGTTTGTAGATCTTTATATATAAGATATAAACATCTAAGAATTTTACGGAGATTTTAAAGAAGAAAAGAACTGATCCATGACCTATGGTCGCTACAATGTCTGTCATTGATCGATCAGAGTCCGTTCACGCATATTCATTGCTATTTTAAGACTTAAATTCAGTCAGGAAGTCAAGATAATCCGTCACTGCTGTTTGCCGTTGTGGAGCTCGGAGTTGTAACGAGAAGATCAAGTCATTTGCCTTTCCGATAGATAGGGCAAGGTCCTGGTAACCGTGAAACTGGGCAAGTGGAGATTAAATTGCAGTTTTTATTGTTATCAGTTATCACCTTCATATTATCTGTCACCATTTCGCTTGAAAAGATGATTTGCTGTCCGCTTAATAGAGGTAAAAATACAGTAAACACTAAACTTGCAACAGCAAAAAGGTGGCCGCGGCCGCTTAATAAAGGTGGCCGTTGAATGGAGGTATCGAATACAGCACTTTACTGACAAACAATTCGGGACTTTGGAAGGTGACCGCTTAATGGAGGGTGGCCGCTTAATAGAGATGTTTCGCATAAGCACACTCCATATGATAATGACCTACTAATAGTGGCTATCACCTACTGAGTATGCTAATTTCAGATGAAGCTCATGAATATCTTTATTTTGCGTGAACAAGCAGTTTATTCAAAGTTCATTCAATCCTTTCAGCCATAGTTTCATGATAGTTGAAATATACACACATCTTTTTATTCACGATTTCATAAAAGTCAGTCGCTGTTTGTATCTTCAAATTTATCTAAACGGAATTAATTTTGTCCATCATACGCATGGCCTTATTGCACATTTGTGAGTGTGCTTGATTTGCTTCCTTGGCATACTTTTCACGACGTTTCTTCTTCTTGTTCTCTTGTTTCTTTGGTGCTTTCGCACAGAGGACATCGCTTCCGCTAGGTTCAGCAGGCTTCTTTTCATCATCACCAGAAGGGTCACCATGTTTAATGCGTGGTTCCTCTTCACAAGAATCACTACTTTGTACATATGCTTCATAAGCAAACTTACTCAGCCGTCGCTCCTCTGGAGTGGACTTCATCGCGCAACGCATTTTGGATTTTTTAATCGTTTGCGACATGCTTTGAGAGGTGCTTGGTTGCGACATGCTTTTAGATGTACTTGGTCCGCTTTCCTGACTTGCTTTCTTTATATTTTGGTTGACAATCCTCTGCACACGCTTTATCGCCGCTTTTTTTTCCGCGTTGTTATAGTACTCCACCGTTTTCTCATTCTTTAAATAGTTGCCCGACATGGATGTTACCTGGGATTTAATAAATCCAAGGATTTCATCCCATCCACCCGTACATTGATGGTATGCTTTAAGCACAAGTTCCTCTTCTTCTTTCGTCACATGGTAACGTTGCCGTTTAGTCTCCAATGACACTGAAACTAAAGTAGACGGTAATTTTTACAACATAGCCAGGTTTGGGAGGAGTATTTTTCAGAAATTAGACTACATACCTTGCAATCCATCAGAGTTTGGCACTTCGTCGTCTGCAAATTTGACTGGACGCCAAAAGTTTGCCATCGGCACGGCAAGCACATGTAGAGCAAATTGACAGCGACAAAAAACAGTATACAGGCCTTTTTGTAAGCAATGTAATATTGGCCGAACAGCTTTAAAGAATAGAGTTATCAAAATCGGGAATCCAGTGAAGCCGTTTCTTTGTGTGTGCTCACAAAGGAAACAATTGTTGAAAAAGTCATTACTTCTGAATATTCCTATGTGGTTATGTAGGCGGGGTAGGTTTTTATGTTTCGGATTAAACAGAAAGAGTAGATCGGAGTGTCCAGAGACTTAGCATGAGCCCCATGGACTTCTCTTTCGGTGTTATTTTTTATCAAAATATTCCTGTTATTATTTCTTCAGTTCTTTGAAGCCTTTGATGAAACCGAAAATGAAAAAATATATTTGAATATTGTTTATACAGAGAAACGTTTTCAGTCTGACAGGCATGCCAAGAGAATTGTCGCTACGAAGGCAATTGGAAATTGTTTGTTTATTTTTTATAACGATAACAACAATTCCAACGCCCTTTGAGAACCATGATGCACAGGAAGAGTTATTAAGATTGTTGTTTCCTGGTCTCCTTTTGCTGGCAACAATGTTAACCCCACCCAATGTTGATGAAGCGTTACCGATCATGCATCGTCTAGACCCGACTTTCCATGGCTTTGACTTCACCGGAAGAGACTTTTTTTCAATGATAGGGAGTCAAAGATACTTGTTTTGGCTGAATACTGGTGAATTGCCTGAAACTTTGGCTGAAATTGCGGAAGATATATCTCACGATTTGTCTAGATGGAATAGAAATGGTCATCCAAGACAAAAACGAAGGAGGTCTAAATTGAATTGCATTAATAAGGTATTGTTGACAATCATGTGGCTCAGAAAGTACCATTGTTTAAACACACTGGCGCTGATGTTTGACGTAAGTCCACCAACTGTTTCGGCTACGATTCATTGAGTAATTCCAGCTTTATGGAGATATTTTCGGAATCAAGTAACCTGGCCTACCATGGGTGAATGGAATGCTTTACGCGGAAATTGGCGTTCTTTTCCCGATGCTGTTGGTTGCATTGATGGCACACCACATAAAATGTATCGCCCGGAGGCTGAGCCGCAAGCCGAATTTTATAGTGGTCATCGCCACTACCATCTTATGAACACCCAACTTATCGTTGATAACTTGGGAAATATAGTGTTCTTGCAGGCGGGATTTCTAGGAGCTATGAATGATGCGGGGAACTTTAATATGATGGAAAGGATTGGGCCTGGAACACGTTATCATGATATGCCTGCCAACTTGGTCCTTTTAGCAGACAAAGGCTATGCAGACGTACCACCGCTTCTCACACCTTTTAAAGCTGCTCAAATTCGGCGCTTAGGAAGGCTCGATCGACAGCGAGCACGAAGATTCAATTGACGACTATCCAAGTGTAGAATCATCATTGAACATACAATAAAATACATGAAAAGCTACCAAGCGGTTGGAAGCATTTGGCGCCACCCCCGCTGGTTTCAGCCCGTGGTGGTGGAGCTGTGCACTTTTCTCGCACAGAGACATGTAGTGCTTTTTGAAGAACTAAGTGACTAAACCGTGCGCAAAATATTTATATGAAAAAAAGTAGCCAAAAAATTAATTTATCAAGAAAAATGATAACGAATAGATCGGTTGCCGATAATTTGTTCAATTTCGCGTCGTGTTTGTTCAAAATGTCAAAATGTCCATTTGTTCAAAATGGATTTTATTGTCAGCAATAGTCAATAAATCTTTAGTTCGAATATTTTTTATTGTTAAAATGATTTTGATGATTAAAGTTAAATTTAATTTGATGAAATAAAGACTTTCACAGCTTCGTCTGAAATTAGCATACTCAGTAGGTGATAGCCACTATTAGTAGGTCATTATCATATGGAGTGTGCTTATGCGAAACATCTCTAATAGGCGGCCGCTTAAGGAGGCTCGTACCCATTTCTCAAGTCCACACCCTTTCAATTTTAATGGGCCATATCTTTTGTTGTATTGCATAAAAAGACAAGTCACTTTGCATGCAAACACACAATACATTGAACTTTATGGGAGTATGGGATTTGTTTACATCGGTGCTTCCATGGCAACGAAATGGTGATCCTCTGAAATTCACAATTTGCAGAGTTTCTCTAGATCAAGAGAAATTTTTGTAAAACCCGCTAGTGGATTAATTGATTAGACCATGTGCTTCAACTGTACAAAGTTTGAAAGAAATGTATGAGAGCGTTTTCGAAATTTTTAGGGATGAAGTTTTGAGGATTATAAATACAGTGAAAAACATACTATCGACATATTTGGCTAATATCTAAAGAAAATGATGCGCGATGGGGATGCAGTTTCATCTCATAGTAGTTTGAGTCCATTTGAAATGGTGTGTGAAAAAGTGAGGGGGTTGCTTTGGCCGATTGCGAGAAAGAAGGATTTGATTAGCGTGCGTTCAGCTGCTCTTGTTGCCATTTTTGTATGTAATTTGGTCTACGCCTACAAATGTGATGATAATTTGGGAACCGCGAGATAAATTTTTTTAAAAATTTGACAATCTCGAGATTAATCATCAATTTATATGGCCTGCAAGTTTCAAGGACATTGAAGGCATGCAAGGCGATAAAATAGGGCCTCCAATGAACCAATTTTTCCCCGCAGAGTTTGTGTTTACAAGTGAGCGTCCTCATTATTCACGAGTATTGTTTTCGAGTTTCATATGCACGTGCAAAACTTTAGCAAAAAAATTATTTGCATCGGAACAGAACGCTCGATTGCTTTCCGAAGAATTTTCCGAAATATGCTAATAGCTGGCTTGAGAACTGTAATAACATGGGTCTTGACAAACTGCGAGCCAGCAAGCCATGTGAGTCACGCGAGTCATGCGAGTCATGCGAGGCAACTATTAGTTCCCAGTCCCATTCATACATTAGTTCCCTCACCCTTTGGCAGTTCGCTCAGTTCGCACGAGTTTTCGCTTTCCTTCGATTATCCTATTCTTATCATAGCAGGAAATAGCAAGGGTGACAAGCCGCACAATCTCTACCAGTGTGAAACATATGAGAACCTTTTACATTTTTGCTCTAACGAGTGTATCTTTTAAATATTTTCCTTTAAAAATATAATATAATAGATATAATATAATAGATATCATAGGTTGTTCTTTAAAAAATTGCCGTAAAAGTGGTTGGTTTTGCATATGGTGCCATTTTCTCATTAAAACTTGTTTGATCTTTGGCACTGATGGTTGGTATTGTGTTACAAAAGGCAAAATGTCTTTTCGAGTTTGTTTAACTTGTTTAAGCACCGATTCCCTTTCTGTGAATTTTATTTCTGATAGGATTTTTTCTACCAGGTTATTTGAGTAGCCTCTAGTCACCAAGCGTTTTCTAAATTTTGAAATATTTTCCTCAAAAGTGGTTTTTGAAGAATTAGTTCGTAGGAGTCTCAGGGCTTCGCCCTTCACGAATCCTATTTTAACACTTGGTGGGTGACAAGAGGTAAAATGTGTATATTGAAAGGTTTCCGTTGGCTTAAAATGTGTTTTTATATCAAGGAATTAGATTATTCCTTGAATCTTTTGCCTTTGTTTATAACTGTATCCAGAAATGCAGTTTCAATGTCTGAGATTTCAGCCGTTTTTAATTTGATTGTAGGGTGATGTGAGTTGGCTTGTTCGATGAATTGTACAATATCTGGTTTGCTGATGTCCCATAGTGAGAATATATCGTCAATGTAACGTTTCCAAACTGTGGGTTCTCAAAATTCTCAAAACTAGTACTATATGTTCAGAGACCGGTATTATAAAAGTGACAGGCCAAACACGACTCCCGCTAGTCGCAAAATGTATAAAGCAGCCTTTAGAATAGTTTTCCCAAGAAATTCTTCGAGATATTTGTTCCCTTAGATAACCAAAATAGAATTGTGACAAGTCACTATTATCTATTTGTTTTGCATGCTTGATATTGTGTGACTCTTTGGTTCTTTGATCGTTGGGATATAAATCTCTTTAACTGACAGGAGGTTTTCATGCTGTGTTCAGCCATTTATAGAATTATTCTTTCTCTATGCCTTCGTTATGCTCGCTCTCTTGGCACATGTTAGGGCTTCTTTGGCTAGCTTTTGCTGCAAGATAAGTAGTGGACGGCTGCAGTTTTTGTAATTGCTATGAAAATGCTCGGATCAGAAATCTCTCTGCCCGTGATTTAGTGTCAATAAAGTCTGCGGTGTGCTAGACTTGTGAGAAAGTAGATCTTTATCACGGATGTAAGCGTCTAAGATCCAAGTCTGAAGCTGCCGTGTCTATTGGAATCAAGACTTTTTGCAGTTTATATGTTTTAGCTCCTTGTTTTATTCTGTTTTAGAGTTGTGTTTCATGGAGCTAGAAGGACCTCCGTTTCATAATGGCGTTATCGCATCCAACATGCCTTTTACAGATATGGTGATCTGTTTTGAAAATCTCAAGGATGCTAGTGATTACTTACATTCTTTCTTAAGCTATGACGCTACCGGTCACAGGCCAATGTTCGGCTTCCTAGATATTTATGTTTTTGTGCAGGCAAGATGGTTTTCTTTAAGAGCGATACGTTCTTTGAACATGTAAATCTTCTGCTCTCAATGATGTTTAAACCTGCAGTAGTAAACGTGGGAAGCGCAGTAATCTCATGCGAGGCAGAACGGGGCCCGTCCATTAAATATCATTCAGAGTTAAAAAGTGTTGACGGGCCTGCACGACTCCTGCAGTTCGCAAATGAATTTTAAAGCCTTCATAGCTTAGCTTTTACGTTCTTTCTTAAGCAAGACTCGAGTTTCGGTTCTAAGGTGAACCTCATCAGTTGCTCCCATAAGTGAATGTCTCGCGGAATAATATGAAATTATTCCGTTGTTCATGAAATCTTTGCCGCTTTTGTACTCTTGGGAAGGATCGAATGTTCCGTTTTCTCATTGGCTCGTTTAATTGAACCAATAGCATTGGTGTAGTTTCGATCCGACGTTAGGTTGTGTTTCTTACTGAGGCTTTTTTCTCAATTTCTGAGCATGTAAGATATTTTCTGACACAAAGAACAGCTCTTTTAGTGTTGTAGAGTTGAGGTCTCGTGTATCTCTCAATGAATTCGAGATACATTGCGTATTTTGTCTACAACAAGCGTGTAATTCTGGTGTAAAGCTGTGTTTTGCTTCATGCGTTCTGTAATAGGATATAATCTTGTGCAACGTAGCGGAACGGGGCACTGTCAAAAACATTGATATCAGTATTATAAAAGTGACAGGCCAAACACGACTCCCGCTAGTTCCGTCCCGCTGCGACGCACGAGATTACATTTGATCGCATGTGACACAACACAACTACACGAGGATCACACTCTTGTTGTACAAGATACATAAATAATGTCTTATTTATGGAGACATTTGCGAGACCACCTCTGTACAACTCTACAAGAGCTATCCTTTGTGTCAAAAAGTACCGTACATGCACAAGAAATCACAAATAAGCCTTCTGAAGAAACAGAATACAACTTCCGATCAAAAGTACAACAATCCTATTGGCTCAATTACAAGAGCCAATGAGAAAACGAAATATTCGATCCTCCCCAGGAATACAAAAGCGACAGACATTTCATTTCAACTGAATGGTTTCATATCATTCTACGAGACCTTTTAATGGCAGCAACTGACGAGGTTCGCCAAAGAACCGAAACTCGAGTCTTGCTTAAAGACATGAAATTATGTTCATTCCTTACTTAAGGAAAGGACTGAAGAATTTAATAGCATCCGTGAGATTTACAAAACAGCAACGTAACTATGTTGCAGATTATCTGCTGGATGCCAAATCAAAAGCTATTACAAAGCAACGGGGGTTCATCCTAGCTCCACTGAGATACACTACTCAACTACAGAACTAACTTAGGAGCTTAAAATTATTGCAATAATTCATGATTTCACTGCAGTGGAATTATAGACTACGGCTCTCTGAGAGTCGGATCTAAGACAACCATATCCGTGATGCCGGAAACACTTTCTCTCAAGTCTTGCACACCGCAGACTTTAGACATTTAATCACGGCCTGAGAAATTTAACGATCCTAGCACTTTCAAAGCGATAACAAACTTTAGCCGATAAGTATTTATCTTGCAACAAAAGTGAGCCAAAGAAACCACAATGTATGCCAATAGAGCTATAGCACCGAACAACGGCATAAAGAAATAAAATAATTCTAACGGCTCTGGACAGCATGAATCCTCCTATCAATATGAGAGATAATCCGCCGAGATCAAAAGGTTTATATCATCGAAGAGAACAAGTCCTTAACTGTGATCTAAAGGCGCAATCCTCTCTGAAGTCTTACTGGGAAAGCTTTACACTTTAGGCTTTTAAAATACTTTTTGCGACGAGTGGGAGTCGTGTTTAGCCTGTCCTTTTTTATAACACTATCTTCGAGTTACATTAAAATTTAAAAAAAGTTATTTTATACTGGCTCGCATGGCTCGCGTGGCTCGCAGTTGACTCGCATGGCTCGCATATTGACTCGCATGGCTCGCTGGCTCGCATATTATACACACTCGCGTGCACTCGATGTTGCGCTATTACGCTGTAATGCAGCCATACCGAGGGTCTCTTTAAAATTGAAGGACAAGAAGGACATATCCCAATTTGGAAATTTATAAACGTAATGCAGAAACAGTACTTCTTTAATATGTCACACGCAAGAACAGCGTGACAACTTTATATTTTAGCCGAGAATTCTGCTTTGCGCTATTTTATGTCTAAATAAGGAACAGATGCTACGCCGATTGCAACAAATAACCAGAGTGAGACCATCATAAATGTGTTATTTCTGCATCCGGCACTTGATGAAACGTGACGTTTCCGACGTTGTCTTCATCAGTACTGTTGTCATTGCTATTCGTAACGCAAGCCAGTTATTAGCATGTTTCGGAAAATTCTTCGGAAAGCAATCGAGCGTTCTGTTCGATGCAAATAAATTTTTTTGTAAAGCTTTGCACGTGCATAAGAAACTTGAAAACAATACCCGTGAATAATGAGGACGCTCACTTGTAAACACAAACTCTGCGGGAAAAAATTGGTTCATTGGAGGCCCTATTTTATCGCCTTGCATGTCTTCAATGTCCTTGAAACTTGCAGGCCATATAAATTGATGACCAATCTCGAGATTGTCAAATTTTTAAAAAAATTTATCTCGCGTTTTCCAAATTATCATCACATTTGTAGGCGTAGACCAAATTACATACAAAAATGGCAACAAGAGCAGCTGAACGCACGCTAATCAAATCCTTCTTTCTTGCAATCGGCCAAAGCAACCCCCTCACTTTTTCACACACCATTTCAAATGGAATAAAAATACTATGAAATGAAACTGCATCCCCATCGCGCATCATTTTCTTTAGATATTAGCCAATTATGTCGATAGTATGTTTTTCACTGTATTTATAATCCCCAAAACTTCATCCCTAAAAATTTCGAAAACGCTCTCATACATTTCTTTCAAACTTTGTCCAGTTGAAGCACATGGTCTAATCAATTAGTCCACTAGCGGGTTTTACAAAAATTTCTCTTGATCTAGAGAAACTCCGCGACTTGTGAATTTCAGAGGATCACCATTCCGTTGCCATGGAAGCACCGATGTAAACAAATCCCATACTCCCATAAAGTTCAATGTATTGTGTGTTTGCATGCAAAGTGGCTTGTCTTTTTATGCACTACAACAAAAGATATGGCCCATTAAAATTGAAAGGGTGTGGACTTGAGAAATGAGTACGAGCTTCCTTAATAGAGGTCCGACTGTATTTGAGAAATCTGTGAAGGAGAGTTTTTGTGGAATTGTTCAATTTATTTTCGTCTTATAAATGTATTTTAATTTTGTTTTAAATTTCCGTGCGTGTTTAGAGATTTAAAATATTAAAGTAAATGTTATCAGTTTTTCGGCAGATCTATTTTTGTTCGAGAGGTGTTAATGGATTTTTCTTATGGTAGAATGGTGAATGAATTTTTTGATTTCTAAAGTTGTTGCTGAAGAGAGTTATGTAGTCAAAACGCGTTTACGATTCTGTATTGTGTAAGATGTTTTTGACTATAGAAAAACTGTACTTTGCTTTTTTAACGTTTTGAGGAGTTTAATACAGTGGCTGTTTTGCGGTTAGTGATGTGAGATGAGTAGAGTTAATGACGTGCTAATTACACTTAAAAAGGTATGTCTTGAATTTTTTTTCCTTTTAATTTTTGATGACTTGTCAAAGAATTGAAATAAGTTGATAACAGTTTCGATAAACTGAAATATTTTAGTGTGCAGGCTGGTGTTTAATGACCTCCAAAATGAAATTAATGATGAGGTTTTGTTTAAGTTTAGATTTGTAAGTGAAAAGAGGGATTATTTTTTGGGAAATTTGAAAAAGTATATCAACTTTTAATAAGACATAGGGTGTCGTTGTGCACAGAGTATTTAAGAATTGTTTACCATTGTATTGTCTGTACTTTTGATTGACGGATGTTTGTCCGAAGTTTGATTAGAGATCTGTACTGTTCTGTGCATTTGTGAGGGGCTTGGCTAGAAGCATGTACTATCTTGTTGATTCGCGAGTGAATTTGGAAAGACTTTTATATAATTCTCATCATTTAGGGGTGCATACTACTAGCTATAAAAATAGCTGTATTAAGTTTTGCAAATCGTCATTTAGTCCTACTATTACCTTTGATTGGATCTGGACGGAACTACGAAAACTAATAGATAAACCTGTTCGCAAATGTTTGTCACAAGGCCGTCGAATGGGTTGGTGTAATGTCGAATGGAGGGAGGTAGGGAGACAGTATTTTACTATTAACGGTATAGCAGAACCCCGGAGGGGGACTCCCATATGTGGTTGGGTGGGGGTGCTCGTCGTATCTTTTAGGGGTTAAAATTCGGGATCTAGGTATCTTTTAAAATATATGATTAAAAAAAACCTCATTTTCCCAGAAAATGGTATCTTTTAGTGTGTTCCTAGCGAAAGACGAGTCGCTACTGCCTTCCGGTGTTCCTTCTGATGGTAGCTGGAATTCGACCCATGTATAGTCAGATCTATTTATTTCCAGCACTCTAGCCGCATCGCATTGTTCCATCGCATATTTGGTAAAAAAAATGGTATCTTTTAGAGGTAAAATTCTGGTTGATAACGGCCACTTTGATATCTTTCAGGGTTCCACTTTTTTTTCCTGACGAGCACCTCCGCTTGACGACTTATAGGAGTCCCCCCCCCCCCCCCCCCCCCCCCCCCCTCTCCGGGAGCAGAATATTCTTACCAATTTTTCTTTTCACGATATTTCCGGTTGTCACTCGGTAAGCGACTTAAAAGGCAGAGCAAAATAGCATGTTCTTTTGAGAACAAGTCATATCTAGAATATTTGATGTCACTTTTAACGTGATTAGTAATACGAGTGGTGTTAATTAGCCCCACGCAGCTATCAAATGTACTGAATGGGAGAGCCCCTGACTCAGTCAAACTTCCCATATGACTAAAAAAAAATTGCCGGATTGACCCCTTTCATAAAATAGAAGTCCGTATAAAGGTGAATATTTTAAGTTCGTTTACCTACAGGTTGCAACTGATTTGATTGAACCTGCACTTGGCACCGGTAGCATAGTATTGGCTGACCCGTGTACTTTCGTTTTTGTGCTATTTTAAAACAATTAATCATTGCTATTACAGTTTCATTATGCAACAGTACGCAAAAGACGTAAAAATTTAAGCCATTGAAGGCTTGCCGCAATTCCATTCAACCGTCATCATTATAAGCCAAAAAATCAACAAAACTATGACATGTTTACCATACTATTGCACAATCAAACCGTAATAGCAATGAATAGAAAAAACGCAAAGTTCATGCTATTTTGCTCTGCCATACCGCTCATATTAAAACACAAACTTTCCTGTCCCATTTAACTTTCTTATAACGTCTCCATTAGTAAAATACACCGTGAAATTCTCAAACTACGTTTCCCAAGAAAACGCATTTGACCTATTTTTACCCTTTTAAAGTAACTATAATGGCTTTACGACAAATGATTGAAACTGATAGGTAACGTGAGATATCGAAATTTAAGAAGGACTAATACCTTTGCGGTAACGTAATGTGAGATATGACAAGTTCATGACAAGTTCTGACATCCCAATACCCCAGGGAAATTAACAAACATTTTAGTGGCAGTATGTGACGCCCTTCTTTAAATCCTTCTTTAGGTTTAACCAACCATATCCTCAATGCCCTAATATAGCTTCTATAAAGAAAGGACAAGAAACCCCCCCGGACAAAAGTCCACAAAATTTTGTTAACAACTTTTGTCCCTTTTTCGTACTCGATTCCGAAATCTCGCTTAATGCGCATGCGCATTAACGAGATAAAAAGAACTACTGCGTACAACTGCACACTTTCAAGACAATTCAAGGCGTTCATGGATGGATAGGACCGTTTGATATTGTGTTCGCCGCTTATTCCTGTGGGATTTTTGCTCTGGCAAGTTCTGTGTTTTATATATTAAACTTGCCATTTGCTTAGCGATCGAGCTCCGGGTCGAGCTTAAGTGTCAGCTACTGAATCTAGTGAATGCAGTGTAGTCTTACTTTTAAACCCGTGTATACGTGAAAGCATGATGAACAGGTTATCGGCAAGGGTGTTTAAATAAAATTCACTCTCTCACTCACTCACTCACTCGCTCCTTCCATCAGCTGTAAACTTAGTGAGCAAATGCTTTGTTACGAACGCGTTTCGTAACAGGAATTCAACGTGAATCCAACGATAACAATAATTAATTTGATGTAAACGAATATAGACAACAATAAGCTAACAGATGTTTCGCATTTGGAGTCTTTAGTGCAACATTAAAATCGATCTAAAAGGATTTTACAACCTAAACACACGTTCTGATGCGTATCTAGCTTAAAATGATAAAATTTAGTTCGTAGGTAGTGTGTGCTCTTGGAACAGCGCAGTGATTGAGTTTGTGGCTTAGTCCCGGACGACCCGAGTTCGAATCGCCATAAGGTCTTCTTTTTTTTTCCTTTTTTTTTTTCTTTTTTCGAACTGGACATTATGAAAGTGATGTACTTTTTTTTTTCGTTCGTCAAAAATCCTTACGTTTAATTTATATATATATATATATATATATATATATATATATATATATATATATATATATATATATATATATATATATACAATTATGTATACAATGTGCCCTCCCGGTTGTTACCATAATGGCTTTATGGCAACTCCTGAACTTGGGCACAGGATGTACGGTTACACATTGTTGGATTGCATTGTGGAGTCACGAGAGTGCTCAAACTGCGAGCAGTGAGCGAAGCAATATGCCAATAGTGAACACCTTTTACGAGGCTCTCCACCCAATCCATAGAGTGCTCAAACTGTATGAACAGTGAGCATAATATTCAATTATGTATACAATGTGCCCTCCCGGTTGTTACCATAATGGCTTTATGGCAACTCCTGAACTTGGGCACAGGATGTACGGTTACACATTGTTGGATTGCATTGTGGAGTCACGAGAGTGCTCAAACTGCGAGCAGTGAGCGAAGCAATATGCCAATAGTGAACACCTTTTACGAGGCTCTCCACCCAATCCATAGAGTGCTCAAACTGTATGAACAGTGAGCATAATATTCAATTATGTATACAATGTGCCCTCCCGGTTGTTACCATAATGGCTTTATGGCAACTCCTGAACTTGGGCACAGGATGTACGGTTACACATTGTTGGATTGCATTGTGGAGTCACGAGAGTGCTCAAACTGCGAGCAGTGAGCGAAGCAATATGCCAATAGTGAACACCTTTTACGAGGCTCTCCACCCAATCCATAGAGTGCTCAAACTGTATGAACAGTGAGCATAATATTCAATTATGTATACAATGTGCCCTCCCGGTTGTTACCATAATGGCTTTATGGCAACTCCTGAACTTGGGCACAGGATGTACGGTTACACATTGTTGGATTGCATTGTGGAGTCACGAGAGTGCTCAAACTGCGAGCAGTGAGCGAAGCAATATGCCAATAGTGAACACCTTTTACGAGGCTCTCCACCCAATCCATAGAGTGCTCAAACTGTATGAACAGTGAGCATAATATTCAATTATGTATACAATGTGCCCTCCCGATTGTTACCATAATGGCTTTATGGCAACTCCTGAACTTGGGCACAGGATGTACGGTTACACATTGTTGGATTGCATTGTGGAGTCACGAGAGTGCTCAAACTGCGAGCAGTGAGCGAAGCAATATGCCAATAGTGAACACCTTTTACGAGGCTCTCCACCCAATCCATAGAGTGCTCAAACTGTATGAACAGTGAGCATAATATTCAATTATGTATATATATATATATATATATATATATATATATATATCGAACTGTATCAGTGTGAAAACTGATATCAGTGTGAAAACGTAAGCTTACGGCAATATTGCGTTACGCGTTACTCGTTAGCATTTCTTCTTCTCAGGTTGGCCCTTTGATTAGATATAATTTTAAGCTTATGTTTCTCTGTAAAAGCACTCAAATCACTTGGGAATCAATGCTGCAATGAGTTAAAGGCGCCACGAGTTCAAGCTGTGTACAGCTTCCTGTTGAATACTAGTTCGGCTTGTGGTGAAAGTTTCTATGATATATGCTAATCATGTTTAAGCCATTACGCAATGTAAATATATCCCGTTTAAGACTAATCAAAGGGCTCTTAGAGCCAGCTCATTCATGTAATGGACAATTTTCATTGTACCCTTGATAGTCATAAAGCAGATTGTAAAGCACATTTTGTACGCGCGAGCCTCAAGTCTGGATCGAAACTGGTGGAACTCGAAAAATGTTCTAGTGTGACTATCTTGGCCGCTATTATTGATGTGTGTGTTGTATGTTGAAGAGCTTCAAAGAAATAGCACAACAATAAAGCAATGCTTTACGTACTTACCAATAAAAACGCAAACAATAACTTTCCAATATGGCCGCCTCGATGGCCTGCCTCGTGCCTTTCCATTTCCGGTCATTTTCACTTCCGCCCGATCACGTCACTATCTACGGTCCACAACTTCCGTCGACATTTGCTACCCTCATAATACCTCATTCATTGCGCATGCACATGAATGAGCTAAAAAGTGATAAAATCGATTCTTTACCCTGTCAGGCCGCACATCCCCATTGGGGCCTGATAATAAGGAAGTACTCCCCCGGGCCTAAACGCTGTATTTTACTGTTGTCACAGGTCGGTTCCTTCCACGCTAAGATGGATTCTCACCTTGACCCTTTAATTTCCAAGCCATCCATGACAACTTGGGTTTAAAACTAGGAAAAGATGGGAGGGATTTCAGTCTTCAGTCATTTCGCAATTGTTGAAAATAAGCCGCACGCACAACAGGAAAGCCCGGTTAAATCAGATAGTGGAAACAAAAGAGAAGAGGCTGGGGAGAAGCTCAGCCTAGCAACCCCGCAGTCTTAACCTCTGGAACAGGATCAAACTGATATTTCATTTGAATTTATCTACAAATTAACCCATCTTGTACAGCATAATTTGGTGGCGTGGTAGTCTAATTGGAGGGGAGGCCGGTGGGAGGTGAAAGAACCGGGACCTCACCATGGATTATTTATCCTATCCAAGGTGGAGTACCACTCTTCCTAGTGGCTTCTGGAGATACCTCTTGCTCTATGCTACAGAACCGGGTTAAGTGTGGGCGACTTGAGGCTCGTATACAATTTTACCTTGACTACAATCTTAATCTTTCGAACACGAGAGTCTCATAGACAAATGTTGCTTTACATTAATTGTTTCAGCAAAGGACGAGTGTGCAATGTATGGGGAAATTTGCCCTCCTGATGGATGGTGCCAAAAGCAAAACGATGGATCATATGCATGTACCTGCCCTTCTGGTTATAATATGTCAGTGGATGGAGGGAACAGGACTTGTGAAGGTACTTGTAGTTTTTAGAGCTCAAACGTGTTTTTTTTTTTTTGTGTCTATGTTTTTTTTTTATTTGTGTTTAGCGCTTAAACGTACGCCCCGCCAGAATAATTTCCAAATAATAGCTTATAAGTATCTGTAAAATTGAATTGTCGGAAAGACCAAAACAACAATAAGCACTTTACTTATTTGTTTTTGATACATTTATTCATTTATTTTTTTAACTTAATTCTTTAGGTAAATAATCAGAAGTTCGCAAAGGCGATGACCCAGACAATATGAAATGGGATAAATAAACTTAGCCTAAATGTGGTAAAGAAAAAATATATGATTGTAGCTAGTCAATATAGGATAAAACACCTTCAGCACCAGTTTAATATTCATGTCGATCACAAACCCCTTGTAAGGGATAAGACATATAAATATCTTGGTGTTGAAATAGATCAATCATTAACTTGGAGAGATCATGTAGACAAAATTGCTAAGAAAACCTCTGGAGGGATTGGCGTTCTGAGACGTGTAAGGCATCTCTTACCTTATCATACATTAATTATGATGTACTACTCGTTTACCATATTTCGATTATTGTAGTATAGTGTGGGGAGTTGTGGGAAAGGGATGTGTAACAGACTCCCAATTCGGACCCTCCAAAACAGAGCTGCCAGGGTGATAACCTCCTCTAACTACGATAGACGATCAGTTGAGATACTGGATGAACTTGGGTGGGATAATCTTGAAACACGAAGGACAAGACAACTAGCCATAATAATGTATAAATTGAAAAATCGAAATGTACCTGATCATTTGCCTCAAACTTTTAATAGTACAAACTCTATGTATTCTTACAATCTAAGAAACTCAACATATAACTTATTTGTACCAAGACCATATACTGAGGCTGGAAAAAATAGCTTCCACTATAGAGGGGCAGTTCTCTGGAATAGTCTATCAAATACTATTAAAGGGCAGACAAGCCTGAAATCGTTTATATCATATTTGTAATTTAGTATAGTTTTAATGACCATTTTTAGTTTTTTATTGCATGATTTTTGCACGGCTCTCTGGAAGAGCATTTTTATGAATGAGATCCCTTGAATAAATAAAGATGATTGATTGATTGATTGATTGATTGATTGATTGATACGGATGACTAATGTGTGTGGGCGAAGGGGGAGGGGAGGAGTGGGGAGGAGACATACCGAAAATCGACTTTAATTCTGAGTACAGCGAAACAAAATGTACTTGCATTTTCAAAATGTTGATTGGCGACAAATTAAAATGGCTGCACAAATTTCAGACATTTGATATGCTAAGAGGATGGGGTATTTGACGTCAAACGTCCTGTAGTGGGAATTTTGATCGACCCCTTTGAAAACATAACCTTTGCAGTCTTTGGGGATGAAGTCTCTTACCTTCATCATCGATTTTTTGACCGCTGAAAAAAAGAAATCCCATTCCCATTTTATAATTGTTCATCCCATTCCCAGTGGCTTAATCCCAGTCCCAGTGAGTAAATCCCATTTTCCCAGTCCAAAATACGGCTAATCCTAGTTCTCATTTTACCCCTTCACACTGGACGAAAAAATGGATTTACTCAGGTTTGCAAGTTGAGCAAATATGTAGCAAATTTGGGGCTCCAAATTTGAACCGAATTTGCGCTTGGTGTAAACTTAACGTGAACATAAATATTTGTTCCGGTTGAATTCACGTGCAAATGTGACGTAAATGTTGATATTTGCATCAAATTTGCCTCACTTTTGCTACCGAGGCAAATTTCTAACTTTCACATACAATTGCCAAACATTTGCTTCCTGCGCAAAAATATCACGTTTACTGGTGTTGGAAATCCAGGCAAATGCGGTGCAAAACAATTTGTTTACACTGATCTGTTTCCTAACATTTACTTACGGGACAAATCAGTACATTTGCGTTTAATTTACTCTTATTTGCAAAATAAGCGAAGCTGTTTATTTGCTATTAATTTGCATTGATGTCAAACAAAAACGATTACTTTAATTTTGCTCACATTTGATAAGGAGCAAATACGTAACTTTGCAAGGCGGTACACTATATGTCCCCATACACCACGTAACAAAGAACGACGCTGACCATTTTCAACGAAGACTCCCAGACTCTCTCTCTCGCATTTGGTTCATGTCAATCGACACCTTTCCATTTGGAGCCAATTGGGAAGAATGCTAATAATATTTTAGCCTCGTATTGGCTCAGGTTTGGGCTGTTGACAGCAAAAGAGCTTTCTATTCTTCCCTGGTGGATTTGAATTCACGCGGTCGATATTTTCGTTCTTTCCGTTCTGCGACGTTTGAATAAATTCGCTTCGATCATTCTGGGACGCCAAGCACCAAAAAAAACCTAGCGAGCACAAGAGCCCCGAAGACAACAAATCTGTCTTGCGAATCTTCGACTGGACGCAACCCTGGGAGTTTTTATTCGGTAAATTCGACCGCGCGATGGTTTTGGCGCCACAAAGTTCGGTTGAAGAATCCACGCCAGAAAGGGAAACTAGGGCAGCTAGTAGATCTGGATATTCGGAATGTTCTCCTGGCAGTACGAGTGCAGACTGTTATCCGTTTTCTTCGCCTTCCCTGATTCCTGATTCCCCTGATTCCAAGCTCTCCGCTAGACACTGAAAGAAGGTCTCGACCTGGCCTCAGCGATCAATCGAGAAGATGCTAGTGGTGATGATTTTACAGCTGAGCTGTATGTCCAAGCAAGAAGCCTATTTAGAAAGGCAGACGTATAATACGGCCGAACGGCGAGAAAAAGAAGCGGCCGAAAAAGAGCGGGAAAGACCACGAAAAAGCAAGCGATTGCCAAAAGTGTTGTCGGTAAGCCTCCTTGCTGATATAGTTTTCAAATAACAAGTGTTATTTAATTTAATTGTATATGTATGTGGTTCAACATTCTTTTTTGCTTTGAAAATTTTTAAACTAAAGAAAAATTCAAACCCAAACATTTCAGACAGTTTTAAACCAAAATAATCTTCTCTTAAAATGGAGTCAACTGTCAAGTATAGGACGATAATTCCATTGAGTAACCAAAGAGTAAAATGATTCAACTCCAGTCCTTCAAGATTGTAATGATTATTATTTTCTACACATTGTAGCTTCTCTGATCCATCTAACAAAATTGTCAATAAAGCCATCATGGATGGAGTGACCATAATTGTTCTAAAAAATTGAGAGTTGTTTGGCCTTGAAATTGCCATGATTATAATTGCACTGTGTCAGCTGTTTTTGGGTTTGATTTTGTGAGGTCTTAGTTCTGGTAGAGTCTGAAAGTAACAAAAGTCTTGCTAGAAGAACACATATTGTTCCAAATTAAAAGTGATTTTGTCTTGAAATTGCCATGTTCATAGTTGAGCTGTGTCAACTGTTTTAATAAGTGTTTGATTTTGTGATATCTTAATTCTGGTACATTATGTGAGTGATGGCAGTTTTGTCGAATCTTGAAGCATGTGCACCATGACGAGTGATCACAATTGTCCTAAAAGATTAACAGTTGTTTGGCCTTGAAATTGCCATGATTATAATTGCACTGTGTCGGCTGTTTTTAGGTTTGATTTTGTAAGATCTTACATGTAGGTCTGGTACATTCTGTGAGTGATGGCAGTTATAATTTTGTCAGATCTTGAAGCATGCGCACCATACCGAATGACCACATTGTCCTAAAAAGTTAAGAGTTGTTTGGCCTTGAAATTACCATGATTATAATTGCTCTGTGTTGGCTGTTTTTGGGTTTGATTTTGTGAGATCTTAGCACTGGTACATTCTGTGAGTGACGGCAGTTTAGTCAGATCTTGAAGCATGTGTACCATGACGAGTGACCACATTGTCCTAAAAAATTGAGAGTTGTTTGCCCCCTGAAATTGCCATGATTATAATTGCACTGTGTTGTTTGGCCTTGAAATTACCATGATTATAATTGCACTGTGTTGGCTGTTTTTGGGTTTGAATTTGTGAGATCTTAGCTCTGGTACATTCTGTGAGTGACGGCAGTTTAGTCAGATCTTGAAGCATGTGTACCATGACGAGTGACCACATTGTCCTAAAAAATTGAGAGTTGTTTGCCCCCTGAAATTGCCATGATTATAATTGCACTGTGTTGTTTGGCCTTGAAATTACCATGATTATAATTGCACTGTGTTGGCTGTTTTTGGGTTTGATTTTGTGAGATCTTAGCTCTGGTACATTCTGTGAGTGACGGCAGTTTAGTCAGATCTTGAAGCATGTGTACCATGACGAGTGACCACATTGTCCTAAAAAATTGAGAGTTGTTTGCCCCCTGAAATTGCTATGATTATAATTGCATTGTGTTGTTTGGCCTTGAAATTACCATGATTATAATTGCACTGTGTTGGCTGTTTTTGGGTTTGAATTTGTGAGATCTTAGCTCTGGTACATTCTGTGAGTGACGGCAGTTTAGTCAGATCTTGAAGCATGTGTACCATGACGAGTGACCACACTGTCCTAAAAAATCGAGTTGTTTGCCCCCTGAAATTGCCATGATTATAATTGCTCTGTGTCGGCTGTTTTTAGGTTTGATTTTGTGAGATCTTAGTTCTAGTAGATTCTGAAAGCGACAATAGCCTTGTTAGACCTCAAGGCATGACTGTGTACCGTAATGAAGCACCACATATTGTTCCAAATAAAGAGTGATTTTGCCTTGAAATTGCCATGTTCATAGTTTAGCTGTGTCAACTGCTTTAGGACACTAAATGTACATGTATGTGGTCCTTGATCATGTGGTAAACATGCTTTGAGGTAACATTCCATGAGTGATGGCACTTTTGTCAGACCTTGTATCATGTGCATCAACTTATAACAATATGTTATAAATTAAGAGTGAAATTTCCATGTCCAAAATTGAGTAGTGCCAACAGTTTTAGGGTTTGATTTTTCAATAGTGCAGTGATAACATACAGTGTATGCATGTACATACAGTTGAATTTGACATGCATTTTAAATCTCTTCCTTGCTGGATTTCTAATAATAATACAATAAATAATAATAATATTATTTCTTTGTTAATATACAATATATATGGTAATGAATGAAAATAAAAACACAGGAAAATGAAAATTGAACTACAGTGTACAATGCATGTAACTAACATGTTCTAACACTTTTCCATTTCAAACAGCTGTGATGCAAGTCCATTTGCGTACCAAAATGAGGCAGCAGAAAAATGTTGACAAAAAGAAGCAGAAGTATTAGTGTTGCAGGAGACGCGGAAGAGAAGTAGAAAGAATACGGTAAGCAAAAGATGTTTAATGCCTGCAGTAAACACAATTTTTTTTACTGTCAACACTCCAGTTATACATTGCCGGTTTGTCCTCAAACATTTTTATTTTGAAATGGGTAAATTAATATTACCTACTGTGTCATATACGATTTGCTGGCCGGGAGGTCTGTACTGGGAAAAACTGGACCCAAGGGCAGTTTTTTCCCAATATGGCCCGACCTACAGGTACACTGTAGGCCAGCAAGTACATTGTAACATAATAATTTTTTTCTCTGTGGGAATATTGGTTTAATTTGTACATACTTGTAAAAGCCATATGTCTGGCAGAAATGTGAACTCTAACAGTAAAACCGAAGTCATTATTGCTTAATAATATTTCTTTTTACACTGTTAAGTGTTTTACATTTTAGGTACAAAAATTTTGTAGCTGTACATTCTAAAAATTCGGAACAGTCTGTATATGGGGTCCAGATGGGAATATCAGGACCTCTTGAGAGTGTGTCCTTAACCAATCAAATTCAAGGATTTAGTAGTATGGACTGCTGCGATGCAACAAAAAAAAATAAACATATATTATTTTAATGATAAATCAATATCACAACCTTGTAATCATTTTCAACCATCCCTTTACAGTCTAAGGTAAAATTATTAATCACTACATTGTACATACACATGTAGATCAGCCTCCCTTGTCCTCTTCCCCAAAAATTTTTATTTAATTTGGACTAGCAAGAAAGACCTTTGTAGTTGTAAAAACTGATTTTTATATGCACCCTGTTATACACATTTATCTACAATGTAGAAGTAAAAAAAATTGTCTGTAAACAACCTTATGAGTAATGGCTCATAAATTGTTGTGCAATATATTCATTCATCGTCTTGGGTTGTGGGTTTCACAGTAACACTGTAATTTCATTGTTCAGTTACTTATTTGTGCTTAGTTAATTCTAGATTTCCATCTTTTACAGAAATGAATTAAGCGGGTAAAAGCATTAAAGGAATGGACATCGATGCAACAAGAAGATAAAGAAAAATATAACGTCTGCCTGACGATGGACTATATGTCATCTGGGGAGTCCATTTCGGAGCCTGAGGGTGAAACCAATGGCAGCACATCGGGTTTAGATGTAGAAAACAAACAGTATAAACATGTGTGTCAGACCCCTCCCTTGTAGGAGCACAGAACTTGATGATTTGATGAAGAGCCTTGACCGTATAACTAAGTGCCGAAGAAGTATAGGGGGACCATGCAAACATGGTTTTTGAAACGGGTCAAGGGCCATCATCAACCTGGGAGAAACCAGAAGATGCCCCTGACTTTGCATTGTCAGCACTCCTCAGTTAAGGAACTGGGTCATGAAATAGAATGCAAACCAGTTTAATCATTGTTTCACAGGAGCATCTCTATCCTGTGTTTGTGTGGGGGACTGTGTTTTTAAATGGCTGTGTCGGTTATGAATTCAATTTCTAAATGCAACATTTAGTGCTTTTTTAATGGTTAAAATCATGGTTAAAATCATGAATACAATGTTTAAAACTTTGAAGTTTGACTTTCACTCTGTCAAACTTCAAGTTTCTAAAACCGCTGTTGCAAACTTTAAATCAACAAAACAAACACATAACAACAAAGTATTCATGTTTTTGAGTGTTTTTGTTTTATTGTAATCTTTAAAAAGTGCTAATTGATATTGCATTTAGAACAGCTAAATATTATTCATAACTGACACAGCCATTTAAAAGCACAGTCTCCTACACAAACACAGGTTTGGTTTATTGGTGTTCAAACTCTAGAAAGCCAGGAGCCCATTACCAGGGGCATAAAAATGCCATAAATTTGTGCAATGGCATTTTTACCAGTAGGTTTATTTTGAGATAAGCTTTTCCCTTTCCCGCAAAAATAATTGTTTCTGATTCTTATGTGGATGAGTTGTGATAGTTATGTATTACATTTACGGTAAACGTTTATTATCAATGCAATTTCTTGTGATTGGCTTTCAATTCCAAAACCAATTTGCGGGAAAGGCTTATAGTCTAAAAATAAACCATCTTGCAAAAATGCCATTTCATAGGCGCAGTATGGCAGTCGCATGCTCCGGGTAATGAGTCCCCGAGAAAGCTCAGTAAAATTAATGATGACTAAATTGTCTACAGAGCAAACAAGAGTTTGACTTTACAGACTACACGTACATTAAGCTTCCATTTGCATGAATTTTCCATGACCTGCTCCTTCGACAATTATGGGATTTGGTGCATAAAAGGCCAGTGTACACTTTCATAGGTTCTATTTCAGTTTCACTAGGAATAGCCTTGTTTTTTGCACTCCATTTTACTCAAGAAACATTCCCATTTCACCATACTGCTTTGTGGTTTCTTTTTGTTTGGACAAGGTTATGAGATGTGATGTCATAAGTAGATGTGGTTTTATAGTGAAAGAATCCTATGGAACTTATCTTCTAAATGCCAACAGAACTCAGGGATAAAAAAAAACATGGGTATTTGTTTCTCAAGGCCACATGCAAAAAGTGAGGCAAATCCAAACAAACATTCACCCAAAATTACATTTTCATCAAGATAGGCCCTTTATGCACCCCCCCCCCCCCCCAATTATTTTTGGCTTCCAAGTAACAGTCTTCCAATTACATAATTATCACACAGGTATGCAGATAAACAAGGCACTTAGTATCTTGCATGCATGCACCGCAAACAAACACAATTATCAAAAATAATATCTTCCATTTCAGTTATATTTGCAATTTGTTCTTAAGTCTGGTTCTTAAGCCTCACATTTCAGTTTGATTGGTGTCGTGTGGTGTAGATGCGTGAAATATCTTCAGATTCTTGGGATCAATAAACCTACTTTTCAGCAACTATTTGTATTTATCGGCATTGAATTGAAGTGTTAATAAATCTGCAGACTACATGCAGCACGTCTTTTGTGAGACGATTTATTTGCATTTGTGGATGGTTTGAAATGCTATTTTGGTCACAATAACATAAACTAAAGCTGTAAAATAAGTGATTGTACCACACAACACTGGTTGAACTGAAATACAAGGCTTTCATACATTCAATCTGCCGTTTGGAAAAATAATAAGCCTTAAGCCTTATTAACTCTGCCTACATTTAGAGAATATCATGGATTTCTTCAGCAAATGTTTCCAATACAAGCAACTGACCTGGTAAAAAAGAGCTGCTGAGTACCTGTAAAAAGAGCTGCTTGTGGGTCGCATGTAGTTTGTTTGCAGTGCATGCCAGGAAGAAAGTAATCTCCTTTGAGTATATGTGCACAGATCAGTTTTTTTTAACTTCCCCCTCCCAACTCCTGTCTTTTAAGCCCCCCGAATTACATAAGCCCCAGGGGCTAATAGAGTTTTTACTGTGTGTTCAAATTGAAGAATAACCTGTATTTAGGGCTTTTTGTATGCACCTGTTGAAATGATTCCTGATTGAATTGAGCTCATGTAACATGTAGCATTTTACCACCCAGTTAAATCGTGTAAAAGAATTATTTTGTAACAGTGTATTATTTCGTAGTTGATCTATTCTCAACGTGATTCGACATTGTAAATACGGTTGACAACGTGATTTGGTTTAGTTAGATAGTTATTGAATTAATTAAAGTAATTTCATTTATGACTTGAATTTATTGTTACTGCAGTGTGGTGTAGACATTAATTGAGCAAATATATATGTCGAAAACTGACTCACCGATCACATTTACTGTCCTAGGGAAAATATTATTTTTCATCCCATTTCTAGAGCATAAAAGTGGAAAAATGATTCTTTGATCACATTTACCACCCTGAGCAAATACGTGGAAAATGCCGAAGTCTTTGATCACTTTTACCACCCTGGGCAAATACGTTGAAAAATGATTCTTTGAACACATTTACCACCCTGAGCAAATACGTGTGGAAAAATGATTCTTTGAACACATTTACCACCCTGAGCAAATACGTGGAAAAATTATTCTTTGATCACATTTACCACCCTGAGCAAACACGTGGAAAAATGATTCTTTGAACATATTTACCACCCTGAGCAAATACGTGGAAAAATGATTCTTTGAACACATTTACCGCCTGAGCAAATAAGTGGAAAAATGATTCTTTGAACACATTTACCACCCTGAGCAAATACGTGGAAAAATGATTCTTTGATCACATTTACCACCCTGAGCAAACACGTGGAAAAATGATTCTTTGAACACATTTACCACCCTGGGCAAATTATGTTCAAAAATGATACTTTGATCAAATTTTCCACTTCAGGCAAAGTACATACAAAATGTCACTTTTGATATCGTATTTGCTACCCTGGCAAATGCCTAGAAAAAAACAAACTTTACACCATTTTTATGCATGGGAGTAAATTTAAAGCAAATATGGAATTTACCAGCTTTGCCATGATAGCAAAATTGGGGCAAAATCAGATCGTTGTCTTGAAGTAAATTTGAGCAAATGTGAGCAAATGTGGAATTTGCCATACGTTTGCTGCACATTTGCTATACAGGAAAATCCGTTTTTTCGTCCAGTGTCACGACCCTCTTATAAGAGATGGACCCTGCTTCCTTGATCATTAAATGTGTTTGGACACACTGTTTCGTGGAGATCTAAAAATAACTTTTGCAGCTAGTGTTTTGGGATGGACACTCCTACCTTGATCCCCGGGGGGGAGGGGGGAGGGGGGGGGGAGCCCATTGGCCCATTGGCCCATTTGTGGTCGGGCGGGGGTGCTCGTCGGGAAAAAAAAAGTGGAACCCTAAAAGATACCAAAGTAAGCGTGTTCAACCAGAATTTTACCTCTAAAAGATACCATTTTTTTTACCAAATACGTGCTCGAACAATGCGCCTACAGTGCTGGAAATAAATAGATCTGACTATACATGGGCTCGAATTCTAGCTACGATCAGAAGGAACACGGGAAGGCACTAGCGACTCGTCTTTCGCCAGGAACGCCCTAAAAGATACCATTTTCTGGGAAAATAAGGTTTTTTCATCATATACCCTAAAAGATACCTAGATCCCGAATTTTAACCCCTAAAAGATACCAAGAGCACCCCCGCCCGACCATATATGGGAGTCCCCTCCCCCCCCCCCCCCCCCCCTCGGGCCTTGATCATCTGTTGATCGAATGTCTTTTGCATCTGACAGTTACAGTACGTGTACTTAGGGGGACGACAGATATGCTACAGATCCATCTTTGCAATTCTATTGATGAAATCACTTTTTAATACAGATTTCGACGAATGCGAACAAGGAAACGTGTGCGCGAAAACTGGTCAAAAATGTGTCAACCAAAAAGGCTCGTATGAATGCCAATGCAAAGAAGGTTACATAAAAAGTGGAAGCAACTGCGATCCGGGTAGGTTTTTTACGGTGGTCAACAATTAATAGTTCTCGTAAAACGAAAATCAGAATAAATTATTAGTAGGGTTCATGCAACCGATAAAAAAATTGATTAAAATTTGCAGTGTTAAAACCAGCTAGGAAATGTAGGCACATTAATTCGAGGATATCATACTTTCAAACACATCGCTTGCAATATTGAGGCACATGAACTGACTTTTTGTCCAAGAACTCTAATTCAATGGAACTCTCTGCCGAATAATTGTATTTGCAGGGATTAGGCAATATAATGTTGTAATATTTAAACGCCAACTTGCCTCGCGTGTAAGCTGCTGACTACTCAACCAACAATTCGCGTCTTTGAGGGGTGACTGTAACGGAAAAATAAATAAATAAATAAATAAATAAATAAATAAATAAATAAAATATTTTGGTCCGCAAGTAGTAAGGACCCAGTAAGGTTTATGACACAAGAACAGTACACCTAAAATTAAACGAAGGACATAACCGTGTGTAAGGCCAGATATGAATGGATACACGGTTGAACTTACGGCCATTCTATAGCACCGAATATTACCTAGTGCTATAGAGCGTTTTCACTGACGTCATATCAAAATTCAGAAGCATGAAATTGTAGAGAGTTTAAAACTACACATCTGGGCCAAATTTTGAAGCGCAAGAGCATTTCATTCAAGAGTTATAGGCGAATGAGTATAGACAATTTTAGTAAGAAATGTATGGAGCGGCCATCTTGGTGTTCCACTTAGGAACACCAACATGGCGGCCAAAAAATTAAAGACTTCAAAGTCTTAATAACACCAAAAATCTCATCACAAAATATTGTATTCACTATAAGAGGCATGAAATGGGCTTATAAGCATCTATAATTCATCAATAACTTTCAACTAGTTCCATTTTGTTTATTTTCACGGCTTATCTGAAATAGCGTGACGAATTGCGTGACACATTTACAACCTTTATAAATCGGAAACGAAACATCGTTAAAACCTAAAACTTTTTGTGAAAGATTATAACACTGGTATCCACATACCATGTTAGAAACAGCTTTGTAGGATGTATACTTAAGATTTTTTAATTTTTATGATGTCATGTGAAAACGCTCTATTTTAGTTCGATTTTAATGGACATATCTTGTCCCTCGCCTTTAATGATCATGGTATAGTACTCCCCAGAACGCCAGAACGTTTGTTTATGCGCATTCTGAACGTTCGAATGCAACTAACACAAGACTGACTTTCAAATCTCATGTGGGAAAGGGGTAGTAAAAATTAACGAACATGACAAACACTTCAAGATAACAAAACTTTTATATGAGAGCTCTCTCGAACATGAAGCCTCAAAATAGATACCATGCATTTTTGATATAAAGTCCGTTCAGGTTCAGCTACAACCATCAAAATTGAGAAGTCGTCTAATATGTAATTTACTACATGAGCGGGAGTGTTGTATCGGCCTATACAATCACGAGCCGAAAGCGAGTGAATGTATAGTGCCGATACAACACGGACGCGAATGTAGTAAACAACTTGTGAAATTCACATTCACATGTAAATTTGATACAACCACTCGTGAGTCGTATCTGGAATGCAAATTAGATACAACCACTCGTGAGTTGTATCAAGATTGTATCGGCCTATACAGGATAATCATGCGATTGGAATGGCTCATTTCTATTTGTTAGTACCCTTATTAATTATTAATGAATTTTACAAATATATACAGGGAAGATATCAATGTCGTCACCAATTGTTATTAATGTGCCAACCAGAGCCTTATTGGCTGCCGAAACAAAGGGTTCTTTTGTTTCAGTGGTTGGCACATTTGAATAACAAAAAGAATGTTTGTAAACAGATATCATCCCTATACAGCGGATTTATAAACTGTTCTTCTTGCCATCACAGATTTTTGTCTCAATATTGAGTGCAATGCGCACGAAATATGCTACAAAGGAAATTGTAGATGTAAACAAGGCTACAGGAAGAGCAAGGCCAGTAAACGAAAGTGTGTAGGTGAGCTTTGGTTCTTCACGTTAAGGCCCCGTCCACACGTATCCGGATATGTTTGAATCCGCAACTTTTTTGTTGCGGATTAGAAAAAATTCGCGTCCACACGTAGCGTATTCGAATCGTATTTGCCCGTCCACACGTATCCGGATTCGCTCTAGCAGCCAGGGCTTCTCTTTAAATGTTGTCAAAAAAGCATACGCAAAGGCCAAGTTCAAATCAAAGTTCAACTGTTAACACGTTATTAGACTAGAAATAAGTCCATGTAGAATTGAAGCGAGAACATTTCGGTCGGCCATGTTGAATATTCGCGCGGTTGAAGACTGGATCTGATACTGTTACGTCAGCGTATTAAAAAATATCCGGATTCGACCGTCCACACGATGCCGTACTCGTAGCGTATTCACAAATTTCCAATTATGGAGAGCGAATTCAAAACGTTGCGGATTCGTGAGCCGAATTTGCCGGATACGTGTGGACGGAAGGCCAATCCGCAACAAAAAAGTTGCGGATTCAAAAATATCCGGATAAGTGTGGACGGGGCCTAAGACTAAGGCCCCGTCCACTCGTATCCGGATATTGTTGAATCCGCAACTTTTTTGTTACGGATTACAAAATATTCGCGTCCACACGTAGCGTATTCGAATCGTATTTGCCCGAATTCGCCGGATACGTGTGGACGGAAGGCCAATCCGCAACCAAAAAGTTGCGGATTCAAAAATGTCCGGATACGTGTGGACGGGGCCTAAAACTACGTTCAAACGTACTCGGCATCACTGATCGTTTCACACTGCACCTCCGCAAATGTCATCTACTGCATAACACGTACTTTGTGCAAAACGATATACATTAGCGAAACAGGGAGAAGACTAGGGTACCGTTTCCGTGAACAAATATTTGCCCGCTAGTAATACAGTACTTTGGGCAATTTTCAATTTTTACCTCATTAGCATACAGTGTACGCGACTCATTTTCTAATCGAGCTACAAAAAAAAAAAAATCAATTCTGAATATTGAAAGGGCAAAGCGCAATTAGCTTTCTCTGGAAATTTCAGCCCGAAATATATATATAGATAGCTATAGGCTGAGCCTAACAGCGGAGCTCTCTGAACATAAATTCTGATTGCAGAAACTTTGTCATAGAAAATACCAAATACCAAATAGGAATCAATTACCTTAATGATATTTGCGGAGGCTGATTCTTTAGCGCATATGACCTTTTAACAGATATTTCTTCCAAGCAAATTTCTATCACATAAATATATCAATTGTAATTTTAGAAATTAATGTTTTTTTTTTTAATTTCTTAACTAATTTCTCTTCTTTAATTCCTATTTGGTATCTTGTATTTTCTATGACAATGTTTCTGCAATTAGGTGTATATAGTCAAATTACCTGCTGTACGGAAATTTGCATGCTAATGAAACGAAATGTAAACAATGACACCAGTAGATATTCATCTATAGGCCAGTTCAAAAAATACCGTAATGCTCTTTAAAGTATTGGTTTGGGTGGTGCTTGATGAAAGCCTGATTTTTCAAATTTAGGCCCCGTCCACACGTATCCGGATATTTTTGAATCCGCAACTTTTTTGTTGCGGATTAGAAAATATTCGCGTCCACACGCAGCGTATTTGAATCGTATTTGCCCGAATTCGCCGGATACGTGTGGATGGAAGGCCAATCCGCAACAAGAAAGTTGCGGATTCAAAAATATCCGGATACGTGTGGACGGGGCCTTATTTTATTTTCAGCACGAACTGCACGTGCTATGCTTCAACTTGTCATAGGAAGTTGCATACGGTGCACATTTGAATACGAACACCCAATGCTACGTCCTGGCGTTCCTCCATGTACTCTGAATACCATTGTGCCATTCTAACAAAGGAGACTTGAATAATTACAGCCCGGTGAGGCTGAGCCTGCACATAAAAGAGTATTATGGTAATTTTATAGTGGCCTATAGGTTTGGATCTAACTGCATCAATTTTTTTTTTTATTTTAGCCCTTGGATTTTCTGCAGCTGTCTCGACCCATTCTTCTTCTAATAGCATTTACCTGGGCGCCTTTTTCATTGGATACCTTGGGCGCCTGTCCTTCACAGCATAGAGAACCACGCCTACAGCTATTTTGTTGTTGATGCGATCCATAATATTGCCAGACAGGAGACGTGCATATAAGCAAAACGTTTGCAAGAAAAGTCCTTATTTTTTTCGTTTACAAGTAAAATTTCAGAAATTGATTGCCGCTTCTGTTGCATAGCTCAGGCAAACAAGATTTTTAAATTTGTAACCTATTACTAACTATCAGAACTGCAAATGTTGTTTTAACACTAAAATGTGTTTGTTAAACACACATATAACATAAACAGAGCACTGAAAGTTGTTGTCTTATTAAAACACGGAGCGTTTGTGCCTACCATGCTTTATTTTTTCTACAGTTTTCTGAACTTGTTACGCAATTACCTTTTTGAAATAAACCATTGCAGGAACAAAACTGTCATTATCTTTATATCTATTTGTTCTAAGATAAACTGAGTAGCTACGGCTTCGGAGACCCAGGGGCAATAGAAAAGTGCGAAATAATCTTTTATACTTCTCCAGCCGATTCTTTTTTCACCCTTTTCTCCTCGGCTTGCCCGGCTAACTGTTTCTGGGTCACCGAGGATGCTGGTTGGGGGAAGGAGTTGGCAAAAGTGCGCGGATCATTGACAGATCTTTTCAAAAGTCTTCATTGAGGCTTTCTGTTTCAGATACAGCTATTTCAATTAACGTTGTCGGATGAAAGCTTAAAGCCAAGACCGCAAGGTAGTATGGGTTAGGGTTAATAGCCATTGCATAAAAATCCTATACCACCTTGCGGTCTTGGCTTTTCGCCTTTTTTTATCCGACAACGTTAATTGAAATAGCTATATACATATATAAGCAACATGGACAATCCAAATTTGCAAGTGCATGCGCAGGACTTGAGCTGCGCAACTGAACAGGTCTGCTTTACAGCGAAACCCCTTTTGTAAAGATACTCACACGCCATCGTTTTATAGAATAATTGCCGGACTCAGTTTTGCGAAGTCATTAATTAATGGCGGACGGGTTCTGGACGGTTTTCAGGAAGCTTAATTTTCAGACTCTTAACTGTCAGGATGACAAAATGATCTTTTTAATAGGTTTCAGCTCTTAGTGCTGAAGCTGTAGCGCCATTTCCATGGGTTGCAGCTCGTAGCGCCCTAATTTTTCTAGAGTTGCCAATACTCTACTCGGCTTGTTGCGTTGCTCGCATTAAGTTTCAGCTCGCAGTGCCAGGAGAAGTGAGGCTTTGAAATGGTCTGCATGCAATGGAAGTCGTCTGTCTTCAATTTATCTTCAATTTATCTTGCGGTGAGCTTATGTCGTTCTTAATTATAGCGATTTTTGTAATAATAAACACATTGAATGAATTAAGGACGTTCGCGCGAAAATCTTCTAACATTGATTTTTTTATAAAACTTTTGCTATAGCTAGGTTATGAGTTGTTCGTGTCAGAAATGCAAAAAAATGAAGGGGTCACCGAGTTCGTTTCCGAGATAAGATATCTGAAAGGCGACCTTAATTTTGAAAAATTGGTCTTCCTTACGGGATGAGACCCCAATGTCTGTTAATCTAAAAATATGGCAAATAAATCTCTAAAATGCAACTTTCTTTCCCAAATTTTATGCGAGTAGGTCTGTTCAGCAAATTCATTCAACTGGTGACGTTTTTTAAAGTAAAATTAATCTTTAAACAAGAGCATTAGTTATTATATTATATTATTATTATATTATATTATATTAGCATTATATTAGTTTCGTTGTTCCACGCTGTGCGTGTAAGGGCCAGTCTAATTTGCAAAAAAGGATGTAAGTAGTTCAGACAGTGTGATGGTGTTAGTTAATGATTATGGTAATGTTTAGTTCTGTTGGTTTTGTGCCTCCCTGAAGTATTTTACCCAGTGTTTAACTATGCGGGAATACGCAGATATTAGCAGGAGCTATTGAAATCCAAAGAGGTAATTGGGGGTAACCACGCACGTTTCCGGAGGTTAAACTTAGCTTTAATGTAGAAAAATGCTGACCTCACCGAAAAAAAAATAAGGAAAAACTAAACAATGGATCGTACAGTGCAAAATCTTGCCCCAATTTGACAAGTCTTGTCTCAGTTTGCGTGAGCTCGCTCGCGTTAGCTCGCGCAAGCTCGCGCGCGTGCACACAGGTGCTCGCGAAGTGACGTAAGACGCTAGAATCACCACTGAACGGCAATTGTTAGCGTGGCCAACGAAAACTATGACGTACCTCAAAAACTTTCCAACGATTTTTGTTGTCTATATGGCGTGTTTCTACTTTCATAACGGCCTTTGTCGTTTTTACTTAAACTGAACAATCGCTGTTTGAAGCACAACTGGGAAAGCATCCACTCTAATTGTTTAATTAACCTACGTTAACTAATTCTGCTATTTAAAAGCACGAAAACAAAGATAATTGAAGACCAAGTATCACAAATGTTAAACTGGTCAAGCGTCGCAACAAGGCCCTGAAAGTGTCCCTGAAAATGGGAACTGTCATCAAACGGATTCTCGTTTTGCTGGTGATATGTTTCTTCATTCACAATTCATTCGGGATTATCAATTATCACGGTAAGCTTTTAATATTTTCGTTTCCATTTCCTGGTTCGTTACAGTGTTCAGGCGACACAAACGCATCTAACGTAATTTTCTTTACGAAAAGTTTAGTTGTATCGCAATCGTTTAGTCTTTAAAACCATAAAAAAAACGATGTATCAGAATTTTTTGTCAGCTGATAGTCTAAAAAAGGCTAAAAAAGGTCTAAAAAGGCTAAAAAGCAGTGGTATAATTATTGCACAGAATTGAAAAAAATTAGTTTGTGTTCCTGGACCTCTTCGCGAAGTTGAAAGCAAATCATTACGCAAAGTGATCCTTGAGTTTTTTTAGTTTAACAGTTTTTAATTGTGTTTTAACGTTATTAACGTTAAAGACCGTACCGTTTTAACTGTGCGAAGGTGTCACATTAAAAAGAAAACTCTTAATTGATTTCCATTGTTAAGTAATTTGTAAGATCTATGGATGGCTTGCGCAAACGTAAAACCACAAGTTTTTACTTAGGTTACCTACGGCCAGGCAGCGAAATTAATTTGATGGATATTGAAAAGACATCACTAAACCGATTCTGCACGCAAATATCCATAACATCGAAGTCTCAGTGTCACTATACACCTTATTCCAAAATGGCGGCCATTTTATTATTTTTTTTGTATCCATGTAAATTAGCCCTCTTGGCCTCGTCAGCATGTGCAAAATACAAGAGGATTTTCAAGAGAAAATGAGGCCAAAAGGGCTAATTAAAGGCCCAATATCACCCAAAATGCATTGCGTGCCCGACGCAATGATTGAATTTAACGATTGAATTTAGGAAATTGCTAGATTCCATAGCTCAGAAGGAGGTCGGACACCTTATTGAGACTTATATAACGGAGTAACTGGTTAGCTTTCAGTTGAGGTTGGGGTCAGCAGTTTATATAGTTAAATTTAGGACTAAGCAACCCGAGGAGCTAGGTGGTACAGTGGTACGATAGGCTATGTAAGCCTAAGCCTATCTGAGGTCACAGGTTCAGTCCTGAGTGGGGATCATAGATTTTCTTTTTTACACTTAAACATTTATTGAAAATAAAATTCTAAGGGTCGACATTACGTTATATAATTCTCAGTAAGTGTCCGACCTCCTTCTGAGCTATAGAAAGTAGACTCTACTTTGAATTTAACGCAGTCGAAGATTCCCGAAAGAGCCAATCACGTGCGAGCTCGTCATTTGAAAACAAAAACAAACGACCGCAAAGCCGAATGGGTGATATTGGGCCTTTAACATGCATATACAAGAAAAACAAATTGGCCGCCATTTTGGAATAAGGTGTATAATTCCTCGCGATGAAAGCGGACTGGGAAAAAAATGTCTCAACTTTAAATTTCGGGGCCATTGCCGGCATACAACCCAACCTCTCCAGTCAAATCAGAAATTCCATCTCTCCCTCCCACATCGCTAAAATTTTGCAGTGCATCCCCCGAGCTTCGCGAGGTTCTGCGAGACACGTATTTCGAGTCCGTACATATCCTTAGTATTCTCAATCCATTGTTTGCAGCTTCGTCTAAAGACTGGTTGTCAACTGCCCATGACAAGGCCGCTCCATCATGTTTGAAGATAATGGAAAAATTTCAAGAAGCGAAGTCCAAAAATGAAAAATTAAAGAAGAATCCAAAAGAGAGTTGGAAGGCGGGACTCGTGGCGAGCATGGAGTTACTTGTGTTCAAGGCTATTGAGAAGCAATGCAAAGGTGGGGAAGACAAAATTTTGAAAATAATATTTTCATTTACGCGCACTTAAATCGGCGCGTAAAACTGAAGGATAATGGACGATAAAATCTTCCAAGTCCGCGGCTCACTTTAATTTATCTTAGCTAGTAATTACGGGTTGTTTCTTGATAGATTGGTACAGGGGAACCCAACGAATCTGTTCCTCACTTTATCTGTTCCCCAGCGGAATTCTTGCTGGCTGGCAAAATATTCTGTACATATTTTTTTTAATATTACCATTTTTGCGCTGGTTGACTTGAGAAAGGAGTAGCAAGAACATAATGCAATACACGACACTTTCTCTTAGGTAAGAACGAATGCGCCTCAAAAACTCATGACTGTCACAAAGATGCTATTTGTAAGGATACCGACATGGCTTACACTTGCACCTGTAAAGAGGGATATAAAGGAAACGGATTAACCACCTGCAAAGGTAAACAAAAGAGTTGTTATAACACACGTTTTATGTAAGAGAATAAGACGTTAAAAATCTGTATAATTACAAAAACAAGGGCATAAATGACATTATTTTTTTCATTCTTTATATTTTTGTAATTTAAGCGCATAAATATCTTTTGTATTTAATATTTAAAGAGAACCCAAAGGAGTGTTGCCTGCCTGTTAGCCCTACTAAAGTAGATTTTACCACAACCATGCTTGAATTTACCACAACCATGCTTGACGGAGCTCCCTCCCCTCTCCCCCCCTCCCCCCGCCCCCCCCCCCCCCCCCGCTTCCCTCCCCCGCCCCCTTAAAGTTAATCAGCCAGCCCCCATGTCGAATCCAAAAACTAGGGATCACATTTTGAAAAATCCAGAGAACGTTTTCTTAATTTTTGCTACATCTTTTATGTGTGAGTTGGCAGCATTTTGTTTTTCTAGTTTTTATTACGGTTGAGACAATCCAAGATGTGAGATTCAAAATCGTGACGTAATCCTGGTGTAATACCCTATCCTCAGCCTCCTTTGAAGGTTTTAGAAGAGGTCGCGCGTGAATTGAGACACATTGTGTGATCGAATAGAAACGGGAAAGGTGAAATCGATCTAATATAGATAATGAGAGAGACGAACGTCTGGCTTCCAGGCTGCATTGTCCCCGTTACCTTGGTAAACCAGTGATGTATGTGAAGCAATGTAATGTATTAGTATAGCGTGACGAGTCATAACATTACTTTCAGTATTTTTATTCGATTAAAGTAGTAGATAGTGATTAGATTTAACCCCGCGATGGCCTAGGTGACTCGGTGACTAGGTGTCTAGTCAATGACGTCACAATATGCCTTCCCGCATACTAATTTGGATTTCCCGCATACTAATTTGGATTAGGTGCCTAGTAAGTGCCTAGTCAATGACGTCACAATATGCCTTCCTGCATATGTAATAAACTGCCAATACTTATACCTATACCTTTTGTGCTATTCGGAAACAATTGAAACAATAGGTTTGTCTAAACTTGCTCGCTCTATTCACACCCTGATTGGATCTTCAGATTTGTATTGTCTGTTTGAATAAAAAGCGTGAATTTTAAGAAGAGCGTCATTCCCACAACTGGAGGTTTACTCTTGATTGGAAAACTTTGTTCTTGTTCGGTTAATTCGAAACGTTTATTCCCTTGAATATGGCTTTTTTCACCAACGTTGTTGATCTTCAAGCTTCTTTGAGCGCTTGTTTAATTGTCCGCGACTGTGAGATGTTGACGGAAGCCGTTAAAATCCCAGAGAATTTTGTTTTTTTCAAACTTTTAATTATGCGAACACTGAACTCTTAATTTGCATGGAAAATTAGCACTTCCGAAAAATTTACAATGCAACCAATTGCATGCGCGTGCTAAAACAATAAATCCGCACTTTGTTTAGTTCAAATAAATTTAATAATTACTTAGAAAATGGTCACACCCACTCAGCCAATCAGTGCCCAGTATTTGTGTGCTTTATATCCCATAAACTGTCTTAAATTATGTAAAGAGGCGGGGGCTTTGAAGCCCAGGGAAATTGTGGGGTAAAATAACTACTCATTAGTAAGCTCTATATAGAACATACTAATGAATTCTTTTGTTTACCTTTGTCTTAAAGCCTAATTAGTATGCTCTATATAGAGCATACTAATGAGAAAATAGAGCATACTAATGAGAAAATAGAGCATACTAATGAGTATATAGAGCATACTAATGAATTACAGGCTGCTAATTTAAACAAAAACAACAATGACAATTTTATTTGAAGTTTTCGCTTTACATAACTTAAGCAAGAGATTAATCACCAAAATAACAAAACGAAATTCGACTTAACAATTTTTAGGAAAAATTAAACGAAAGGCTGGGTCTTTCTGCGTGTACCGGTACTCATTGCCTTCTATTGTTTGTGAAGTATTGTATTTTTGGTCTTGTTTTGCATTTGTATTATTGTCGTTCTTTGTTCCTTTTGTTTTACGTCATCTATCCTCCGGTACACACCGAAACAACCGAAAGACTGGTCTCACCGTCGTTTGCTCAATTTCGTTCACTGTCGTAGACTTTTGGAAACGTGCACTTTTGTCGAATTCATATCATCCCCCAAGCACTCGGATATGTCTACGCTCTCAAAAGCAAGTAACTCTTGAGAGGCAAGGACGGCCTCAAGTTCCTCGAGCTCTGTATACTGGCTCATAGCCGGAGCAAATGAGTCATCAAAACAATAAAGAATAAACAAAGCTCCAAAGAAAGAAAAGCATTGTTATTCGTAAAATTCTACCAACATTACGGCGACATCCAAAACAAAATAACAACGTGATTCCCAAGTGTGAATGACACAATTAAAATACGCTCATAAATACAATCTACATAACATATGTTTTCTTCGCGGATGTGACCATTTTCTAAGACGGTTAGACAATGAACGCTCGTGTCCTATGGGATATAGCGCCTCTCGCATTAGATAGAAGTGCCACTCGGGCTACGCCCTCGTGGACTTCTATCTATGCTCGAGGCACTATATCCCATAGAACACTCGCGTTCATTGTCTAACCCTTACAAAACACATTAAGGTTTCATCAAATTATTATGTCAACGAAAGCTGTTTTATTTAGAACAACTCAAATCTATGTACTCCACACATGATAAGGAAATCAAGAACAAAATGTCAGAATGAAATAACTTTACGGACGTAGCGCGAATTCATTATAAGGCCGTATTGAATTCTAAAGCTTTGTTGGCTTTTTTCGGAAGCAAAGATTTTCTCTTAAAACGATTTTACGTTTGGTTCATCTTCTTGTTCGTGAATCCACTTTGTTTTTCCGTTTGAATAATGTCTTAATTTAACTGACCAATATATCATGTCATATATAAAAAAAATAACTAGAAAACCGTGTTTACTGTTGTGATCAAATGATAAGGGGTACAGGAATGGCACAGAAAGGGTACAGGAGTTTTCACCACCACCACCACAATTCTATTATTTTCACCACCACCACCACCACCATAATTCTTTTGTTTTCATCACCACCACCGCCACCACCACCGCCACCACCACCACCACCACAATTCTTTTGTTTTCACCACCAACACCACCACCACAATTCTATTGTTTTCACCACCAACACCACCACCACAATTCTCCACACCACCACAATTCTTTTGTTTTCGCCTCCACCACCACTACCGCCACCATCACATCGACCCCACATCGACCTCACATCGACGCCAGCTTTCGACGCCATCTTGGTTCAGTACTTCAGCCGATGTAGAAGCTGAGGACAGGACGTTACCAGTGCCAATACCATCCTCTTTTGCGAGCGAAAGGAGGTTGTTTTTAAGTTCGTCGCACTCTAGCTTTCCCTTGGATTTGTAAGGTTTTGGCCTTAGCGTAAACATTACAAGTGATTTTACCAGATTTTAGGACCAAACACGTGCCATTATCGGCTGCGCTGAAATTTTGCTGGACTCGACACCAAAATGTCCAGATAAAAACTCCAACAGGTCTTTTTAGAACCTCGCCATTTCAGTTGGTTCTTCGAAGCAATATAAGAAAGATTACTTGCCATAATTACTAAAGTTTAAATGGCAAAACGAGCTAACGGAGAGAGCTTTTGAAGACACTACGACTGTCCAGCTGACCACTGCAGTGTCACCTTTGTTTGGCGCTCAAAATTTTCGTATTTTTGATTGCGCAAAAATTTTATTGCATTTATTTGAGGAAGAAACATTGCTCTTTCTGTGGGTATGACTGATATGGCACCAAGCCATGTGCCAAGTTATGATTTTGGGCTCTCGATTTTGCCATTTTTTTGACTCGCGAAAATCTTTAAAATAAGTACAATTATTAAATATTAAATATCTTAAAAATATTAAGTAAACGGTTGAATTGAACAATTTAACATTTAAACTTTGTTGGGTACTAACTGATGAATTTTTAGGCAATATTTAAGTAATGAGTGGTGTGGAGCCCGCAAAATCGATCGATGCGAGAGCCGCCGAACCGATTTTGTTGCCGCGGCGTAAAATAAAAATCTAATCAAACTTAAAGTTATTTTTCTAAAAAAAGTGTACCCAAACCTATATTCTGACAAAGTTTGGGGATTTTCGTTTTTTTTTTGTTCATTTTACACAACTCCAAGCGATATTTACGGACGGCCGCTCTTAAAAGATAGTTATTCATCTGTAGGCGTGTGAAGAAATAGCCTTCATCACAGTTGATTTCTTTCTTTAACAATGACATAATATTTATTGCCACTTTATATGATTATTTCAGCCAGAGATAAGTGCGTTAAGAGAGGGGATATTTGCAGGTCTCCTCTAAAGTGTCGTAAGCAAGACGATGGATCTTACGCTTGTGGCTGCAATGTTGGTTACAAAGTGAAAGGAGCTTGGAATAAGAGGACTTGTGTAGGTAAATATACCGGCAAACAATTTTATCTGTCTGGTATTTGTAGATCTAAGTTGATGTCTATGACTAAACTATGATATCAATGATCATTACTCAATGAAATCACTTCCTAATGACTTAACATTTCGTAGACTATTCCATCAGTCATTGATGATTGATTATTGAGTATTAGCCACACTCATTGATTAGTTAACTGACTATTCATTGATTATTGTTGATATCACTAATTAGGTACGTATACAAAACAGAGTACACTGAAGAATAAGGCGTACAATAAGTACAAAATGTTATCTGTAAAAATGCAAACAGAGGTCCTGTTCGCACTACGCGAAATTATGTTTGTTTTGCAAAAAAATCTGTCAACACGAAGCGTTTTGTAGTGCGAACGACTTTTTTCACCCACGAAAATTTTCGCACGTGTCACCAAACTTCAATAGCCTGTGCCAGGCTCCGAGGAGTGCAGGTTTTTGTCGAGGGTCGAGGGTCGAGGGTGAAATGTCGAGGGTCGAGGGAAAATGTCGAGGGTCGAGGGAAAAGGTCGAGGGTCGAGGGTAAAATGTCGAGGGTCGAGGGTTCAAAAATGTCGGCGATTTTTTTTTATTTTGCACTCGGAATGAATTCGGCCGATAAAAGAATAGCCGGTACCAAAACATTTTATTTGACGAACCTAATGTATTAAACTTGTAGAACCTGGGCGAACGTTGCAAAACTGAATGAACAATTTGAGTGTAAACACTTCGGCTATATTTAATATAAACAAGAAAAACAATGAAGGTTTTCCTCTTTAATATCTTACAGTAAAACCGTTTTCATCGAAGTTTATTAGACAAGAGTTCTCGAGAAGAATCGACAACATTACCAGTTTTTCTTTTAAACAATTCATTTTTTCCCCTTCGAATTGGCGCGGCCAAAATAATTGCAGCGTTCGCATCATTATAAATTCGTTGAGCATAATTTATGATTCCCTATAGAAAAGAAAAGCAGCTTGATGTTTTGGAAAGGTTTCTTCGGAGAGATTTTCATTGAAAGAGATTTACATCATGTAATTTTAAAAATAAGCTAAGTTTACTGCAGGATTTCCCCGCCGAGACACCGCTTCACAAAACGCGCCGCACAAAAGATTTTATCTCGGGCCGGGAAAGTGGCGCTCGTGCAGATGAATTTCAAACCAAGATTCTATAAGGCGAGGAAATATCCAATACGCGGTGGAAGACGACGGCGGTGGCCTGGCCACCAAAACGAGAATAAATTGTTGATGTAACAAAAAGAGATTTTGCATTAGAAGTGGAAAGGAAAAAAGTGCGAGAAAACATTTCTCGGGAGCATTTTTCTTTGCTCACAGACTGACTCACAGAATTATGTGCACGATATATTTGTTATGTAATCTTGGTATGATTGACATGTTTGGTCACACAAAAAAATTCACAAATTTAAGTGCGAAGAGGATTACGAAAACGAAAAATTGGTGATTACAAAATTTTCCATTTTTTTGCAAACGCCAAACTACAGTTTTCGTTGTAGTGCGAAATTGTAACATTTCATTATTTCAAACTCAGTCGTTGATAGATCGACTTCATAAGAAATAAAGCAGGGACGCATGCAACACATGCTTCACATGCCACACATATTCATATACCACACGTGCCACACATGCTTCACATACCACACATGCCACACATGCCTACACCCGCTTCACATGCCACGCGTATCACACATGCCTACACCTGCTTCATCACGAAGCGATATACACGTACCCCCCCCCCCCCCCCCCCCCCCCGCCTAGCTACATGTAGTTCGTTCTCCATCATTATCAAACTTCTTCGAATTCTGCGACAATTGAAGTCTGCATCTCACATCAGGATAGTTATTTGCTTATAATAAGTAATAGGCAAAAGAAAGAAGAAAAGAAGATGGCCATACAAGTACAACTTCCATACCATACAAAGGATAGTGTGCATAGATAGCGGATCAGATTCAAAAATGTTTTTAAAGCTTAAGATAATAGTAATTAATTTCACGAATAATTATTTTAGCCTTGGACGAGTGCAAAAAGAAAGGGGACGTTTGCCCTTCTGCTCTTCAGTGCCTAAAACAAAACGATGGATCTTTCTCATGTGGCTGCGATTCTGGTTTTAAGGTGATAGGGGATGGAGATGCGAGGACTTGTGAAGGTAAAAGAACAATTTTGACTTCTTTCAGATCCAAACCCTGCCACACTAAACTAACGAGTTTGCCAAGAACCAACCAGACTCAAGAACGACCAATGCCAGTAAAACAAACATGCTGGGTGTCCATAAACAAACTGGGACAAGGGCTCTAAACCAATCGGTGGTAACTTTGTCTAGGCATGACGAAACCACTTAGCCAAGTAGAGATCACGATCGATATTTATCAAACTTCTAAGAATTCCTCTTAGAATAATTTAAGCGTGCGCGACTGGCGAACATTGCTAGTTTAAAATAGCGGATCATAAATTATGACGCAACCTAAAGCCAAGTAGGTTCAAACTTCTTAGAATTCTTAGTAGAATGATTAAAGCAATATATATCCCGCTCGTAAATTCAAGTGTACACCTTACATAAGAATTTTCTTTTTGTTTTAAATGAGCAATCGGCAAAACAATGAATGAAAAGAAAACAGCCATTAAAGTACAACTTCCATACTACAGTGTTCATATATAGCCAATCAGATTTAAGAATGTTTTAACGATATAGTAATTCATTTCACGAATAATTGTTTCAGCCTTGGACGAGTGCGAAAAGCAAGTGGGTGCTTGTCCTTCTGATCTACAGTGCCTAAAACAAGACGATGGATCTTTCGCGTGTGGCTGCGATGATGGTTTCAAGGTGATAGGGGATGGAGATGCGAGGACTTGTGAAGGTAGAAAAGCAATTTTGACCACTTTCAGATCCAAGTCCTGCCACAATAAAATAAGGAATTGTTAATAACCAACCAGCCTCGAGAACGACTAATGCCAGAAAAATAGACATGCTGGGTGTCCTGAAGCTCCTAACATAGAAGCGATTAACTCGCGTGGTGAATGCTAGGGATTTTTAGAAAACACGGGGAGCCAATCAAAATTACTTCCAATTAGAAGTAACATAGTACTCGCGCATATCGCAGGAAAGACGTTGAATCTTGTTGCAAACAAGCTTTGTACGTTTAATTTGCAGTTTTGAGACTCCACCAAAACGTGAAGTTTGTATTACAGTCGAACCTCCCGTAAGCGACCACCCAAAATGTTAAGCCTAGGTGGTGGTGCTTACGGGAGGTGGTCGCTTACGAGAGTTCAGACGATATTGGGTCAAAATTTTGCCTTATTAGCATATGGTAACTGCAGAGACTTATCCCATGTGCCAACCCATCTAAGCCCATGTAATAACTTTTAGTAGCCACAAAAATATTTAAGCTTTCCAAAATATTTATTCAGAGTTTCATGGTTCGCTTCTGTTAATTTAAGGCGAATGGAACAAGTCTCACGATAGTTATTACAAATTGAATCTTTAATGTTGTTTAAAGGTTAAGGGGAACTGAACATGAACTAATAAGGATTGGATTTCTAGCTTTAAATTTGACAGCCCTTTTATATGACTGGTGATTTAAATGTTAACAAGCGTAAAAAACTGTACATTAACCTTTTACACCCAAATTTCCACCAAAAAGACCCTTTTTCAGGCTACAAATGCCATTTTATGGCCATTATCTAACCAAATTGAGGCCGAACTGTCAAAAACGTAGTTTACAGCTCGGAAACTAAACCCTCCTACCATTTGTAGAAGAATTTGAGAATTTGATGTCTTGAGGAATGCGATAATGTTACAACACCTCATTATCCAATTTCCGCTCTATCATCTGTCAAGTAATAGTAGTAGTCGCTTACGGGAGGTTAAAACAAAAGAAAATTTCAAACTTTTAGCTCTAAAAGTGGTCGCGGTCGCTTACGAGAGGTGGTCGCTTACAAGAGGTTTCAAATATAGTGATTTGACTTGGAAACTTTTGGTATTTTGGAAAACTGGTCGCTGAGGGGTTAAGCCTAAAGAATACCGTTCAGAAGGACGTCGGACACCTTATTGAAACTTATATAACGGAGTAAATGGTTAGCTTTCAGTTGATGTTATGGGTAGCGGTTTATATAGTTAGATTTAGGCCTGAACAACCCGAGAAGCTAGGTGGTACAGTGGTATAGTGGTACGGTAGGTTATCTAAGCCTAAGCCTAGCTGAGATCACAGGTTCAATCCTGAGTGGGGGATTTTGGATTTTCTTTTTTATACTTAAAAATTCATTGAAAATAAAATTCTAAGTGTCGACATTACGTTATATAAGTCTTATTAAGGTGTCCGACGTCCCTTTAAACGGTATTCTTTAGGCACAACCTCGCTGAGGAGAGGTGGTCGCTTACGAGAGGTGGTCGCAACCGGAGGTTCGACTGTACTGATTAAAAAGGCTATTGGTTCTCTTCGGAAAAGAGAAAGCCGATTATGCCGAATTAAAGGAAGCGGACTCAAGAATATTGTATGCGCTGTGGCTAAACTTTACCGTAACAATTCCTATCTATATTGCTTTCCGCAATTGGCTTTACGCTATCTGTGGCCACAGCAACATCACAGCAATCAAAATTAGTTAATGAAGTAATAAGGTGAAATGATAAAAATACAAAGTTCAAAACTTTAGGACAGTACACCGGTGTATAACTTACTTGCACGTCTTTAAAAGGCCAGTTTGGATCTACACAAGCCCGGCGGTTTGTTGGTGTTAAAATTAAGCTTACTCAAAATAAATAGTAACTGTACTCAAAAACAAGGATAGAAAACCTCGAAATTCCACAAGACTACTTCGATCTAGTCAGTTGTCGAGATGATGAAAAGTTAACGCACTCCGAAGTTCAGAAACCTTATTAGCGATGCCACATATATTAAAAAAACAGTCAAGTGAAAATTCAAGCAACTCAGTTTTAAAAATAGCAGTACTTTGAATTATCTCTCAAGATATAAATCATCCAAACTTGTGAAAACAAAAACCATGCCATCGTCAGTAAGTGACCGAGAATCACTACTCATTTCATTCATTTTTTTTTTTCATTCACATATTCACTTTGTACATGAACTTGAAAGTTTTTTTAAATAAAACAGATGAGAAGCAGTTCTGAACTGGAGTTCTTCATAGCCAACGTAGGCGATTTCCAATCCGTGGGATGATGATATCATGATGTAGGATGTCACGTTAATCACCTCCTTACCTTTAGCCAAGAAATGCTTGTAGAACTCTCCGTGATTAGCGACAGTTCTTACCAGTGTCTATCAGGCTAGATATCCAACATCTGCACCTTCCACCAGTTCAAATTCATTTTTTTTGTTGTAAGTTAAGTGTAATTCATTTTATGAATAACTATTTCAGCCGTGGACGAGTGTGAAAAGCAAGGAAAGATTTGTACTTCTGATCTACCGTGCCTAGAACAAGGCGATGGATCCTATGCATGTGGTTGCGCTGCTGGTTTTAAGGTGGCAGGAGATGGAGATGCGAGGACTTGTAAAGGTAAAAGTAATATTTTGACTGCTTTCAGATTCGAATTCTGCCAGAATAATCAAACGTCAAAAGAACATGGTGAATTCATGAGCAACAACTTAGAATCAATAATCTCTCTCGATACGGTTTCTTTTATAATCTATAATCCTAATTAGCCAACAGTCTTCAAAAGTTCTCCGTTGGAGACAACGAAGTCAACTGCAGAGAAATTGTGAATTCGAAGTACTTATAACCTCGGATATAACAACCATCATTTCTCCAAGTTAGCTTAAAAAGGTTCTTATGTTATCTACTAAAAAAACATACTTAGGCGATTTAGGTTATTAAATATTGGAAAGTGCTTGTTGTTGGTCAGAAAACTAATTCAATGGCTGCTGTGTCAAAAGCGTACGCATACCTGTCGTGACAAACACCGACCTTGCTCTAGGTACTCTGACCTATTTAAAGAACTCTCTCTACCTTTACTACAATCATTTTTATTTGGAACAGTCACGTAAGAAATGCTCATTCACGTGAATTTTTTTTCAGCGAGGGACTCATGCGTTGAGAAGAATAATGATATTTGTCCTCCTGCACTTAAGTGCATTTTGGACACAAATGAATGTGGCTGCGCTTTAAATGGTTATGCGGTGGTAGGAGAAGGAGACGCGAGGACTTGTGAAGGTACATGTGCTATGTAAGACTCTCGCTTAGGTCTAAACCCGGGCACAATAAACTCGAAAACTATATACATTTTTTATGCCTAAGTACTAGTGCAATGGGAAAATATGGAAAGGTATATATCGTAAAGAAAAAACAAACATACTTGGGGCGTTGCTCTAGTTCTGATTATACCAAATCAAAAAAATATTTATAGCTTTTCTTTTTTACTGAAACGTTGGCTATATCAATTTGAAACTTATATGCTTGTAGCCACCACACCCTTCATACCTTGTAATTTTGACGGCTTTTTACGTCATGGGGATCTAAAAATAGCCTACTGTCTAGGCCTTGCTACCAAAACTAAAAACATAATTCCATATTTGTTTTACATTGGACTATACTTAACTGTGATCAATGTCTGACAAAAAAACAGTTTCAGAAATCAAACAAAGTAAGACTTTATTGTGCAAATCGAATAATCTATCTATATATTTATTTACAAAATCAATCTTTAAATTAGATATAGACGAATGCGAAGGAAATGAAAACGCGTGCAAAGAAAATGAAAAATGTGAAAACGTGGAAGGAAAGTATGAATGCTACTGCAAAGAAGGATACTTAAGGAGTGAAAGTGACTGCAAGCCAGGTAGGTTTTATGTCAATTACAGCAGTCTACAATACAATAACAACAAAAGAATAGAATACAACACAAAGCAATATCTTGTAATACTTCGTTTATTATTCGACAGTTAATACGTCATGTTACCGGTTATAAGAAAAAGAGAACACGTAAAATATCCAAGCGCGGTCTACAATACAATAATGACAATACAATACAATAATGACAATGCAATACTTAACTATTATAGAGCGAAAGCGCGCGTGATATCGCCTAATTCTTAGCCGACGAGGCCGTAGGCCGAGTCGGCTAAAATTAAGCGATATCGCGCAAGCTTGAGCGCTATGATAGTTTTAGAATTCAACACATTGATAACAAAGCATAGTTTGAAGAAAAAATATCGAGGCCGGTCCGTCATTTTTGCATTCTCTTGTCAAAATGCGAAATTTACTGCAATCGTTGGATATACGTCATGTAGACATAGCGTATATCGATAACTTTTTCATTAATTTGGGCAGTGTATCAATGTGTTGAATTATAAAATACAATACAATACAGGATATTCAGGGTAAAAAGGGATATAAAGGGATCAGACGTTTAAGTAACGATCCGCATAAGAAGGATAGCGCTGAACGGCGGCACGATGGAATATGTCAATTTTTTTCATTGTTACAACTAGTGATCTCATTGGCCTAGACTCAAAAATTGTTAAAAGGTTAAGGTTCAAGGTGCATTTTGTCTACTTTTTTTAAGGTTTCAAGTAATTTGAGACCCAATCACACAACATGCAAGTTTTAAAAGATATTGTATTTGGGAAACTTCATCAAAGAAGCAAAATTATTAGCTATTGTCTTCTGGTATTCTAATTGGTTAAGCACGAACATTTCCTAAAATTTATTTCGCGCAAATGGATTTTCTTTTTTTTAATGAAATATAATTATGAACCATCAGCCCCTCCTCTATTCTATGCCGCAGAACAATCTATGAAGTTTACTATAGTTCTTACCTGGAGCATTACTTAACATTCAGTGTTTGTATAATTTTTAATAATTACTCATGCGCGAAGCGGCATGAGGTAAGGTTTCGGTTCCGTTTTTCTTGTTATTTTTATTTTTGTGTCATGATTTTGCATGCAAATTTATGCAGGCATATTTTAAATTGTGCACTTCCGGTTCATAGCTTGTCCATTTACACTTTATGTTTAGCGACTTCCGACTACTCTTACTTCCGGTAAAACAGCGTTACTTAAGTGTCACGACAGGGTCTCCTACAACCCTACATACATTACTTTGTTCACGTCTGGTATTTATAAGACTAAGAAGAATCACTGGCTTCATTGTAGTACAGCCTTCATTTCCAAAACATTCAATAGTAAACAACATGGTTTGCAGGAACGATGACTGAATGAAAGGAGTAACTCTTCTCCATGTCGGACATCTTGTAACCATGTTAAAAATATATCACAAAACGTTCTTACGCATGCGCATGAGTATAGGCTGCTTAGAGCCTATTGTTTACAAATAAAAAACAGGCATACCGAAGAATACTCACGAGAATAGGTACAATGTTTTGCTGGATAAGTCATATTCTCTCTATATTAATTCCAATGATCAATAATGACCAGCAAATTATAAAACATGTGCTCATTATGTTGTTTGTTTTTCTCTTCATCCCAGCAAGTAACTGTATCAACGTCAAGTGCCAGGCGCACGAAATATGCTACGATGGAAAATGCATATGTAAAAAAGGATACCGGAAGAGCAAGGCCACTAAAGGAAAGTGTATAAGAGGTGAGCCTTGACTTGACAAACCTGGGCTCCAGCATCATGAGCGAGCGAGTGTTAATAAGTGAGTGTTAGGATGCTTACCGTTTGTCAGAACTTGCTTGTCGGTCCCGGGCCGTTCAAACTGGTCATTTCGTAGATAGCGTGTATTATTTTAATGGGTCAGCCAGTTCTAGGGGTATAGAATGGTAAATTCGAGACTTTGCGAGACTGCGAGGCCCTTGTTTCAAAATTCTAGGCCGAGACTTTAGCGTTTCTATCAAATCCGAGCCCGAGACTTTACCTCTAAAAAAATCCAACCCCGAGACTCCAATTACTGGAAAATGTCGGGCCGATAGTACTGAAACAGCTTAAAACGTGACAGAAGTCTCCAACGGAAGCTGAGAAAGTTACGAGACTCCGAGATTCAAATTATCAAAATTTTCGAGACTTCGAAAATTATAGCGAAACTGATAGCCTGTAGCGAGCCCGATATTCCGACACTCCAATTTCAAATGCAGAAAATTCGAGACTTGGTGAATATTCAAACTGGCCAATTTATTCAACGGAAGCTGATTAAGTGCTGGAATGTGACAGAAAGCGTGGGACTCACACCAGTTAATATATTCAAGACTATAAAGGTAAATTGCTCCATCTTGTGGTCCTCTTTTCCCGTAAAAACCAACAGCCACTCGTGGGAAGCGCATTGTCGAGGGAAATACGAAGGGCGGGGTCTGGATTGGGTTGGGATGTTCGTGGTTTGTTGGGAAGGATAGATGAGTATTCTCCTTCTGAAGTACCCACCCGCCCATCCCCCGTCGTGATATCCTTCCTGGCCTGTGCTGCGGATCCACCTCATTGTTCATACACAGAACAATGGGCCCAATTATCTCCAATTCTTAATCAGTGATCCGTAGAACAAAGTTCAGTTTGAATATTCTACAAATAAATTTCAGTTCGCCATTATACGTCCTCTGATAAGAATGGTTTGACGTCATAGCGTGGTGACAACAGAGTGAGGAATTACTCGCTCGCTATGACGTCAAACCATTATTTATCAGAGGATATATCGGATGGCGAACTGAAATTTATTTGCTTTTTACCATAACAAAATAATTTCGTGTTCAATTTGGCCTAAAAGCCAGAGAAATGAGCATAATATCAAGCGTATTGAAGCTTTGATCATCACAGAAACTTTATTTCACAGACAAGAATACGAAGTAGACCGTCAAGTTATTCGTTCATTTACCTTTCTTTTGTCCTCTTCATAATGAGCGTATTTTCCTTGGTAAAAACGATTGTGATCGGTACTTGATTTGTGTGTTTCACAATAACGACACCCAACAATCAACTTTTTCTTTCTCATGCAAGAACGCAGCGGCAAACTGTAAAGACCTTGCTTTAAAAGATTTAAGCAATGAAACCCTTACCTTAGCCTTGTTTACCGTTTGTTCTCAAACTTACAAAGTTCAATATCATTTTCTTTAAAAAAACTGACAATATAACTTGGTATGCAGCTTTAATGGATTTAGGGCCTGTTTATATGAAAGGAGGGTGACCAGCCTTGCCGGGTTACCCGTTTAGAAGGGTCATTCGGCTCTGTTTGTTTTTGTTTTTTTTCTTGCCGTATGCTTCACATGGCAGACAGGGTTACCCCGCTACCCGGGACACCCCACTGAGCCGGGCTATCTTTATTGTAAACGGTCACGCAAGGGCCACCCGACTACCCGGACTAAGTTTTCGATCTTGTTTTTTAGGGATTTTAAGTTAAATTTGAACTAAATACAGACCAAAATGATAAACTGGAAACTAAACTGTCCCATTTGAATCAATGAACACTGAAGTTTTGTCCGTCGAAAAGTATATTTTATTTTCGAACAAAAGATTATTCTGAAGTTGACATCAGTATTGTTTAGTTTGACGGACGAACACTGTTCGAACGTATTAAAAACATGTGTCCGACTATATTCTAAGAACAACTTGAACAGTGACTTGAGGATAGTCGAACTTGATTATGAAGGGAAAAGTCGATTTTTGAAGCATTTATCTTGAGCTTGTGGTAGGCCACGCCTCGACACACGTCAATTACAATTTCATAAGATCAAATCTATTTTTGACAAAAACTAATGTTCAATAAAACTTATAATTTGCCAAATGTAGAATTTTTCTTAAAGGAGTATTAAAAAACAACATGTCAAGCTGCCTTTTTAACAAGAAGTTGCTCGAAATTTGAAAAGTTGCCCCAAAAAATAAAAGTTACCGAAAATCTCAAATGTTGCCGAAAAGATGCCTGGTAACTTGTGGCTAGGCCTACAGTCACTGGGGCTACGGTTGGCGTATAACAGTATGTTTGTCCAAATCAAAAAGGCCAACCTTGGATAGATTTTCGTGGGACAAATCGGATAGAGTCGAGGTAGATTTCTATGAAGTCGCTGTGTTGCAGTGAATGAAAGATCTCGAAAATACCTCTTGAATCGACGCATATTTCTGAACGCGAGAGAAAGCTCATCATCTTGTTTCATAAGTTAAAGCTACGTGCTTCGTTTTGAGACTTACAATCCACTTGTCGTAAAATAACCAACGGTCTTTAAGATTATACTTTTTATTCCACAGGCGAAACCCGTTCTATCACTTCACATATAACCTGTAACACTAAAAACGTAATCTACATGATACAATGTAACCGCTGCCATTTAGAATACATTAGTTAAACTAAGTGACGTCTTAAAGACAGATTTAACGAACATCGACGTCAGTTAAGTTGACAAACCTAACATTAAGTCCAAACCTACTACTGTCTCTGAACACTTTCTTTCTCATCCTAACCATTCCAGCACTGACATAAAACTAATTCCACAAGAAATAATTCACAATTCACGTGATTCCATTCGAAAAGCCAGAGAGCCGTAATATGAGATAGGGCAAAAACACTAGAACCACGTGCACGTGGGTTGAACAGACGTGATGAATTGTAGTTTAGGTATCCCTAGCCTTATCTTTAGTTTTGATTATCTTGTAGTTCATTTCCGTCCCTCCTCTTTTTTAAATATGTATTGCGACATTTTTCTTTATATAATGTTGTCGTTTCATTTCGTAATTTAGAAACATCTGAAACCTGAAGAAGGCTGGTCTGGCCAGCCGAAATATTGTTTCAAATACATTTAGTATACTCGTTATATCAGCTTTGCATTAGTAAACTATCCAACACTGCATCCATTGTCGAACCGCAATATGATTGGGGATAAATTTGGCGACCCGACAATGGTCACAGTGCGAATGTATGGGAGGGTGGGTGGGGAAACCAATTCCGCCGTCAGCTCCCAGGACTTGCCCGTATGAAAAACCGCATCGCCTCGTACCTGCACAATCCCCGCCGCACTGCAGTTGAGCCAAAGTGATAATTTATTCATATGTACTAATTTTATATGCGTTACTTTAATGTATGCAGTGTGATAGTACTAAATTAGGTGGTTTACGTGACCAACATTACCCACGACCAAGATCGCACTGGTTTGCAGGCGACGTGAAAGCGTTTTCCGGATAGATTCTCCAAAATTGTTTACACGATACGTTATTCCTCAGTGAATATTCTGTGGGTGGCCGGTCGGAATTGTGACGTCCGCCGTTGAACGTCCCCTTAAGGTGTCTGAAGTATGGGACTATGCACACATTATGGACCTCCTCCTGGTTCAATGAAGGTGCCAACTTCGCTATTTCTGTTCAATTAGCTGCATTTCTATGGAGTTCCTCAGCGACAAAATAGTCCGGATCCCGAAACATTCATTTATCAATCTGTCCAATAACCTCTCCCTTTTCTACTAGCCGGTCATTTTCTGCCCTCTCACCGCTGACCCATACGGGATTTTCCCTAGTATTCACCCCCGAGTTGCATTTGCGGTATCACCGCCGTATTAATGATGGAGGTATCAAAGTTGTCATTTTTTCCCATGACCAGTATATCGGTATATCGGCTGAAGCGAAAAACAAAAAGCAAAAAGGCGAAATGCGCGTGTGAAAAAACCCCGTATAAGTCAGCAGAGAGGGGACAGTTTTGACCCAGTATGACCGGGAGGGTTTTGAGATACCCTGGTTTCAAAACTCTCGACTCCCTGTGACTATAGACAGAAGGTTCAATAGGGAAAAAGAAAATTTATAGCACTCGCGGATCAAAGGGAGGGCATTGGGGTGGGGTGGGGTTGGATTTTATGGAAATATATCAGCATTTAGTTATTTACGTTACCCTTTCGCCATATATTTACTGTACTGGTCCCCCCTTAAGCCTCATTAATTTAGATCCGCCCCTTTACACCCCAGTAAGTCAATAAACAACCTATTCTAATGCTCCGCGTTTATTGCACTTATACAATCGTGAAAGAAATATATTTCTCATGTGACAACACCGGTCCTTACATCTACTTAATTCTGGAGTCTTTATCTACTTACGGTCTAGCACGACCTCGGGAGGTCCACTTTCCCTCTCGCTGTTTGACCAGGCGGTGACATATCGGTGACATATCGGTGAGACCTCATAAACATTAAACAGTCATCACGTTTAAATGTCATTGAATTCTCAATACTCTCTCCCATTTTTTTTTTGTTGTTGTTTTCTTCGTCTCATCCCCACTTGTGTTGTTTGTTTTTTTCTTTTTTTTGTTTGTTTGTCTGGGTGAACTCTCACACCATTTCTTTTTCTCTTTTCCTTGTTGAACTCTCACCCCATTCCTCTTCTTTCCTTTGATGAACTCTCGCCCCATTTCTCTTCTTGCCTTTGGCGAACTCTCACCCCATTTCGGTCTTTTGTTTCTTCTCTTCTATTTTCTTTCCATTTTTTTTTCTCTTTTCCTTGGTGACCTCTCACCCCATTTTTTTCTCTTTTCTTTGGTGAACTCTCACCCATTTTTTTCTTTTCCTTGGTGAACTCTCACCCCATTTTTTTTCCATGTTTTTTTTCTTTTCTTTGGTGAACTCTCACCCCATTTTTTCCCTTTTCCTTGGTGACCTCTCACCCCATTTTTTCTCTTTTCCTTGGTGACCTCTCACCCCATCTTTTTCTCTTTTCCTTGGTGACCTCTCACCCCATTTTTTTTTCGCTTCTTTGGTGAACTCTCACCCATTTTTTTTTTCTTTTCTTTGGTGACTTCTCACCAATTTTTTTCTCTCTTTTCTTTGGGGAACTCTCGCCCCATCTTTTTTCTCTTTCCTTTGGTGAACTCTCACCCATTTTTTTTTCTTTTCTTTTCTTTGGTGAACTCTCACCCCATTTTTTTCTCTTTTCCTTTGATGAACTCTCACCAATTTTTTTCTCTTTTCCTTTGGTGAACTCTCACCCATTTTTCTTTTTCTCTTTTCTTTGGTGAACTCTCACCCATTTTTTTTTCTTTTCTTTTCTTTGGTGACTTCTCGCCCATTTTTTTCTCTCTTTTCTTTGGGGAACTCTCGCCCCCTTTTTTTTTTCTTTTTTCCTTTGGTGAACTCTCACCCATTTTTCTTTTTCTCTTTTCTTTGGTGAATTCTCACCCATTTTTTTCTTTTCTTTTCTTTGGTGAACTCTCACCCCATTTTTTTTTCTCTTTTCCTTTGGTGAACTCTCACCAATTTTTTTTCTCTTTTCCTTTGGTGAACTCTCACCCCATTTTTTTTCTCTTTTCCTTTGGTGAACTCTCACCCATTTTTTTCTCTTTTCCTTGATGAACTCTCACCCCATTTTTTTTTCTCTTTTCCTTTGGTGAACTCTCACCCATTTTTTTCTCTTTTCCTTGGTGAACTCTCACCCATTTTATTTTTTTTTTGGTGAACTCTCACTGCATTTTTTTTATTTGTTTTGACTACACTCTCCTTTAGTGGTGTAAAACAAATAGCTGCGGTGAACTTACCTGTTCCACTCTACTCCTAACTCCAAAAAGAAATAGCCATGCAGAGTCGCCGAGCTGCTTGTTGACACATTCATCCATTGTATTCACAACATTCTGAAGTATTCCATCCATGTTAACTACACATACCAAACCTACAACTGACAGAGGTGCCTTGTGATGATAAAAGACAGCTAAAAATGTGTACGCCGCCGAACATTACGTGAACATTTAAATAAGTATCCCGGACTGTATAGAATGTAGACCGCTCGTGCAGAAAGGCTCGTAACACAGTGGAGCTACCCGATGAATTAATGAGCTAACACATTGACTGAAATGCAAAACAAATGAAGCGTGGAACCAAAACAAGTAAACTTGTACAACGCAAGAAGCAAAGTAAAACACACAGAAAAGGAGGGTTGCAGCCCTTTCCCCCGCGCACAGTTCATAGCAACACACATCTTTAAAAGAGAAAACAGATATACTTTATCTCTAGCTCTCCCTGGCGGTTAAGCTTGTCCCGCTGCACGTTGGACTCCTTGTCCCGATGCTGGTTGAACTCCTTGTCCCGCGTCTGGTTGAAGTCTCTGAGCTGCATTTCTCGCAGCAGGATGAACTCCTTAAACTCCTTGTTCCGCGGCTGGTAGAACTTTGAGGTCTCTGTCTCACGGCTGGTTGAACAACCTGAGCCGCATGTCGCACGGCTGGTTGAATTCCTCGAGCTCCTTGTTCCGCTGCTGGCTAAACTCCCTGAACTGCTTGTCCCACTGCATGTTGAACTTCTTGACCTCCTCGTCCAGGTACTGGATATTATACGTCTGCTATCAGAAAATAGAAGAAGGGAACGAAGAGGCAAAAGAAATCCTTCGACGCGTCAGCGCACAACCACGCCGCACTGCAGTTGAGCCAAAGTGATAATTTATTCATATGTACTTATCCTATATGCGTTACTTTAATGTATGCAGTGTGAATAGTGCTTGGACTTCTCGTTTATATATTCTTATTGAGAGCCTTTTTTTCTATTCAGTGATATTTTAAACTTTCATTTTCTTTTAACCTACATCACCGTCATGCAATTGCGCAATCAGATTTTTTAGTTATGTGAAGCAAACGGCATAAAATAAAAACAGAGCCGGTTGACCCTTCTAAGCGGGTAACCCGGCTAGGCGGGTCACCCTCCCTTCATGAAAAACAGGCCCTAAATCCCGAGTTAAAGCTGCTTAAAGTTGTATTGTCAGACTTTTTAAAGAAAATTATATTGAACTCTGTAAAGATAAGGGTTTCATTGCTTAAAACTTTTAAAGCAAGGTCTGCACAGTTTGGCGCTGCGTTCTTGCATGAAAAAGAAAAAGTTGATTGTTGGGTGTCGTTGTTGTGAAACACACAAATCAAGTTCCGATCGCTCAATTAGAGTGTAATGACAGACCTTGCCGTACCTTGCAAAATAACGCATCCCTTATTCTTAAGTCAAAAAATGGTTACTTTTCATTTGCCACTTGCCAAATGAAAGGAGTTTAAATTAGTAAACTGAACCGGAAAAATGTCACATGATTGCCGATTTCAATGTACATTAACAAAATCCCCTATTTTAAAGCTAAAATGATTTGTCGTCAAGCATCAATACCTTAGCCACAAAATGCTTTTGGACAGTATATTCTTTGTGTGTTTAAAAATCTTTAACAGAAAAAAAAAATCAAAATTGTAGTTAAAAATGTTTCTTGTCACCGGACTAAGTTTTGAAGACAACCTAATTTGCATAATATTTTACCCCATTTTTCCAAAAGGAACCAGAGATCGGGACTTAATTAATAATTAGCTAGTTTTAGCCATTAAACCATTGAAAACGTGTATTTGTGTGTTCTCTACTGTATTTATGAATAAAAATTGTAAAACATAAAAATTTATAAAACGGCTCTCTGAATTTGTTCATCAACCTAATTTGCATACAAAGCGAGTTTTGATCATATTCACAAAAGTACGAAAAGCTCAAAGTCGCTGTGGAAAAGGAAGACAAAAGACGCAAAGTATTTTTATATTTCTATGCTAACTAACATTTGTGGGCATGTAGCAAAATTCAATAGAAATTTAGTGCGGTTTGGTCTGGACTTGGGAAATAAAAGCCTGTGAAGCCAGGGTTCTTTCGCATGTTTTCAAAAAGCGATTGAACAGGTGCTAATAAAGTAACTTGCGTTTCACACACCTTTGAAAGAACACTAAACTAATAAATATAATACATTTTTGTTGCGTTTTCCTAGCAGGGAGCTCGTCAATTTATGCAATTTTCCATTCTGGTCAAGCGCAAATTTAGGCTTTTTGCCGCTTTGACTGCGGCGAGCTCTAAAACTGAATACATTTTATAGTATTTCCAAAAACTAATTAAGTTGTTTCATTTACTTATGACCCAAGAAAGTTTACAAGGCAACGTTTAAGGAAAAACGTTTTTCCGACTCGAAATGCAGTGGACCTCGCTTTTACAGACACTGTCTCTTAATTTCTTCTTCAAGACAAAATCATTTGTTTTCCAGCGCGGTAGACGCAGGTGGCGTGATCAATTACGTCATATCATGATTTCTACCCGGTCTCTGCCAATGAGCGCGCGGGAAATTTCACACTCGTGATAAAAATCTCAATTTAGTTCATTTGCTTTTTAATATCTCTTAGATTTCTAAGAGGTTACTGATTAACCGAAAGTCATGTTTGCTTGTTTAAAACAATAGCTTACCAGCCAACATTTACTGTCATCTATCAATAGAAAGATAAAGATAACAGTATTCGAAACTATGATTTTAAGTGAGCTTGGGCAAATTTTACATTAACCCACTGACTTCTAGAAATTCAGCGGAAAACAGCAATTTGAAGCCACCAATGCCATTTTCTGACTGTTATTTGCAACATGAAAACTAAGCTTCCCTTCCTATCTGGGTCAAATATGTCGACTTTTGGTTTTGGACATGCATACTTTTCTTTTTACTCTTTTTTACTCCCCGTTCTTTTTCGTTCCTATTTCCTTTTTTTCCCCTCGATGTTGGCCTTTCACTAGAATTTATTTATGGTGAGTAAAAGTTTCCTAGAAAACGCTGAAGGAGGTGAATTTTTTTTAGCAGGAAGACCATATTAATTCCTTCGATTTTGCCTGTCAAACCTGACAGGTTTTTCGCGTGAAACACTGGCCCAATTTATTGAGATATCTCTCATTTGGGCACTTTTCGAAAAAGTGCTACTTTTCGAAAAAGTGCTACTAGTTATAAAATAATCCTTTGTTTTAAAAAGGACTGACGTCACAAATGGTAAAAGGACCGTGGTTCCTTTACGGGCGATTTCGGGCGTTTGAGGTGTCGAATGGGTTAAAATAAACGGTTATAAAACGAATAAAAAAAATCATACAATGAATTTTAATGTTATTTTTCTTCTCTTTCAGCTCTCCCCTTTGCAGGAGCTGCCTCGGCCCATTCCTGTTCTTTCGGCATTTACCTGGGCTCCTTTCTCGTGGGATACCTTGGGCGCCTGGCCTTCACTGCATAAGGAATCGGACCTGTTGCTTGCTTTGCTAACGTGAACCGTACTTTTATTTTCTTTTTCTTTCAACCGATCCAAAATTTAGTTTTGAAAAATAAGCCTTTTTCTTCCAAGCGATACTTATTTTTTTAACTTCAATTTTTTTTTTCTGTAACAGACATGCAGGTCTTTTGTAAGAAAAAACAATGAGTCTCCAACACTGTAGCATTACTGTTTCGATATCATCTTCAACACTGAAACACTAAGCTATGATTGATTTGATTTCCGTTTCGGTTACTCTCTTTGTAAACCGTTAATATTCAATTTGAGAATTTGAACTGTACTATCTTTGCGCATATATTAAATAATAAAAACAGCCCACTGAAAAGTATTCTATTGTACAACACTCCTATTTTATGCTCAGTTAACAAGATATGGGGAAATTATTGATCCAGCGGGCTAGGTGAAGAGCTGTAACATAGCTTTAAGGGCGGCCGAACCGTACGACTTGTCAGGGCCGGGTGGGTGGGCCGTCCTTTAATCTAAATTAACAGAATTATAGTTTTGTGTTACTGAAAATCTTTGCGAAGCTCAAAGCAAACATAACGCAAAGTGATCTTGGAGATTAGTTTGGGTAAGAGTCTGTTTTAATTTAAATTAAGCCTCCATGTCAAAGAACATTGCTATTTTAACTGTGCAAATGTAAAAAAAATACCTAAGTTAAGATCTGAAACCGGTTAAAATATTGCTCTGACGTTTTGGACTTTTATTTCAGCCCTTCATCAAGGAAGGTTCTGAAATGACAAATTCTTATTGTTCGGTAAAAGTTTGTATGCGACATTTTAGGCGTGCGCGCGAGCTACATTTCGCATTAAAGTGCACCTGATTGACGCACAAGCTACGCAGGTGTCCAATTACAGCTGTCCAATTACAAAAAGTTGTAACTGGACAGCTGTAATTGGACACCCACGTGACCGCGCGCCAATTACGCAAGAAATAGGCGCGTGGATGACCAATCACAATCGAGAATTTTGTTATTGATACGATTACGTGAGAAATAGGCGCGCGGAAGACCAATCACAATCAAGAATTTTGTTATTGATACGATTACTATAATAATATTGAATTTTATTATATATAATAATTAATTATTATATAAAATGTAATGGTCCATTTGGGAGTACGGCGACACGAACACTATAGCATTAGTGCTCAAATCGGGATTGCTTATAAAAATCCAGAATTTTGCTACAGTTAGACAAACAAAGTTCAAACTTAATTGTTTCAGCCAAGGACGAGTGCGCAAAGATAGGACTGGTTTGTACCACTCCTTCCCAAAAGTGCTATAAGCAGAACGATGGATATTATGCATGTGGCTGCGCTCCTGGTTATAAGATGACAGGATCTGGAAATGCGAAAACTTGTAAAGGTACAAGAACTAGTTAACTATTCTAGTATTCCTCCATATATATCGTGGTCGTTCAAAAGCAGAAGTTCGAATGGGCATAACAGATCAGAGTACTCAGGTATATTAAGGCCTGGGTCAGTTACGGTACATCCAAAAATTTAAGGGGGGTGGTCTATCTCATAAAGTATGGAACATATTGATATGAAACTTGGCCAAAGGCTTTAACTTGATACAAAGGTTAATTTTGATATGAAGTTGTCACGAAAAGAGTCACGCAACTGATTAAGGTATCAAATTTCCATGTTTTTCTTTAGGCTAAGTGCAGGAGAACTTAAACCACTCTGACTGACAAAATATCGTTTCGATATTTTTAAGTGCGCAAAGTCATACACGAAACTAACTGGAAGGCGTGTCCAGGTCACGTAACGATTGAAATGTCACGATTTTGTTGTCACGCAAACATCAGAAAACAGTCATGCCACGTAGGTGGACCACGTTTCCAGTTACATTTGGAAAGTATATTAAAAGGTAGAAATAATACCATTAAAAATTCTCAGAAAACACAAATTTTCCTTGTCTGCAAGAGCACTGAAGGAACCAACCGGAAGTAAAAGCTCAATTGGTCACGTGATAGGTTGCCATGGAAACATCAACGTCAAAAAAAACTATCTTAACGACTTGAATGTCGTTGCCAAGTCTCATACTTATGACACTTTTCTTTTTGAAGATAGACCATCCCCTTACTCTTATGATAAAATAGGGGCAGACCCAATCCTTAATATACCTGAGTACACTAATCCCCAGGGGGGTACTTAACAAAGTTTTGTGCGGGGATGCTCCGCCCCGAGGTCCAAACCCTTACCCTTTCATATACCGATTTTGACAGAAAAGGTACCCCTTTCATATACCTTTCATTGAAAATTGTACCCCTTTCATATACCTTTCAATGAAAATGGTACCCCTTTCAGAGCCTATACGTGCGTCTATTTGATATATTTTGAAAGGCCATTTTTATAATACTTAAATGGCAGTTTTCCCTACCCTTTTTATGCTTCAACGGCGTCGCTTCGCTTCCCTTTCCTATTCTTCGTGAAATCCCTACCCTTTCATATACTTCAACTCGTGAAATCCCGACCCTTTCATATACCTCAAGCCTCAAAAAGGTACCCCTTTCACGCGGAGCATCCCCGTATAGCCCATTATTGGGAGTACCCCCCCCCCCCCCCCCGGACTAAAACGAGAAAAGATTCTGTCAAAAGGCATCATTAAATTTTGAACAGACCGCAACAATCGACTTAACAGTAAAGCGGGCATTGGCACATGCACGCGCTGTGTCGGCCCATTTTTAACCCGTGAATATACGCGCATGCGTAATGAACGGGTTATCGGTAACGGCGACAGATATGCAAATGAGTCACTCACTCGCTCACTCCTTCCATCAGCTGTAAACTTAGTGACGTAATGCTTTGTTACGAATGCGTTTTGTAACAAGAACAGCGTGAATCCAGCGATAACAATAACTAAATTGGTGTAAACGAATATAAACAACAATAAGCTTAAAGATTTTTTGCATTTGGAGTCTTTAATGCAACGTTAAAATCGATTTAAAGGGAATTTTCAACTGAGACACGCGTTTTGATGGTTATCTACCTTCAAGTAATAAAATTTATCCCCTTTGAAGTTAGTGGTTACGCGCTGACTTACACCCGAAAGGCCCAGGTTCGAATCTCGCTCGGGCCGTTCTTTTTTGTTTTGTTTTGTTTTTTGTTTTCTTTCTTCTTCGAACTGAACATTATGAAAGTGATGTACTGTATTTTTATTTTTTGCGTTTGTCAAAAATCCTTACGTTTAATTTTAAAAAAAAATATTGAACCATGATAGAGTGAAAACATAAGCTTACCGCAATATTGTGTTACGCTAGCATTTCAAATTCACGGGTTGGCTCTAAGGAGCCTTTGATTTAGCCAGATATCTCAGACAGTTCGAGGTCGCTCGCGCTCATTCCCTCCACTCTCCATTTGATTTCCTTGTTTGAGGCCTTTTTATTACCCTTGGTGCGAGAGGCTTTTCTCACGCTCTCATTTCTCTTTTATAAGACCCTGTGGTTCCCAAGGTAGCTTGTTCTTGACTTTCTACTTAAATCAAACTTTGGAGTCAACTTTGTGATGTCGTTTTCCAGCCAAAAATGCCAAAATCTGAACAACTAAAAACATATAGATTGAGAGAATCACAGGATCTATATTGTCGCGAAATTTTAAATTAATTAATTAAAAGTATTAAAACTATCATAAAAACACGAAAAAAGCAAGTGGCACACTCGAAAAAATTGATTTGAAGCTTAAATTTAAAAATGTCAAATCAATTTTTGCTGTCTATGCGCCAAACATTATAAATGGCTTTGCAAACAAAAACAACATATTCCCAAACTTAGTGGATTTCTGAAACACTTAAAGTATATTAAGGACATCGAGACGTATAGAAACACAATACCAAACAAAAAGTGGGAGCCTCTATTACTCTATCTATAGTGTCTTAGCCCCCCTTCAAGTTATTTTAAAGTAGTCGTTTAATATTTTATCTAATGTGTCAACCCATAATTTTACCAGCCCATTCAACTTAAATGTGCCAAAAGTTGCGTGTTTTATTTTATTCAATATTTCTATATTTATTATTTATTTTTTTGTTATTCGTCGTTTCTTTTGTTATTCCTTTCTTTGCTGTATAATTTAATAAAATAAAGGTTGTAATTAAAAAAAGTGGCACACTCGAACACCAACCCCACGTCTGTCTTACGCATGTGCAAAGCCATATCACCATGGCAGTGGCAGCCATGGACAACTGTTTCGTCCTAGTTACTCATGCGCGTAGCGGCATGTGTTAAGGTTTGCCCTCCGTCTTTTCTTTTTTTTTATTATTTCTATTTTTTGCGTCACATTAGTTCATGCAAATTTATGCAGGCATATTTTAAATTGTGCAGTTCCGGTTCATAGCATTGCCATATACACTTTCGGTTTAGTGACTTCGGCTATTCTCATTTCCGGCAAAACAGCGTTACTGAAGTGTCACGACACCATCTCCTACAACCCTACTTGCATAAATAATGTTCACGTTAGGTATATATAACGCACTGAAGAATACTGGCTTCCTTGTGGTACAGTCTTCATTTATAAAACATTCAATAGTAAAAACGTGGTTTACAGGAACGGTGACTGAATAAAAGGAGTAACTCATCTCCATGTCGGACATCTTCTTATCTTGTTTAAAATATGCATAAAACTTTCTTACGCATGCGCATGAGTACAGACTGCTCGAAGCCTCTTGTTTGGACCGGCATCAGTATGGCATAGTCGTCGGACATCTGATAGGACTCGAAATCCCTATGTAGAATGCCCTCTACTACCAAAGCACCCATTTAAGCGCTAGCTCCAAACTTTACATTTGGTAGCTGTTGGCCTGTCCTCCCACGGTATGCGTATGGAGAGATGGGTGCCGATAGGTGTGCTAGTAACTTCTAAGTAAAAACACGAAGAAAGCAAGTGACATACTCCAGCACCAACCCCACGGTCTGGCCACATTATTATGCCACATTTGCTGTCACATTTGCCTATGTTAATCATGACCATTTCCCTAAACCTTTCTGGTCAATAACAGGACATGTTCTTTTTCAAGGTACATGAAAAGGGAACCCATTGAACTGATAAAGTGTTCTACATGTTCTATTGTATAATTCATTAATAATTCATAAGGGTACTAACAAATAGAAATGAGCCATTCCAATCACATGGTTACCCTGTAAAGCAGATACAACTCACTAGTGAGTTGTGTCTGAAATGTAAATTAGATACAACCACTAGTGAGTTGTATCTGGAATGTAAATTAGATACAACCACTAGTGAGTTGTATCTGATATCTAAATTAGATACAACCACTAATGAGTTTTATCTGGAATGTGTTGTATCGGCACTATACATTCACTCGGCTGCGCCTCGTGTTTGTATGGGCCGATACAACACTCCCGCTCATGTATTAAACATTACTTACAGCGACACTATCCACTACACGTTACCACACTATCCCATTACCAAAATTATTCATTTTTAACGGTTATGTAAATGTTGCTGCTTTTTCATGATTATTTCAGCCAAGGACAAGTGCATAAAGCTAGGATATTATTGTCCCTCAAATCTACTGTGCGTATTCAGAAACGATGGATCCGACAAGCCTGTATGTATGTGCGCTGATGGTTACACCATGACGAAAGCGGGAAAGAGTCATACTTGTATAGGTACACGTACTATTAGGGATGGTTCGCGCTAGCGACCTAATCCGGCGAAAGTCGGATTCGGAGTCGCAGAGGTTCGGAGTCGGTGTCGGAAGCGCAAGGAGCCTTACGTTCTGGTGTTAATAAAAAACATGAATTAGTCGATGGAATTGGAATTGAAATGATTATAAGATTCCGATTCACTAGTGGGAACCAGCCCTTGAAAGCTTTTCCCAAATCAAATGCTGTCAGAATAAACTGACGAAAATAGGGCCATTAACCAATCCGGAATCAAGCTAGACCCGTTTTGTCGATAATCGATAACAGTTAATCAACAATCCTGTATGTTAATGTATATTGGAAAATACATTCATATGAACAGCGAATAAAGAATCAAAGAGACTGTGATCATCGAGTTGCAATTAGTGCCTGGAAAGAAATTCATGCCTCGACGGGATTCGAACCCATGACCTTTGCAATTCCGGCGCAAACGATCTACCACCGTGAATTGCCGGAAAGGAGCCTGTATGCCAAATATCCATTTAGAATCTGCATACCAAATACCTACTGAGATGGTCAAGCCCGAATCATACCGTCCAGAAGGACGTCGGACACCTTATTGAGACTTATATAACGGAGTAACTGGTTAGCTTTCTGTTGAGGTTGGGGGTAGCAGTTTATGTAGTTAAATTTAGGACTAAGCAACTCGAGAAGCTAGGTGGTGCAGTGCTACGGTTGGCTATGTAAGCCTAAGCCTAGCTGAGGTCACAGGTGTCGACACAAGTGTCGACATTACGTTATATAAGTCTCAGTAAGGTGTCCGACTTCCTTCTGGACGGTATGATTTAGGCACAATCCACTGCGATTGAGGACTTTTGCTGCACGTGCACTGCATGTGCCATAAGCACTCAAATCGGGAGTGCTGCATTAATCTATTCCAGAATTCGTTATAGGACTAAAGCAGCTTACAAATGATTCTTTCAGCGAACGACGAGTGTGTAAAGAGAGGGGATCTTTGTCCGCCTCCTCTAAAGTGCCGAAAGAAACAGGATGGATCTCACGCATGTGGCTGCGCTGCTGGTTATAAAGTGATAGGAGCAGGAAAGGCGAGAACTTGTAAAGGTAATAGTGCCCGGATAGGGACTCCCATATAACAATGATGGTGGCGATTATCAGAATTTTTACCAGAATCAGAATCTCGTTTTGCGGGCTTGCCTGAAATGTAAATGTTTGGTGGGGTTATATGCCGCCCGGTTCTCCAAATCCTGACCTCTAAAATCCATAATCGTTTTCAGTCTAATTACAAAATTTTAATTATTGCTGCGAGCCCTTTGGCGAGCAGCACACTAATCGTGACAGGCTCCCTGTGTTTCATTTGACCGAGTGAGACCTGGGCGCTTTATATACGGCGCAACAGATCGATTTGAGATTTTCGTGGAGGATTTCGTGGACGATGATTTTGAGTGAGGATGCAGTATGTATTATCAGCGGCAGTAGTTGTAGAATTGTGCGTGGTCAAGCTAGGCCTGAACATGTACAAGCAATGGAAAACAACGAATTCTGTACTATTTAGTTCTATATTTATATTTAAAACAAATTCGTGCTTATTATTCAAACAATTCAGCTACATTTTTGGGAAAAATATACAAAAAAAAAAACAGTTATCATCATAAAGCCTATTGACAATCATTATAAGTATTGACACAATTTGATAAGTAACATCGCAGCACTTCACTGGCTCTCAGCTATTTCTAGTATTATATTTAATTCCCTTCAAATGCAACAGCTTTATAGCACATTGCTCAAACGTTACGTGTACACTAGCTGTCACGCTACCGGATAATTTTGTTCTTGTTATGGCAAGAAACCATGTTTTCCTGGTTACGACTAATGCATTCACGAATCATTATTTCAGCAAAGGACGAGTGCGTAAAGAAAGGGGATATTTGTCCATCTGCTCTACAGTGCCGAAAGCAAAAGGATGGATCTTACGCATGTAGTTGCGCTGTTGGTTTTAAGGTGATAGGAGGTGGAAATGTGAGGACTTGTACAGGTACAAGTTTTATGAAGACTCTTTCAGACTATAAACACTATCACTATAAAATTAACCGGAATCAAGAACCCACTTTGCTTAAGCCGATAAAACAAAGCAAAATCAACAAGCCTTTCACTTTTTTGTGATCATTGTTCATATTGAGATGTAATGCGGATACAAAATTGTCTTAACGAGCGAGGCCATATGCGCACTTGATATCACAGGGACGCACACCGCCATGACGACGCGAGACTTCGACAACGGCGCACGCCCTAGGTTGCGTAAGCCGTCGCACAATGTGAAAAAATGCCCCTCGCGACACTGGGTTGTGCCTAGATCATACCGTCCAGAAGTACGTCGGACACCTTATTGAGACTTACATAACGTAATGTCGACACTTAGAATTTTATTTTCAATAAATGTTTAAGTGTAAAAAAGAAAATCTAAAATCCCCACTCAGGATTGAACCTGTGACCTTAGCTAGACTTGGGCTTACATAGCCTTCCGTACCACTGTACCACCTGGCTTCTCGGGTTGGTTAGTCCTAAATTTAACTATATAAACTGCTACTCCCAACCTCAACTGAAAGCTAACCAGTTACTCCGTTATATAAGTCTTAATAAGGTGTCCGACGTCCTTCTAGACGGTATGATTTAGGCTTGACCGCGACACTGAGATCAAACGTTGTCTTGGTCGCCAGGACGTAAGCGCGCGAACCAGAAGTTGACATTGTTTTGTTTCCAGGCTACTCTGCGCACTGTCGCGTCCTCAATTCACGTCACGTTGTCTTTACTTAATCTGCCTGATTTGTGCAGCATTTGTACAGGGATTTTGTAAGGGGTGAGGTAAGAAAAGCGTACACGAGGCCGTAAAAATAATATGCACCAGCCGCGTCTCTATAAACGGTCATATCTCTTTTAATGTTAAAAGATTTCAAGTGTTATTTAACCAATACACACACATCGTTGGCTGATGACTTTTTCTGCACGTACACTTTGCCATTTGTGCGCAAATCGGGGATGCTAAATAAACAGATTCCAAATTTTGTTGTAGTTAGTACTAAAGCAGTTCACCATTTTTTTTTCAGCCAAAGACGAGTGCGTAAAGAGAGGGGTTCTTTGTCCTTCTGCTCTAAAGTGCCTAAAACAAGACGATGGTTCTCACGTATGTGGATGTACTGCTGGTTATAAAGTGATAGGAGTTGGAAAGGCGAGGACTTGTAAAGGTACTATTCCCGGGTGGAGGGGTGGGGGGGGGGGGGGGGGGGTGGTGGGTGTCCCATATACGAATGATGGGGAGGGTGAAAAATGTTTGAAAAACGAAATCCAACCTTTAAAGGTACCAGAATCTCATGGCTTAAGTTCATTTTCACCCCTAAGCTGTACCAATTCTAGAACAACAAATGAACACCGCCCGCAATATTTTTCGGTTCGACACCCTAAAAGGTATCGCGGCGGGCATTTTAGTTTTAATGTTCTAACATTGCCAGTCTACAAATGTTGTCTCCTCTAAAACGTATGAAGATCACATATGGGACCCCCCCCCCCCACCCCCCCTAATAGCGTTACCCCTGATGTGACGCGTACGGTGCTGTCATGCTACCAGAGAATGTTGTTCTAGTTATATCAAATAAGGTAGCCTGCAGTGCTGAATTTAGTGTTTGGTCGCCATTTTGGATTTGCACAACGTCGGGGGCTGGGAGGAGTGAAAGGGTCGCATCTTTCGACTCGCCTCAGTCTGCGTTTTTTTTTTTAAAGCGCAGCGCTCGTTCGCCCCCAAATACGCCTGCTTTGCAGGTTACAAATAAGCATGTTTTCTTGGTTACGACTAATGCAGTTCACGCATGAATCGTTATTTCAGCCTTGGACGAGTGCGCAAAGAAAGGGGATGTTTGTCCTTCTGCTCTACAGTGCCGAAAGCAAGCCGATGGATCCTACGCATGTGACTGCGATGCTGGTTTTAAGGTGATACGAGTTGGAGATGCGAGGACTTGTACAGGTACAAGAGTCTTTTAGACCTAAGCATTACCAGTATAAAATTAACTAATTTAGAATTAAGAACCCATAACCAGTTTGCTTCAGCCGATATAACTAATTAAAATCAGCAAGCCTTTCATTTTATTCGTGGTCATTGTTGAAATTGAGATGTAACGCAGAGACAAAATTGTCTCAACGCGCGGGGCCATATGCGTATACATATGCGAGGCCATGCATTTGCGTATACATATTCGTATACATACATACATACCAGGGATTGTTTTCCCCAGTAAACAGAGCTCAGGCAAGGCAGCACGGGGGGCGGGGGTGTCATTTGAAGGGGTTAGGGGAAAAGGCATAAAAAGAAGTAATGCGGCATTCATCCGGCAACTTAAGTCAGAAAAATTCACTAAGTTTAGTAGGTATTGGTTACAAAATGCTTTTAAAGTTACAACAGTTCAAAGTTAGCGCAGCACTTTCCGCAACTAATTTGGCACTGTTTATCCTTGATTCTGATAGCGTGATTATCAGGCTCAGTGTGAAGACAAAACTGAGATGTTATGCGTTTCTTGCAGAGACTAACAGTTTCTCCGTCCCTGCTCGCGCTGAATACGTACACTTTGACGGCGACTAGTGCTTAAATCGGGGAAGCTAACCACCATGCAATCATTTGCAAGAATATTTTAGTAGTGACAATAAATACATTTTGCGAATGAATATGATTATTTCAGCTATGAACGAGTGCGAGAAGCGAGGGGATAGTTGTCCTTCTGCTCTACAGTGCAGAAAGCAAGATGATGGATCTTACGCATGTGGCTGCGCTGCTGGTTATAAGATTAAAGGAGATGGAGAGGCGAGGCTATGTACAGGTATTGTTGCTACTTTTAAACGACTCTTCTCAGATCTAAATGCTACCGAGATAAATGCATTTCCAGTGATGAGTTTATCAAAAAGAAAAGAAACTTTGTTTGCCAACCAGCTCTTAAGGTTACAGTGTACCTTCGGGGGTGTCTCCAGTATAACAGCTCTAGCGTCTTAAGATTACACTTAATATACCTAAACCCAGATATCAAATTAAAGCTTATAGAGCTGGCCATCTAAATATGGAAACCATTTGGTAATAAAGTGAATTGTCGAAATGTTTACGACGTCTTAATTCGAACGTCCGAATCAGCTTTAAAACGCTATAACTCAAAGCGATTATTGTATTTTGCTAATTTGATTTGTTCTCGGGTTTCCGGACACGAAGCGCTAAAAAAAACGTGTCGGCGATTTCCCATATTCAATTGCAGTGAATAGTTACAGAATATTTTCGAAAAAGGGAGAAAAAAATTGGAATGATCGCACGGAAATGGCTCTGGACGAAACAGTTTTCGGAAATAAGAAATTCGCCGAAAAGTTTTTGTTGATTATATGTTAGCCTAGCTTCTGTCCAAATTTGAGGAAAATCGAACAAATTCCCTGTGAGTTGTAGCTCTTTAAAGTGTCCCCAACAAGCGAAAAATTAACTTTGAGAAAACAGCGCTTAAAAAAACATATCGCTTTATAAACAAACTCCGCCCACAAAAGTTATACTGTCATTTCTCCGTCAATTTTCACTATTTTTCGATAATTTTTGTTTTGGATGAAACTTCATTCTGTAAAGTTTATTTTGACGCCAAAACAAATTTTCAATAAATTTTCGATCTGAAGGTACACTGTAACCTTAAGATATCGGTTATCAGAGTAATTGCGAGGAAACATTTCAGTCTCTGTTCCTTTTAAAGCGGCTTTCAATTGAGTATCGATAGTAATTGAATGATTTCTATGGTTTTACATTGAGCACTATGCTTTGTGATTGGCTTAAAAATCTCGTGCTACTTTCTCAACCAGTCAGAAGTAATACCAAAACCAATCGTGACTTGCTCAAACGCGTTTTCCCGCGCTTGGCACCAACTTCCTGTATTTGCTTCGAGTTGTGATTGGTTGATTGGATTGTCTGCGTGTGTTGTGATTGGCTAGAGTAGTTTGGTGTTACGACACTCAATGAAACTGATATATCAAGTTTTTTTCTTAAACAACGTTTGAATAAGCCTACATTCGGAAAAAATGCCTTTCGTTTTATTAATTGTTCTGCCGGGGCATTTGGACAGCTTTTTGTCCGAACCGTAGGGCATGGACATGGCTTTGAAATCCTCGGTGCGATGTTATTAGATTTTTAAAATGTATTTCATGGATAATTTTTACAGCCATGGACCAGTGCGATAAGGAAGGAAAGTCTTGCCCTTCTAATCTAAAGTGCCTTAAGAAGAATGAATCTTATGAATGTGGCTGCGAGAGGACTGGTTTTATTGTGAAGGGAGAAGGAGGGAACAGGAGGTGTGAAGGTAAAACAACTATAGGTGGTTTTCAAGTTACGTCATGGCGGCCATGTTGGTGCACACCTACAAAAGAATTTTAATGAACTTCTTTTGTTATGTGCACCAACATGGCCGCCATGGCCTTTGTCATTTGAGTCCCACAGGACTGAAGTTCACGTGAGTGAAAACCATCTATATGGCTCTTTCAGATTTAAACTGACCCGGAGGAGGGGTACTCGACAGACGCTCCGTAGGGAGGTGGGGCCGGGATGCTCACATCCTGATCCTATATAAGACACAACCCCCTGATTTTCCTACCCTGTTTAAGACAGAATTCCGATTATTAGGACCCCATCTAAGACATTTACAAATTGCCACACTGGCTTTGCGCGGCTTACCGAAGTAAGCGCCAACAAAATACTATTTGAAATTCGGCTTGTGGTGAAGTTTCTATGATATATGCTAATCATGTTTAAGCCATTACGCAATGTAAATATACCCCTTTTAAGACTAATCAAAGGGCTCTTAGAGCCAGCTCATTCATGTAATGGACAATTTTCATTGTACCCTTGATAGTCATAAAGCAGATTGTAAAGCACATTTTGTAAGCGCGAGCCTCAAGTCTGGATCGAAACTGGTGGAACTCGAAAAACGTTCTAGTGTGACTATCTTGGCCGCTATTATTGATGTGTGTGTTGTATGTTGAAGAGCTCCAAAGAAATAGCACAACAATAAAGCAATGCTTTACGTACTTACCAATAAAAACGCAAACAATAACTTTCCAATATGGCCGCCTCGATGGCCTGCCTCGTGCTTTTCCATTTCCGGTCATTTTCTCTTCCGCCCGATTACGTCACTATCTACGGTCCACAACTTCCGTCGACATTTGCTACCCTCATAATACCTCATTCATTGCGCATACACATGAGTGAGCTAAAAAGTGATAAAATCGATTATATACCCTGTCAGGCCGCACGTCCCCATTGCAATGGGGCCTGATAATAAGGAAGTACTCCCCCGGGGCTAAACGCTGTATTTTACTGTTGTCACAGGTCGGTTCCTTCCACGCTAAGATAGATTCTCACCTTGACCCCTTAATTCCCAAGACCTCCATGACAATTTTAAAACTAGGAAAAGATGGGAGAGATTTCAGTTTTCAGTCATTTCGCAATTGTTGAAAATAAGCCGCACGCACAACAGGAAAGCCCGGTTAAACCAGATAGTGGAAACAAAAGAGAAGAGGCTGGGGGAGAAGCTCTGCCTAGCTTCCCCGCAGTCTTAACCTCTGGAAAAGGATAAATCAGATATTTCATTTGAATTTATCTTCAAATTATACCATCTTGTCCAGCATAATTTGGAGGCGAAGTAGTCTAATGAGAAGGGAGGCCGGTGGGAGGTGAAAGAACCGGGATCTCACCATGGATTAGTTATCCTATCCAAGGTGGAGTACCACTCTTCCTAGTGGCTTCTGGAGATACCTCTTGCTCTTTGCTACAGAACCGGGTTAAGTGTGGCCGACTTGAGGCTCGTATGCAATTTTACCCTGAATCTTAATCTTTCGAACATGAGAGGCTCACAGACAAATGTTGCTTTACATTAATTGTTTCAGCAAAGGATGAGTGTGCAATGTATGGGGAAATTTGTCCTCCTGATGGATCGTGCCAAAAGCAAAACGATGGATCACACGCATGTACCTGCCCTTCTGGTTATAATATGTCAGTGGATGGAGGGAACAGGACTTGTGAAGGTACTTGTAGTTTTTAGAGCTCAAACGTTTTTTTTTTTTGTATTTATGTTTTTTATTTATGTTTAGAGCTCAAACGAACGCCCCGCCAGAATAATTTCCAAATAATAACTTATAAGTATCTGTAAAATTGAATTGTCGGAAAGACCAAAACAACAATAAGCACTTTATTTATTTGTTTATGATACATATATTCATTTATTTTTTAACTTAATTCTTTAGGTAAATAATCAGAAGTTCGCAAAGGCGATGACCCTGACAATATGAAATGGGATAAATAAACTTAGCCTAAATGTGGTAAAGACAAAATATATGATTGTAGCTAGTCAATATAGGATAAAACACCTTCAGCACCAGTTTAATATTCATGTCGATCACAAACCCCTTGTAAGGGATAAGACGTATAAATATCTTGGTGTTGAAATAGATCAATCATTAACTTGGAGAGATCATGTAGACAAAATTGCTAAGAAAACCTCTGAAGGGATTGGCGTTCTGAGACGTGTAAGGTATCTCTTACTTTATCATACATTAATGATGTACTACTCCCTTGTACTACCATATTTCGATTATTGTAGTATAGTGTGGGGGAGTTGTGGGAAAGGGATGTGTAACAGACTCCAGACCCTCCAAAACAGAGCTGCCAAGGTGATAACCTCCTCTAACTACGATAGACGATCAGTTGAGATACTGGATGAACTTGGGTGGGATAATCTTGAAACACGAAGGACAAGACAACTAGCCATAATAATGTATAAATTGAAAAATCGAAATGTACCTGATTATTTGGCTCAAATTTTTAATAGTACAAACTCTATGTATTCTTACAATCTAAGAAACTCAACATATAATTTATTTGTACCAAGACCGTATACTGAGGCTGGAAAAAATAGCTTCCACTATAGAGGGGCAGTTCTCTGGAATAGTCTATCAAATACTATTAAAGGGCAGACAAGCCTGAAATCGTTTATATCATATTTGTAATTTAGTATAGTTTTAATGACCATTTTTAGTTTTTATTGCATGATTTTTGCACGGCTCTCTGGAAGAGCATTTTTATGAATGAGATCCCTTGAATAAATAAAGATGATTGATTGATTGATTGATTGATTGGGATGACTAATGTGTGTGGGCGGGGGGGGGGGGGGGGGGGGGAGGAGTGAGGAGGAGACATACCGAGAATCGACTTTAATTCTGAGTACAGCGAAACAAAATGTACTTGCATTTTCAAAATGTTGATTGGCGACAAATTAAAATGGCTGCATTAATTTCAGACTTGGACACGTATCCCGTGCATTTGATATGCTAAGAGGATGGGGAATTTGAAGGCAAACGTCCTGTAGTGGGAATTTTGATCGACCCCTTTGAAAACATAGCCTTTGCAGTCTTTGGGGATGAAGTCTCTTACCTTACCTCACCACATCGATTTCTTGATAAAAATATCTTTACACAAACAATTAGTTACAGATCTAATCTAGTCATGCAATTGTTTTATAAGAGATGGACCTTGCTTCCTTGTGTTTGGACACACTGTTTCGTGGACATCTAAAAATAACTTTTGCAGCTAGTGTTTTGGGATGGAGTCTCCTACCTTGATCATCTGTTGATCAAATGTCTTTTGCATCTGACAGCTACAGTACCTGTACTTAGGGGGACGACAGATATGCTACAGATCCATATTTGCAATTCTATTGACGAAATCACTTTTTAATACAGATTTCGACGAATGCGAACAAGGAAACGTGTGCGCGAAAACTGGTCAAAAATGTGTCAACCAAAAAGGCTCGTATGAATGCCAATGCAAAGAAGGTTACATAAAAAGTGGAAGCAACTGCGATCCTGGTAGGTTTTTTACGGTGGTCAACAATTAATAGTTCTCGTAAAACGAAAACCAGAATAAATCATTAGTAGGGTTCATGCAACCGATAAAAAATTGATTAAAATTTGCAGTGTTAAAACCAGCTAGGAAATGTAGGCACATCAATTCGAGAATATCATACTTTCAAACACATCGCTTGCAATACTGAGGCACATGAACTGACTTTTTGTCCAAGAACTCTAATTCAATGGAACTCTCTGCCGAATAATTGTATTTGCAGGGATTAGGCAATATAATGTTGTAATAGCGTAGCACTTGCCAGGCCGAAGGCCTGGCTGCGCAGCTCCATACTCATAGAACCTACGCCGTGATTTTTCATGGTCATGGCTAGCGGAATGTTTCGCGGGCGCGTGTCCGCCCGCCGCCCGCCCGCCGTGTTGGAACAACATCCGGGATCTTGAAAGCAAGGCTTTGTTTTTCGCGCGGCCACACAGCCGTGAGCTCGGTAAACACTTTAGTTGTTTTCTTTTGCCTAGCGGAGAATT
>JAJGOT010000871.1:0-7500 GCA_022457155.1 Cladopsammia gracilis | reverse complement strand
AAGACCGCAAGGTAGTATGGGTTAGGGTTAATAGCCATTGCATAAAAATCCTATACCACCTTGCGGTCTTGGCTTTTCGCCTTTTTTTATCCGACAACGTTAATTGAAATAGCTATATACATATATATAAGCAACATGGACAATCCAAATTTGCAAGTGCATGCGCAGGACTTGAGCTGCGCAACTGAACAGGTCTGCTTTACAGCGAAACCCCTTTTGTAAAGATACTCACACGCGATCGTTTTATAGAATAATTGCCGGACTCAATTTTGCGAAGTCATTAATTAATGGCGGACGGGTTCTGGACGGTTTTCAGGAAGCTTAATTTTCAGACTCTTAACTGTCAGGATGACAAAATGATCTTTTTAATAGGTTTCAGCTCTTAGTGCTGAAGCTGTAGCGCCATTTCCATGGGTTGCAGCTCGTAGCGCCCTAATTTTTCTAGAGTTGCCAATACTCTACTCGGCTTGTTGCGTTGCTCGCATTAAGTTTCAGCTCGCAGTGCCAGGAGAAGTGAGGCTTTGAAATGGTCTGCATGCAATGGAAGTCGTCTGTCTTCAATTTATCTTCAATTTATCTTGCGGTGAGCTTATGTCGTTCTTAATTATAGCGATTTTTGTAATAATAAACACATTGAATGAATTAAGGACGTTCGCGCGAAAATCTTCTAACATTGATTTTTTTATAAAACTTTTGCTATAGCTAGGTTATGAGTTGTTCGTGTCAGAAATGCAAAAAAATGAAGGGGTCACCGAGTTCGTTTCCGAGATAAGATATCTGAAAGGCGACCTTAATTTTGAAAAATTGGTCTTCCTTACGGGATGAGACCCCAATGTCTGTTAATCTAAAAATATGGCAAATAAATCTCTAAAATGCAACTTTCTTTCCCAAATTTTATGCGAGTAGGTCTGTTCAGCAAATTCATTCAACTGGTGACGTTTTTTAAAGTAAAATTAATCTTTAAACAAGAGCATTAGTTATTATATTATATTATTATATTATATTATATTAGCATTATATTAGTTTCGTTGTTCCACGCTGTGCGTGTAAGGGCCAGTCTAATTTGCAAAAAAGGATGTAAGTAGTTCAGACAGTGTGATGGTGTTAGTTAATGATTATGGTAATGTTTAGTTCTGTTGGTTTTGTGCCTCCCTGAAGTATTTTACCCAGTGTTTAACTATGCGGGAATACGCAGATATTAGCAGGAGCTATTGAAATCCAAAGAGGTAATTGGGGGTAACCACGCACGTTTCCGGAGGTTAAACTTAGCTTTAATGTAGAAAAATGCTGACTTCACCGAAAAAAAAATAAGGAAAAACTAAACAATGGATCGTACAGTGCAAAATCTTGCCCCAATTTGACAAGTCTTGTCTCAGTTTGCGTGAGCTCGCTCGCGTTAGCTCGCGCAAGCTCGCGCGCGTGCACACAGGTGCTCGCGAAGTGACGTAAGACGCTAGAATCACCACTGAACGGCAATTGTTAGCGTGGCCAACGAAAACTATGACGTACCTCAAAAACTTTCCAACGATTTTTGTTGTCTATATGGCGTGTTTCTACTTTCATAACGGCCTTTGTCGTTTTTACTTAAACTGAACAATCGCTGTTTGAAGCACAACTGGGAAAGCATCCACTCTAATTGTTTAATTAACCTACGTTAACTAATTCTGCTATTTAAAAGCACGAAAACAAAGATAATTGAAGACCAAGTATCACAAATGTTAAACTGGTCAAGCGTCGCAACAAGGCCCTGAAAGTGTCCCTGAAAATGGGAACTGTCATCAAACGGATTCTCGTTTTGCTGGTGATATGTTTCTTCATTCACAATTCATTCGGGATTATCAATTATCACGGTAAGCTTTTAATATTTTCGTTTCCATTTCCTGGTTCGTTACAGTGTTCAGGCGACACAAACGCATCTAACGTAATTTTCTTTACGAAAAGTTTAGTTGTATCGCAATCGTTTAGTCTTTAAAACCATAAAAAAAAACGATGTATCAGAATTTTTTGTCAGCTGATAGTCTAAAAAAGGCTAAAAAAGGTCTAAAAAGGCTAAAAAGCAGTGGTATAATTATTGCACAGAATTGAAAAAAATTAGTTTGTGTTCCTGGACCTCTTCGCGAAGTTGAAAGCAAATCATTACGCAAAGTGATCCTTGAGTTTTTTTAGTTTAAGAGTTTTTAATTGTGTTTTAACGTTATTAACGTTAAAGACCGTACCGTTTTAACTGTGCGAAGGTGTCACATTAAAAAGAAAACTCTTAATTGATTTCCATTGTTAAGTAATTTGTAAGATCTATGGATGGCTTGCGCAAACGTAAAACCACAAGTTTTTACTTAGGTTACCTACGGCCAGGCAGCGAAATTAATTTGATGGATATTGAAAAGACATCACTAAACCGATTCTGCACGCAAATATCCATAACATCGAAGTCTCAGTGTCACTATACGCCTTATTCCAAAATGGCGGCCATTTTATTATTTTTTTGTATCCATGTAAATTAGCCCTCTTGGCCTCGTCAGCATGTGCAAAATACAAGAGGATTTTCAAGAGAAAATGAGGCCAAAAGGGCTAATTAAAGGCCCAATATCACCCAAAATGCATTGCGTGCCCGACGCAATGATTGAATTTAACGATTGAATTTAGGAAATTGCTAGATTCCATAGCTCAGAAGGAGGTCGGACACCTTATTGAGACTTATATAACGGAGTAACTGGTTAGCTTTCAGTTGAGGTTGGGGTCAGCAGTTTATATAGTTAAATTTAGGACTAAGCAACCCGAGGAGCTAGGTGGTACAGTGGTACGATAGGCTATGTAAGCCTAAGCCTATCTGAGGTCACAGGTTCAGTCCTGAGTGGGGATCATAGATTTTCTTTTTTACACTTAAACATTTATTGAAAATAAAATTCTAAGGGTCGACATTACGTTATATAATTCTCAGTAAGTGTCCGACCTCCTTCTGAGCTATAGAAAGTAGACTCTACCTTGAATTTAACGCAGTCGAAGATTCCCGAAAGAGCCAATCACGTGCGAGCTCGTCATTTGAAAACAAAAACAAACGACCGCAAAGCCGAATGGGTGATACTGGGCCTTTAACATGCATATACAAGAAAAATAAATTGGCCGCCATTTTGGAATAAGGTGTATAATTCCTCGCGATGAAAGCGGACTGGGAAATAAATGTCTCAACTTTAAATTTCGGGGCCATTGCCGGCATACAACCCAACCTCTCCAGTCAAATCAGAAATTCCATCTCTCCCTCCCACATCGCTAAAATTTTGCAGTGCATCCCCCGAGCTTCGCGAGGTTCTGCGAGACACGTATTTCGAGTCCGTACATATCCTTAGTATTCTCAATCCATTGTTTGCAGCTTCGTCTAAAGACTGGTTGTCAACTGCCCATGACAAGGCCGCTCCATCATGTTTGAAGATAATGGAACAATATCAAGCAGAGAAGTCCAAAAATGAGAATCTAAGGAAGAAAGGTGGGATGGCGGCACACGCGGCCAACATCCAATTAGGTGTGCTCAAAGTTGTTAAGGCAGCTATTGAGAAGAAATGCAGAGGTAGGGAAGAGAAAAATATTGAAAATAACATTTTCATCTACGCGCACCAACATCGATTCGTAAAACTGAAGGATAATGGACGATATAATCCTCCTTAATATTCTCAATCCACTGTTTGCAGATTCGTCCAAAGACTGGGTGTCGACTGCCCACGACAAGGCCGCTCCATCATGCAGGAAGATGATGGAACAATTTCAAAAAGATAAGTCCAGAAATGAAAAATTAAAGAAGGAGACAAAAGCGAGATGGATGGATGAAATCCTTGGGAACATGGAGTTTCTTGCGTTGAAGCATATTGGGAAGAAATGCAAAGGTGGGGAAGACAAAATATATTGAAAATAATATTTTCATTTACGCGCACGTAAATCGGCTCGTAAAACTGAAGGATAATGGGCGATGAAATCTTCCAAGTCCGCGGCTCACTTTAATTTATCTTACGTAGTAATTACGGGCTGTTTCTTGATAGATTGGTACAGGGGCACCCAATGAATCTGTTCATCACTTTATCTGTTCCCCAGCGGAATTCTTGCTGGTTGGCAAAATATTCTGTACATATTTTTTTAATTACCATTTTTGCGCTGGTTGACTTGAGAAAGGAGTAGCAAGAACATAATGCAATACACGACACTTTCTCTTAGGTAAGAACGAATGCGCCTCAAAAACTCATGACTGTCACAAAGATGCTATTTGTAAGGATACCGACATGGCTTTCACTTGCACCTGTAAAGAGGGATATAAAGGAAACGGAGTAACCACCTGCATTGGTAAATAAAAGAGTTATAACACATGTTTTATGTAAGAAAATGAGACGTTAAAAATCTGTGAAATTACAAAAACAAGGGCATAAATTACGTTAATTTTTGTAATTTAAGCGCATAAATATCTTTTGTATTTAATATTTAAAGAGACCCCAAAGGAGTGTTGCCTGCCTGTTAGCGCTACTACAGTAGATTTTACCACAACCATGCTTGCTTTTTTGTCCTTCTAGCTATTAAGTAATTTACATTCGTATTTGAGTTAATTTCACAAAATTAGTTTACATAGTTTATTCAAACACTATCAAAAAGTGTTGCATTGTTGGAAAACGGCGGAAAGAGCAGACCCCAAGCTCAAGTGACGTTTACGTACACGTAATTTGAACGTCGTGGTAACTGTTGCGTAATAGCGAAATTATAAGGATTTGTACGGGGAAAATTCGATTCGAATTTGAGCGTAAAATTACGAACGACATTTCAATAAAAATGGCTCACCTGAACTTCCTTTGTGTGTTTACTGATGTATTGAATCATTTTTGGGTCGATTCAAAGCGATTCCAGCGAGTTTTAGTTCCACTCATTTCTTTCTCCCTAAAATAGTCCAGTTACGTATCTATATTTATTATTGCTTATTTATCGGATCATAATATCTTGTCCAAGCATCAATCTGGATTCCGTGCACTTGACGCTTAACGGAAGAATCGGCACCATTGTGTGAGTTGGTTTCGTCAAGCTGGGAGCTTTCGACGCCATCTTGGTTCGGTACTTCAGCCGGTGTAGAAGATGAGGAGCGGACGTTACCAGTGCCAATACCATCCTCTTTTGCGAGCGAAAGGAGGTTCTTTTTAAGTTCGTCGCACTATTTCCCTTGGGTGTGTAAGGTTTTGGCCTTAGCGTAAACATTACAAGTGATTTGACCAGATTTTAGGACCAAACCGTCGTGCCATTATCGGCTGCGCTGAAATTTTGCTGGACTCGACACCAAAATGTCCAGATAAAAACTCCAACAGGTCATTTTTTGAACCTCGCCATTTCAGTTGGTTCTTAGAAGCAATATAAGAAAGATTACTTATTTATTTGTTTATTTATTTATTTATTTATTTATTTATTACAATTCATGGCTAAAAAAATAGAAATAAATTACATTACAAAAAAATATATATTATAAACTGGAGATAGCCATAGGAGGTCCGCAAAAAAGTCCAAGACCCCATTCTAGGCGGACCCCCAATGTTCAAATCACATTAAAAGAATTGATAAAAAATTTTGTACTAAAATTACAATTACAAATTACAATTAAAAATAGTATTTATCTAAAAAATTCAGTAGACTCCTTTCAGAAAATTCAGTAGACTCCATTCAAAAAATTCAGTTCAAAAAATTCAGTAGACTCCATAATTACTAAAGTTTAAATAGCAAAACGAGCTAACGGAGAGAGCTTTTGAAGACACTACGACTGTCCAGCTGACCACTGCAGTGTCACTTTGTTTGGCGCTCAAAAATTTCGTATTTTTGATTGCGCAAAAATTTTATTGCATTTATTTGAGGAAGAAACATTGCTCTTTCCGTGGGTATCACTGATATGGCACCAAGCCATGTGCCTAGTTATGATTTTGGGCTCTCGATTTTGCCATTTTTTTGACTCGCGAAAATCTTTAAAATAAGTAAAATTATTAAATATTAAATATCTTAAAAATATTAAGTAAACGGTTGAATTGAACAATTTAACATTTAAACTTTGTTGGGTACTAACTGATGAATTTTTAGGCAATATTTAAGTAATGAGTGGTGTAGGCTCGATTTCCGCCGCTTTCTCGCGTCCGGCCTCTGAGCCTCCCCGAAAAGAACGGCTGGACGCGTGGGCCACCGATTGTGTCTGTGACGTAAATTCAAAATTTAATTTATACATCGCTACTGATCACCGGATATGTCAAACACTAGTGATGTAGCGCCAGATCTTGTCAATATGTCACTCTATATGTATATGAGTGTGAAATACAGTGAGCTTCATCCACACCAATAGGCCTTATCACGGTTTTTCCAAAATTTTATATGGGCCTGATAGCAAAAATCCATCGACACTGCTGGGAAAAGCATCTCATAATTAGTAAATGGCCGAGTTTAAAAGCGATATCTTTTTAAATACCGCAAAGTCGGCAAATTTCACAGACGTTTGTATCACGCGCGCCGATACAAACGTCTGTGAAATTTGCCGACTTTGCGGAGCTATATCTCGACTATTTTAAAAGATATCGCTTTTAAACTCGGCCACTTTACTAATTTGAGATGCTTTTCCCAGCAGTGTCGATGGATTTTTGCTATCAGGCCCATATAAAATTTTGAAAAAACCGTGATAAGGCCTATTAATGAGGCACAATCTTTCAGTCGACACTGAACATCTTCCTCCATCTATCACAACACAAAAATGACTCCGGTGATCCAAAGACGATCTCGCAGTCTCCCCTTTCAACGGATTTTTTCGCCTCCTCGTCCTTTTGATCTTCGCCAATAAACTCGGCAACAATGCCTATTGATTTTAGGAATTTTAATTGATCTTCCATTAGCGAAGTCAAGGGTGAAATAACGACAGCAATGGACTTAAAACTCGTCTCTTGCACAATATCGAAAATCATTGGTGCGGATTGGAAAATAAGGGACTTTCCTGATCCCGTAGGTTGAAAAACGAACAAATCTTCAAGGTCAACCAGCTTTCCAGCGCTCTCTGTTGTAAAACGTTGAGATTTTCAGGTTTAAATCTCTGTACAGCACGATCACGCGCAAAATCAAACAACTCCTTCACATCCGTCATTTTGAAATTATGCTCTAGAAAAATAATTTCTTCGCCTGCTCGATTTAAGCAGGCAAGCTTCTGATTGGAGGAAATTAACAATAACAAGTTCACGCGTTCAGCCGTCTTTTCAGGGGAGGAGCGCGGGCTCATTTCCCGAACAGCGGCTGGAAGTCAAGCCTATGAGTGGTGTGGAGCCCGCAAAATCGATGCGAGAGCCGCCGAACCGATTTTGTCGCCGCGGCGTAAAGTGAAAATCTAATCAAACTTAAAGTTATTTTTCTAAAAAAAAGTGTACCCAAACCTATATTCTGACAAAGTTTGGGGATTTTCGTTCTTTTTTTTTTTTTTCATTTTGCACAACTCCAGGCGATATTTACGGACGGCCGCTCTTA
>JAJGOT010000870.1:87500-178968 GCA_022457155.1 Cladopsammia gracilis | reverse complement strand
TTAATTATATTTAAAATGTAATCATATTACATATTCTTCATGTCTTTAGTCTAGTTTATTCGCTGTAAATGGACGCTATGATCGATAAATTTCACAAAGCTTAACAAGACAACATTACCAACAAGTTACAAGATACTCACCAGAGTAGAACTGTATAAGCCTAAAAAATGTCAATGCTGACAAGGAGATCATATTGTTCCACGGGTTACGATGCTGTGATCGTTAACTCTGTTTCTTTCTAAAAGAAAATTATATTAAAGTACATAGACACTAAACAAAAAAGACAAAAAGAACTGAATTTGAAAATGAGAAATAAATAAATAAAGACTTTATTAATGTGTCAATGTATTTAGTTTTCACAACTAATTGGGGAGTCGAGAGAAGTGCTCGCGCAAACTTTGAATGTTTGTTATTTTAAACTTAATGCAGTTACAGAAAACATCTAACGAAATAAGTACCTCGTGCTCTTGTTTATCCGACAGTATTTTTGAACTTAACTAAACTAAACCGTGCTGTACATAAGCAGGAAACAGCTCAGGTTTACAAAGATGAACAACAAACGAGCATCTCATGGAATCATCAATTGGTTCGGTTAGAAACATGGCGAACTTTTGAGTGGTTTGACTGTTGCTTTCATGCCAAGTACTTTATAACTGAATAGCATATTTCGATTGTTAATCGCGACCCGAATAATGAGTTGCTTGTTGCTGAGCTTCGACGGCACCTTCATCATGATCGTTCTGACTGGTTGTAATTAAATTCCAAGAAAAAAGAGAAAAAGGAAACATTTACTTTGGACAGCAATCAATTTTATTTAACAAATCTGCCTTAATGTACAGCTAGGGTTCAAGTATCCAAAGATGAGATGATCGAATCGCGATGCTTACTGTATGGGCAATCAACAGTTGGCATAATATGCAGAAACGTTCCTTCTAATCTATTGTGTTTTCTAAAGCGAACTTTACGTTCCTTTATTGTGAAAACAACAAGCAAAACATCTCGCTTCCTTACGCACAATAAGTGTATTCATATATTGTGGACAAGAAGCGAAACGTCCCACTTCCACTACTATAGGACGGTAGGGAGCGAGCATCTCGATTCCTTGCGCACAGTAAGTGCATACATACCGAGGAGTTCTGAAAGAAGCCCCTCCCCCACCCCACCCCCCCCCCCCCCCCCCCTCGGACAAATGAAATACGTGGGTAAGTGGAGAAAAAAAACTTACGTCTAGTCTAACGTCCAACGGAGTCCAACGGAGTAGGAATGGAGTTGTGGTTCCATGACTGAAGCGCTAATAATTAATGTAACTCGGAAACAGAACAATGACATTCTGGACATTAAGCAGTTCTAGAAGAAAAATTCCTGTCGGTTCTATTTGAAAGTTCCCGTTGAAATCACTGAAGTCAAGATTTCTGAATATAGAGAGCTTTGTTACAGTGCGAGTCTGTTCGAGTCACTTTCGTTTACTTTGTTTTGGAGACGTCACTATGGGATTTTCTAATGGACAGTTGTTTTCGGGGTTCAGGTAAACGGAAAACGTAACTTTGAATGAATTTAAATCTGAATTATAGCGAATAACAAAAACTCATTTCATGTTATTTAAAATATCAATACTGTTAAAATGCAAAGAGGGACATCGTGATCCACGAACGGAAGTACGCCCTTATTTACATAAATGTGTTAATTGCAAGCTAATTACGTAAAAGGCAACGGGTTTAACTCGTGAATACGCGCAGCTTCCTTCCTTCCTTCCTTTCTTCCTTCCCTCCTTTATAAACGGAAATTTTATGAAGTTGGCAATCTTTATCGAAAGTCTTAATTCAAGTTCTTTATTTCTAAAATTGCGACCCAGAGCATTCGAATCTGAAAATCTGTGGCGAGTTTTGTCATTAAATCAATAAGGCTTAAAGCTTTTACCTTTTATATTGCGTCCAATATAGCCTGCAAGCAAGCTCTCGGGCTCAGATACGCCCTACCTCTCACCTCTTCCGAAACACGGTGAGTTTGGTTTAAATACTCAGTGAAAAAAAATTTTGGGTACTTGAAAAATTCATGTCGCACGTTCACGAAGCAGTACAGGAAAGCAAACCGTTCTCCATGTTTGTCTCGCTTGTGCGACAGGTTTTTTCATCCTTTTTCGCCCTTTTCTATTATCTCCTACGCCCCGAATAACTTTCTCTGGGTCTCCGAGGATGACTGTATGTAAGGAAGATGCCAAGTTCGCTTCCTACCCCCCAATAACAGTGAAAGCGAGACGTTTTGCTTCTTGACCCTTCTTGTCCACACAATATATGAATGCAATTATTGTACGCAAGGAAGCGAGATGAACCGCCCTATAACAGTCGAAGCAAGATCTGATGTTTCGCTTCCAACTGCCTCATAGCAGCAATAATATATGAAGCAGTACACTTATTGTGCGCAAAGAAGCGAGATGTTTCGCTTCTACCCCCTATAACAGCGAAAGACAGAACTAAATAAATACATTTACTGTAAACAAGGAAGCCAGATGTTTTGCTTCCAACCGCCATATAGCAGTCGAATCGAGACGTTTAATATTAAATTATTCACTTCTTGTTCGAATGTTATTGCGTGCAAGAAAGCGAGACGTTTCGCTTCTTATCGCCCTATAGCAAGGGAAGCGAAATTTCGCTTCCACGCGCATAATATAGGAACACGTACACAGAAAACCAATTTTATCTTGCCTGTTACGACTATCAGGCCAACTGTATAGCTAACAGTTTGTTGCATTTACGGTTGGAACAAAAAGGAAATGGACTCACCGTTCAGATGTGATCTGTTGATATCCGTCCAAGCAAAGGTACATCAGAATCAAAAAAGTTCACCGACATTTGGGCAGCGTTGCATGACAACTCAAAAACGACTGCTACGAGACTATCAGGTAACCCAGACAAAAGACGCTTATGCAAAATAAAAAAAAAACATTTTGATCTTTGACAGACTCTTTTGTTTTTGTGTAAACTCGAGTAACAACAGTGGAAAAGAGGTTGCCGGAATATGAAAAAGGCGTAGTAAATTTTTATTTAGCCTGCGGTAAGCTGTCTTGGGAAAGAAGGGGGAAGGTAGTGGGATAGGGAGCTTGAAACGATGTCTCTGAAAGTTGAATATCTGCTTCTCAAGCTCATGAAAGTTGATCAAGTTTGAACTCAAAAACGTGACCGTGGTTTGGAGACTCGATCTTAAAGTGCACATGAAGTGAAATTTCACCACCGTTTTTTTTTCCGGTATCAGAAAGTAGATGTTTTAAGAATTATTTTGATGGAAAAATATTAAGTTACTTGAAGTGGCGGGAGCATATTTTGAAAAGCGACGCAAGTTGGGCATAACAGACAAGGACCTGGGTTCTAGTGACGTCCTTAATGTGTTTTCAAATGCAAATGAGCGCGTCACTCGTTTTACGGTGGAGTTTTGGCAACTTGTGGAAGAATAGGCCATTTGCACGATGACGTCATTTGACTACTACTACCAGAATCCTTCAGTTTTTTGTTTTGTAGTGCAAATTAGGGCTATTGTTATTTAAACCGCACTGGGATTACAAAATTTAAATAAGAAAGGAAAAACGAAACGAATTCTGGTAGTAGTAGTCAAATGACGTCATCGCGCAAATGGCCTATTATCTCGATTAAATATGGCTAAAAGCGATCCGGGTTCGTCTCCTTCTCCACCATGTTTTTTTGTGATCGAAAATACGAATGACGTCACAAATACCTCTTTGGCCGCTCTCAAATGTCGCAAATTTCAGGCCCCGGCGGGAGTTTTCAAACCGCTAAAAGTAGCGGATCCTCATCGTGCAAAAGAGGAAAACGACTGAAAATGAAATAAAGGTAATATAACTGCATAAACTCTAAAACAAAACGGTAGTAAAATTTCATTTCATGTTCACTTTAATTAGCATTGATGTTGGCCATTTTATTTGTTCGTTTTCTCTGTATTTAATGATCAGTTTGAGAAGCTTTTATCAAACACTCATAAGAGTGATTCATTTTTATCCAAACACCTCAAAGTCGGGTAAAAAAACTCAGCTGCGCCTCGTTTATTCAACACATTTCTCGGTGTTTGGACACTCTTCTTTGTGTTTAATTATTACATCGAAAACGTCCATGCAAAATGCTGATTGGTGGAGTTTAAATTGATTAAATACGCTGTTACACGTGTTTTTTTATATGTGAAAACAGAACTGAATGGAGATCAGCATTTAGGCTGAATTAGGGGAAATTAAACCTTCAATTTTAACAGCAGGTTCCCGTAGACTGTTTCGTGGATGTGCAACTTTCAGTATCATGCACAGATGACTCAAAGTTGCATCACGCAAAACAGATTACTTAAAATCATGCATCATACACAAATAATAGCACTGTAATGCCGGATACTCCAACTATAGTATTATGTTCGAAATTATGCCGGCATAATGTGTCGACCCCTAATCTGGGTAGAGTTTCTGACTGATTAATTCAAGTGTTATGGGAAGTGAATTAAATGATGCGGGTGCATACAAATGCATCTTCTGCACACAAAGAAACACAATGTTATTCTATTGTGTGTGAGATGCCGTATTTTGGAGTTATGTTTCCTGTCTTTTGCTTGTTTTACTTTGCGCAATCGTGCTCCGTTAGGCACGAAATGAGTCATACGAAATAATTATACAGTATCTTATTAGGGCCATTATTTATTGTTTTTTTTTTACAATACTTTACATTTCTCATGGAGTATTGCCCATTGATAACTCTTAATTTTCTAATTATTTACAGGGAAAAAAATGAGTCTAAACAGACAAAAATAAACTTATAAAATAAACATCTGACAAGCTTGACTGCAAGCTCCTAAATAAACTATCATTGTATTATTATTATTATTATTATTATTATTAACAATTAATTTGAAGGCTTATGTGAGTTTACTGAGAAGCTTAAGCGCTCAAACTGAGTAATTTATAATTTAAAGTAAAAAAATGTTCAATGTAAAAAAGCTCGTTATCAGAAAAGAATCATTATTAACATGAGAAAGATTCTGCTGCTGCGCCGTTGGAACATCTTCATACGGAGGTTGTATCTGCTGTATCCTACGTCAAATACCAAAATTTTTCCATTGTTATTAAGGCCATTCTTTACATACTGTTCGTAAAAAAATTAAATAAATCCCTTTGATTCTGGAAGAACGAAAATTTTCACGGTGATTCCGAGTTTGGCGAGTCCAAGCTGTGGTCACGTGATCTTCTCTGCTCTAGTTGACGACACACCCACATGGATATGATGTCCATATTGCCGTCATCATTTGCTGCGATGAATGGATGTGTCTACAAAGAAAACATTGAGTAAAGCAATCAATGGACCTACGGGTCAACAAATGCATAAGACATTAATCAACCAATTAATGAACAAACAATAAACGAACCAGTGAATCAATATAGCAATCAATCTATGTATCAATAATTGTGTCGGTCCATCAATAATTCAACGAATCAATAAGTCAAGCAATCAGACAGGTAGTCCGTCCATCCGTCCGTCCGTGCGTCCGTCGGTCGGTCGGTCAGTCAGTCAGCCAGTCAGTCAGCAATCAGTCATTCAGTCAGTCAGTATAAGTCTGTCAATCAAACAAAAAGTCAAGCAGTCAGACAGTAAGTTAGTCTGTCATCCGTCCGTCGGTCCGTCCGTCAGTCAGTAGGTCAGTCAAGAAGTGGTGCCAGATATACGGTGTTTCGTTGACATAATAGACAATTAGTATTTGCTTTTAGTGAATTCGTTGATTGACATTTAGTTTCGTAATTAACATTCCTGAGGTACGTTAAAACCCCTCGTGATTTGAACCCCGTAGCTAGAATGACACGCTTTTGAATGTACATTTTATGATTCATCTCGCTGATCCGTTTTGCTGACCCGTTTACTGATCTGTCTGCTGACCTGTATTTATAAGTATAATTGAGTTAACCTACTGGATATCGCCACACAAGTAACGGCCTGGTCGCACTACAGTCAAAAACAAAAATAAGCCCGTGAAAAATCGAGGAAAACAAAAGAAACCGCTCCGGTGGGACACGCTTTTTGTGGAATGTTTTTGTTTTTATGTCATTTTGCACGGGCTAATTTTTGTTTTTGACTGTAGTGCGACCAGGCCTTAAGTGACAAATGCTGTAACAAAGGCTTGAATAATTGTATGTTTTATCTTTTCGCGCATTCTCCTCGAGTCGGTTTGATTGTTTTGCTTGCTAGGTTTCGCTACATAAATTTGTATTTATTTTCTTCTAAATATTATTATTTGAGTAGTCCAGTCGATTAACAGACGTCTTCCTCGGACCATTCGGTGACTTAGCATAAAGTGGACTAATTACTTAACAAGAAGAGTATAAACGTGATGAGAAAACAATATTCCAAATTTTCTATTGCAATAAATAAATAAAAACTAATTTAACCTGACATTTAACCTACCAAAACCGCCTCAGGAGTTAGTCTAGCGGATGGACTTTTCTGCATACTGAAATAAAAAAGGGTGAAGGGCACTCAAGTTAAAGCTAAAACAAAGATGAGAAAAGAAATACCAACAAAAGAGATGAAAATTTAATGAAGGCTTGTAATCCTAATACGGAACAGCTACGAAACGCTAATTAGTTACAACCAATAGTGGATGTATACTGCAGTTGTAACTTATTAACATTTCGTTTTCATTTCGCGCCCGTGTTTTATCAGATCTATCATCACTCGCCATCGGCTCATGATTGTAAATCTCAGTGATACAACACGGGCGCTCATGTTGTAGACTACATACTAGCTGTTATGCAGCATTGCTGTTGTCTTCATGTCTCATCAGTTTTGCGAACACAAAATACTTACCACTGAGATACAAAATTCACAAATGCTGGTGAAAACCTATCCTCGGGGAAACATGGAGGGTTCTTAAAACGAAATCAATCAATCAATCAATCTATCTATCTATCTATCAATCAATCAATCAATCAGTCAGTCAGTCAGTCAGTCAGTCAATCAATCAATCAATCAATCAGTCAATCAATCAGTCAATCAGTCAGTCAGTCAGTCAACCAGTCAATCAATAAATCAATCAGTCAATCAGTCAGTTTACACAAGGAATTAATCGATCAATCAATCAATCAATCAATCAATCAAACAACCAGTCAGTCAGGTTAGACAATGAATTAATCCATCAATCAATCAATCAATCAATCAACCGTTCAGTCAGTTAAGACAAGGAATTAATCTATCATTCAATAAATCAGTCAGTCAGATAGTCAGTCAGTAAGTCATCCATTGATTAATAAATAAAAAGCAAGAAATCGATCAACCAATCAATCAGCCAATTTGCATAACGAAACTTATCAGAGAAATAGTCACTGAATCAAGACAGCAGTCAGAAGGATGGTCATACAAATGATCCATCAATCAATCAATACCAGTCCAACTATTAAATTAACCAGTGAATCAATCAGTCAGTCAATTCATCAATTAATAAGAACATAATGCTTAGTTTATTAATAACCGGACGTCTACTATCAAAACCTAGTGGCAAATGATAAGGGATAGGCTTAAGGAAATTATTGACTTACCTCATGTACGATACACTGGAGTAGTGCAATGGGCTGAACATAAATATACACAGTAGTCATCAAATAACGATATCTGACAAAACAAAAAAGCATAAACTCGATCTATATAAGAAAATGTGGATGACAAATGTTTAATTTTAGAATAGTAATACAAATTAATTACCAGGAATGTTTCAGCGCCCCCATGACTTTCCTGTAAAATAACAAGTTCCAGCATATTGGAGTCAGTTAACGTTCTCTGTTCCTCTGACAAGCTTACCTTGACACAATGACTGCGGTCATGAATGAAAATTAAAATTTTTAAATGGAAATTTAAAGACTATAAAATGATTGGCTTACCGTTGGGTAAGGGAATCTTCCTAAAGCCATCTGCAATACATAAGCGGGAAGATTATTATTATTATTATTTCTATCATAGATAATAGAGCAGTTTTCAATACACCTTATTCCAAAATGGCGGCCATTTTTATATTATTCTTTTATCTGTATGTTAATTAGCCCTTGTTGCCTCGTCAGCATGTGCAAAATACAACAGAATTTTCACGCGAAAATGAGGTAAAGAGGGCTAATTGACATGCATACAAAAGAATAATAAATTGCCCGCCATTTTGGAATAAGGTGTATTGAGTGTCGTAAAACCAAAACCAAAGTAATTACTTTGACCAATCACAGCAGTCGTAAACAATCCAATGAACCAATCAGAGCTCGAAGCAATTACATGTAGCTGGTGACAAGCGCGGGAAAACGCGTGCGAGCAAGTCACGATTGGTTTTGGTTTTATTTCTGATCATGTTCTGATTGGTCCAGGCCCCGGATTACTGATACCACACCATAACGTAATGCGTAAAACTGACAAATTTAAAGAAGCCTACTGTATGTTTATTTTTTTTTCTTTATTTTAAAACAGCTAAGGGGAAAATGGACCGGGTACTTCATGAAACTACAAAAATCAGAAACATGGCCAATCAAGTTGCTTATAAGACTTTCACCACATGTGGCCCAAATCAGAAATCCTTTCCAGTTGGACCTAAGGTAAACTGGTTTCCCCTTATCTCTAAGGTCTGTTTTACCAACGACTTAACATAAACGCAAGCATAAGCGCAAGCACAATGATTTTGCGTCAAGCGAAAGCGAATCCTTTGACACATCAAGTATCACATGTTTGTTATCGTACCTCAGCCGCGTGTTATAGCCATTCGTATGACGGAAAACGAAGATGTCCTTCTTCTTTGTGGAAGCGTTGTGATGTAGTGGTCAGCGCGTTGGACTGACTGAAGGTCAGTGGTTCGAGGCCTGGTCTCTGCCGTCGTGTTGTTTCCTGTTGTTTCTTTCCACACCGGCGATTAAATGCCGGGAGTAACCACGTAACTCTTCGATGGACTAGCATCCCATCCAGACAGGGGCGGGGGGGGGGGGGGGGGGGGTAGCACTACTCCTATTTGCTACGGAAACAGGGTTAAGTTCCGGCCATGTGGTCCTCATGTGGCTTATGCGCGACTTAACCTTATGCGTGCGTTTATGGTTATGCTTGCGGTAGGCCCGTTTCCACGCAAACTCGAGTGCTATTGGGTTTGCGGTTGAACTTGTGTTGCTAGTGAAAACCAGGCCTTAGGATTTAAAGGCTTCAAAACAGGCATTATTAAATATAAAAAGTTAAAGCATATTTACTATATTCTAACGTCAGCATTTAAATTTCAAAGCACCTCACTGGTGCTTAAAACATTCCATGAGTCTCTCCGTTAAATCCGTCTTCGTTCATTTTCTAGGTATGGAAAAGCGAAGGCATAAGGATTGAAGGCTGTCTTCTCATGTACGAAGGTATCGAGTCTTGTCAGAAATGCCAGGATCAACCTACAATGTCACAAAGGAATCACGGAGCCAGATATCTTGTTCCATTTTCTCCAGAGTGTCCTCATTTTGAGGTAAGTCACCGAACCCAATTCTTATTAATCTCGTGATGCATTTTAAGATTCTCAGCTACTGAGTTTCATTTTGTACTATTTATACAAATGTACTTAAGTAGCTAGTATTCTCATTTACTTTCACTGAGATCTGTCCCCTTGATAGTGGTGTCTCTTCAACAGAGGTGATAATTACAAAGATTATTATACATTGTAGTTACTATCTGTCTTCTCATTGGCTATAAGCCTACACTGTCAGTTAATTCTGGAAATCAGCTCACCCTACAGATTTTGCTAGCAGATTATAGTAAATAATCTGTAGAGTGGGCGCGCAATTCATGATTTCCAAGATGATTTTCCATGATTTTCTGTGCGGCAGCGCGTTTGTCGTTATTTCCTTTAAAACAGTGTATAATAAAACAATTATTAGATTCGGTTTTTGTGATATCCGGAATAATGAAGGTCTCGGTAAGTGTTAGTAAGTTTTCAGCTTCGGCTGATAACACATAGCTTGACCTTGATTATTCCGAGTATCACAAAAACCTTATCCAACAATTGTTTATTATATGGCGGCCGGGACTAGGAGAAGTATCCTCTAAATGAAAGAACCCGAAAGTAGAAGTTCCCCTGCAATGTTAAATTAGGAAGACTTCTGCGGTTTCAATTCCGGTCGCACGTATGCATTTCATTATATTTTGTCTTTTCTTAGCAAATACGAAAATGACCAGTTAAAATTAAAGTGTTGAAAAACTATATTTCCATTTTGCTTTGTTGGTACGTGATGTGTCTAATATATTTCTGTCTTCTGTTAGGTCCTTATTCTTGAAGCAGGGGAGCGCAGAAGTCTGGAGGTAGGAGTGGCAAGGAAAAATTATCAAAGTCATGTTATTAGAGGTCAAGGATGGAAAAATGAATGCGTTGGATATCATATTAAAGGAGACATCCTCGATGCTGTTGCGGCAAAGTCAATCATCGAAATTGAAGGTTTAATATGCTTTTTTGATACCTTATATATGGCATGAAATGTTTACGTCAATGCTCCATACTAAAAATATTCCTTGATAATGATAATCATAATCATAGTCAGTTTGTTCGGATGTTCAAGTTAACCCTAAAGAGAGCCAAATATCAAAATTCATGAAAAATCCCAATTAAAACTTTCATTTTACAAAATATTGTAAAACAAATGGTACCATGCAAACGTGTGCCGAAGAGGTTTCATTTGAATGGTTAATTCGTCGACAGACTCAAAAGTTAGATCTACATTACATTTCTCCTTAATTGACTCTGGGAGTGAAAGGGTAATAAAGGAATACTTTTTGACAAATCCTGAAATTATAAACGTCTTACTTGGTCACGATTTGGTAATTTCCCTCGTCAGTTCACCTCTTCATATTTTGTTTACTTTAAATTGTCGTCACTGCATAGAATATTACATTCATTTTCATATTATCTTTTTCTTTCAGATGCCATGGCCGATCGTGGCGATTTGATAGGCTGCAGAGTATTGTTTGAGAAGGCAGAAAAAGGAAAAGCTCCAATCACATTTACCCTTAATGGCAGACCGATCACGCAGGATGCGTTTTATATTCAGTTTGATCAGGAGGACTTAATGCTCTTTTCATTTGTCAGCATCGGTCACGAAGGCGTCGTAGTAGCAGCTAATGTACGTATATAATTGTACTAATACGTGTTACACTTAAGTCACGTGGTCATCCAATACCAACACTTTTATCAATTTCGACACTGGCATCTTGTCTGTAAGTAACTAACATTCATTGACCACTTCGCTTTCAGATATTCACATTTGGTTGGTAGGGTGGGTTGTCTTTAACAATGGTAAATCATATACAGACTGGCTGTACTAAGCAGACGTCAGATCACATTGATTACCGAAACTCGTTTTTTTAGTGTATACGTATCATTGCATTCAGTCGCTAAGTTGTTCTGCTTAGGACTGCTTGTAGCTTCCGCTTATTATTATTTGTAAACATACATCCCTCTGACTTACTATCGTTTCATAGTCCAACAAATGTTTTTTCCCTTGATCTTGAGCTTGTTACCAGTGCTATTTTGCCTTTACTTTCTTTTCTGTTTTGGGTGCTGGCCTTTTCGTTTTAAGTAGATAATTTTCTTTTCTGTGTAATATTCTTAGATGAGGCCCTGTGACAATACAAGATATGGAATAGAAAGTAACTTTACGGCATCAACGAATAACCATCAAACCTCTTCATTAGTGGAGCTTAACATCACAGAAGTGTATCGCGATCTGGAATACGCTGGTGCGAGGTTCAGACGAATAAGAGATGACATTTTTGACAACTTTAAGGTGAATTTTAGGCGACTTGAAGATATCTTCAATGATTGGAATAAAGAATGTTTTGAAATGAGCAAGAATGACGTAAAAGCAAAGTATTCAAAACCCATCCTACGGAGGAAAATTAAAGAAGCCCTAGAAGGTCTTAAAGAGATTGAAGAGCTGGGGAAAAAGGCAAACGGAAAGTTTGGCACAATCATGTGAACTGACGATGAAGTCTGTAAGCAGTTACCTAATTGTTATCAACGTCTGGAGAAAGCGGAAAAGTTGTTTTTAACAATAGGAAATATTTGTATCCTTAATTTGTTAAGGGATTTTCTCTTTGGGAGGCTACCGTTTTCAAAAGCTGTTTACATGTATATATCCTTCGTAGGCATTGTGATGTGAAAATGAGTTTGATACGTGAAGTATTGTTTCTATAAGAGCCAGATGTTCACCAGGTTTAGCCCAAATGTTGTGTGAGTTTTTTCTTTAAATTATCTACTTTGTAAGTACTAGTTTGGTATCCTTGTATACAAATTTAAACTATCTTAGCATCACTGTACTTAGTTTGATCAATAATTTTGGATCCATAGAGGTAATCATAAATCCAAAATGGCGAACACAAGATAGCGGCATAAGATGTCAAGTGAGGTGGCTCCCTAGAGTTGTAATATAGCACCTACACTGACTATCATGAGTTACAAAATAAACCTAATTTTGTTTTGCAATGTTGGCTCACGAGATTTACCAGCAAGGATGTCAGTATATTTAGATGTTTTGATAGAGACGTAACCATGGTAACACAGGATCTAAAGAGTGGCAAATATTGTGCAATAATTAACCTTGATTCTTGAGTTTTCTTAGGTAACGTTTCTATGTATCTTGCGAAAGTGGTTAAGGCCACTCTTTTGGAAGGAAAAAACATAGGGTCGTTAAGGTTGTTTTCCATGCATCGCGCAATTTCATATATTTCAATATTTAACGAAATTGCTCTCATTGACAAATTTGTTTCTAAAAATAATATGTGAAAGGTAGCGTTAGTATCTCAAAATGTTCAAAGTTTTAGAAAAGTTAACGGAACGAAAAGCGCTCAAATCTGCTAATGTTACTTTGCAAGATTAGCATCATCCCGACCTACTTTTTATGCGTTTTTTATCAAAAATGATTTATCGATGCTGAATGAGTAAAGATGGAATAATTTTCAGAATTATAGCAAAGAAAATCACCAGACGAGTCAATATTTTTGGCATGCCATCACTTACAGAATTTCATGACAGTAACCGGGCTGAAATTTTCCCATGTCATCACACAATATAATTCGTCCCGCTAACCGGGTCAGCCCGGTTACCAGGCACATATAAAGAGGCCCTAGAAACTGCCTTTCAAAGCTTCGCGTTTGCTGCTTTGAGTTACTGCCTTTCTTACGCTGCGAGGGCTACCAGAATGGATTTCAAGGACGTTCGCGCGAAAATCTTCTAACATTGATTTTTTTTTTTATAAAACTTTTGCTACAGCTAGGTTATAAGTTATTCGTGTCAGAAATGAAAAATAAATGGGGGTCACCAACTTCGTATCCGAGATAAGATATCTGAAAGGCGACCCTAATTTTGAAAAATTGGTCTTCTTTTCTGGATATGACCCCAATGTCTGTTAGTCTAAAAACCGAATCTCTAAAATGCAACTTTCTTTCCCAAATTTTATGCGAGTAGGTCTGTTAAACAAATTCATTCAGCTGGTGACTTATCTTAAAGGAAATTAATCTAATCTTTAAACGACAGCATTTGCAAACTATAACAGCCGCAAGTTGGCAGGATTCGATGTCGCGCGGGTACAAAAATGGAAAAAAATTTAAACTTCTTACATTGATTTTTTTGTTCATTTTTTCACAATCTGTCTAGAATTAGCAAAAACAATTATCTATCAAAAAAAAATTGGGGGTCACCGACCATACAAGCGAGCTAAATCTAAGCAAAGTTAACGCAACGGCTACCAGCCCTTTATATGCTTAGACTTCTTCTCTTGCGCGCACACCTCGTGCATGGCGTAGCATGGCATTGCGACATGAATTACGTGCGCAGTAAGGACGCGCATAAACAATTAGCGCGAACGTCCTTAAGGTGTTTGCGCTTGTAATATTCTTCGAGTAATGATGAACTTTTCTTTTATGCCAGACATACATTCAGGTTTGTGTAGCTTTCAAAATGATTTTGTTTTCTTTTGTTATAAGTGATAAGATGATAAGTGATAATATATGATAATATATCATAAAATATGTAAAGTGTAATATATGGAACATCAACTCATTGTTGTTCGAAAACTTTATTACATGTGATAAAGACTAAGATAGTCATAAAGATGCTACACTATACAAAATCGTATAATATGGTGAGTACGTGTTGAAAGCCAAGAGCTATATTGTGTCGCCTCTGGTATTCACATTACATGTTTATCTGTATGGTAACGACAGTTGCGGTATTATTTCAAAGGTATCCTCAACAGTTCATTCATCTGCTATTCCTACTAACTGAAACAATGGAAAACTTAACGTCCCCTGTTGGTAGTATCAGAAGGTTTAGGAGACAAGGCCAACAGTTTAACGTCACCACCCAATGGCGCGATCATCTGAACTGTGGCAAGGTGTTGAACACAGCTAGCATGATCTTACCAGTGATTTTAAGACCCTAGTAGGTGGTCTGGTCCCTGATTCGATCCCGTAACCTCCTGCTCTGCAGACTGGCGCTCTACTACCAGGCATCGGTTACTAATTAACGGAAACTATTGACGCAAACCTATTTGAAAGGACAAGCTATCTAAAAAAAGCTGTGAAATATGTACTGTGGTTATAATAAGAATTATTTAATATACATTTTCAACATACATAAATGATCAATACGGACTAAACTTCTTATTGGTTGTTTCCTTGCGTATTAAGGAATTATGTAATTTCTCCCGGCTACTTGCCGCTAATAGCCCATTTCCGTGTTGCTCTTAGCTTCCTTTTCAAACCGAGGCCAAGTGCAAAACCATTTAATTCAAATGGATATGCTGAGTTTTGTTTCAAATGAAAATAAATAAAACTTATATCCATATGAGCTCATATAAATGGTTTTGAACTTGGCCTCGGTTTGAAAAGGAGGCTAAGAGCAACTCGGAAATGGGCTGTTAAGCTGTCGGTGCGTGACACGCTTGCATGACATTACTTCTACAGTGGCTGTAGTTATGGACCTAAGGAACAAATACTTCGACGTCCCGGATGTAACGGAGGGTAGGACAAATTCGTTATTTTCTATTTATGGAACATTTAGATAACATCACGTCAAGCCGCAGACGTTCAAACGCTGAAGACCTTACACTTTTGTGGTAAAATGCACGAGCAAAGGGAATTTACGACTTCTGCTTGCCACCTGTGACATCCGGGATAATGAATAATGCACATGATCCCTAACAAGCACGGAAAGGTTCCTGAAGACCTACTAATTCAGGTTTCTATTCTTAAGAAATGAAACCTAGAAATAAAAACTAAGACAACAGAAAGCTAGCCTAAACGTGCAATCAGATTCGATTTGTGCTAAAGTATTTGTGTAACTTTGCATTCTCTATTATGCTTATTTAACGGAAACTGCTTTTAAAATCAGCAGAATATTTCCATAAGGTAGTTTTATACCTTGGCAATGGTGTCATGAGACTCTGAAAAGTCATTTTTTTTTCTTTTTCTTTGTTTTTTTGCATTACTAAACCGTTATTTATTAAAACTACACAACGTGTAAAGCTAAACTGTCTGATAAAGACCTAAAACTAGGCTACAATGTGACTTCAAGAACGTTAAAGAACTTTACCACATTGGGAACTTACCATTTCAATGAAGTTGGTATTTCGACGTTTTCATTATGAAGAAAACATTTAATTCATATGTAAAGTAATCAAGTAAAGTAATCAAGTAAAGTAATCAGAGAGTCCCTGCAGCAATTTATTTCCAGCGGTCACTCCAAGAAACTACGGGTCAATCAATCAATCAATCAATCAATCAATTAATCAATCAATCATCTTTATTTATTCACGGAATCTCATTCATAAAAATACTCTTCCAGAGAGCCGTGCAAAAATCATGCAATAAAAAATAAAAATGGTCATTAAAACTATACTAAATTACAAATATGATAAAAACAATTTCAGGCTTGTCTGCCCTTTAATAGTATTTGACAGACTATTCCAGAGAACTGCCCCTCTATAGTGGAAGCTATTTTTTCCAGCCTCAGTATACGGTCTTGGTACAAATAAATTATGTTGAGTTTCTTAGATTGTAAGAATACATAGAGTTTGTACTATTAACAATTTGAGCCAAATGATCAGGTACATTTCAATTTTTTAATTTATACATTATTATGGCTAGTTGTCTTGTCCTTCGTGTTTCAAGAGTATCCCACCCAAGTTCATCCAGTATCTCAACTGATCGTCTATCGTAGTTAGAGGAGGTTATCACCCTGGCAGCTCTGTGTTGGAGGGTCTGGAGTCTGTTACACATTCCTTTCCCACAACTCCCCCACACTATACTACAATAATCGAAATATGGTAGTACAAGGGAGTAGTACATCATAATTAAATGTATGATAAGGTAAGAGATGCCTTACACGTCTCAGAACGCCAATCCCTCCAGAGGTTTTCTTAGCAATTTTGTCTACATGATCTCTCCAAGTTATGATTGATCTATTTCAACACCAAGATATTTATACGTCTTATCCCTTACAAGGGGTTTGTGATCGACATGAATATTAAACTGGTGCTGAAGGTGTTTTATCCTATATTGACTAGCTACAATCATATATTTTGTCTTTACCACATTTAGGCTAAGTTTATTCGCTATTAGCCATGTATGTATTTTATGTAGATCATGATTCATTTGTTGCTCCAGAATGTACTCATCAGCATGTGCAACAGTTAAACTAATATCATCTGCATACATCCGCACTTTAGAGAAGAGGTTACAAGATGGAAGATCATTTATGCAAATAATAAATAGTAGTGGCCCAAGAATAGAACCCTGTGGTATTCCGCATTTAATTGTGTAGCTATCTGCACAATGGGATGGGGGGAGGGGTCGTGAAGATTCTAATTTCGGACCCCCCTCCCAAAAAACAGCCGCAGCATCCAACGATCACTGCGGTGTTTCCAAGCCCTGAGATTTATCTTAGAAACAAAAGCTCATTTTTTTCATGTTATAATTATGTTAACCCTCGGACGCACAAGGGGTGTGGTAAAGTTTGGCGACCATCAGTTACTATAGTAACGAGATATGACGTCATAAGTAGCATGCGCTCAAGCCATTTTTAAATAAAAACGTATTTTCACCTTTTCGCGGTGAAAAAAAAAACGTATAAAACACTACCAAAAGCAGGAAACTGTTTAACTGTATCATATTTTACGGTTTCGTAAACTAACTTTTTTTGGTTGAGAAAATCACTACAGATTTCCCAAAATTCACTAGTCCGTCCCGGAAGTTCGAAGACCGAATGAGATGTAAGACCTTTAAAGCTGAAAATTATTCCAAAGTAGAACTACACCAATCTAATTTCATTTTTGTGGCACACCTGTCAAGAAAAGTTAATAGAAAAATTTTAAGAGATATCTATTTCTGGTTGTATAATAAAAATAAGGATCTAACAAAGACTGCCTCTTAAATCATGCTTTCTCATTTGGACCATTTTAACACTTATAATATAGAGGGCAAAATTACTGAATGCTGATTGGCTGACGAAGAGGGCATTTTTTCTTAATTGAGGGCAAAATTACTCGCTCCTGATTGGTCGAGCATCAAAATTTCTGACTCGTGATTGGTTTAGCGCTTCGTTCTCGTTGCATTCAGTTGGCTTGGCGGGATTTTGAAGACAATTTACAAACGGAGCGCTCGCATCAGTTTCGCCGGAGATTTTGTTATAAAAAAGGAATGAAATCGGAAGATACCTAAGAAAGGAATTCTACAGGTGAATTACAGCATTTTACGCCAAACAGGAAGCGATTATTTGTGTCAAATCTTGGATTAACTAGACTCCTGCAGGCCAGTTTGCGACGTTGAAGATCTAGAAGAAATTCATTCATGGCGACAAAAGCTGGTTTTAAAGTTCCATCACTTCATTGAAAAAATGCGGATTTCTGCGGACCTAAAGAAAAGAACTTTGACATATTTTGCTGAAAGGAAAAATATACGTTTAACAGGAGAACGAATAAGGCTAAAAGAAGTGAAAGAAAGCAATTAAATCGCCAAACGTGCAAGCAAGTTTGAACTCTCGCCATTTGTTGTTGTTATCAAAGCGGCAAAAACTTCAAAACACAGGTACGCTAAAATAAAACTTGCTTTGTTTTTGTCGTAAAGTGTCTATGTTTTCTAGATGTACATAACAGACAAATGTATCTTTGACCGAATAGAAATTTATTTAACCACAGTGAGTTGAAAAGTTTTTCTTGTCAGTTTGCGAGAGAGTATTTTCACTTCGGTTGGTTTCAAGTCTGAGTGACTCTTAAAAAGTCTGAAACGTTTCCCTATAATTTTGCCCTCTATATTATAAACAAGTAATCGCATATTCCCTCGTAAAATTAAGGATTAATATCACTTGTGTTTTCAGAAGCTGTAGAAATTGCCCTCGTCGCTTCGCGACTCGGGCAATTTCTACAGCTTCTGAAAACACGCGTGATATTAATCCTTAATTTTACTCGGGCCCATGCGATTACATATACTTAAAAAATGGTAAGCACCCATGTAGTCGAAGGGAACAGCACTGTGCTTAATTAATGTAAACGAATTTTGTCGAATTTTTCATGTCTTTACGAGATTTTGAAGGCATTTCTTGTGAATGTTCGTGAAGCTTTGAACCGTTTCAAACGTCGAAATTCATTTGCATTTCTTTTGCACAGTAATGTACCTTATTATCAAAATGTTACTCATGCGTGTTTTCTTACATTTAATGTCTCTCTTGTCTTTTCCTTCCGTTGTTTCCATGCTGCTTTCTTCCGAGCGTTTTGGGGCGAGCAGAGTTAAGCGCGGAATATGCAACAGCCTCTGGTCTCTCTGATGACAGAGACATGTAATTATTACCGGGATCAGTGACATGTGGTCTGGCAGTGGTTCCATTTTTCGCCGACAATCCCATATAATGTCTTTCAGCTTGTTCTGTTGCTGACCCATTGTCATAAATACCAGTCCCGTTTGTTTGCATTGCTGTGGACCTTGGCACTTCTGTCCTTCTTGTTTGTTGTGGGGGAATTGGTGGAAGTGGACGTGACAGATCCTCGTAAATGGCTGGCTTAGGGCTCATTACACCATGAGTTGCCATCATGCCTAGGTCGACGTCGTCTGTTGGCACGTCATCAAGTTGGTTTTCGGAATCTGCTCTGTATGCCCTGTTACTGAATACCGCTCTTGGATTGTTTGGTTGTCTTTTTGTAAGTTGGCGGTTTTTAAGGATTAGGTAACCATTTACAGCGGCAAGGACCACCACAAGCATAGCACAAACTGACAGCCCCACGATCACGTAAGTATTGGTGACTTCTTTTTCCTTTATTGGCGTGGATTTCACTAGGAAAAATGTAAACAAAAAATGCATCCTGCATCCTTTTTACGATTGCTAACCTGCATTGTTACCTACATTGGGTACAACATGTACATCGGCGCTGTACTGTGAAAACTGTCCTACTGTACAACAGTGAGTGGGAGAAATGACCCTATAGAGCCAAAACTTTTCTAAATACAGGAGCTAAAATATAATCATGGGCTCAATATTGGCTTTCAGGATGGGGTGAATAAGGCAAAAATGGCCTGAAAAAGGGTAGAATTTATTCCCAGGGACTCAGGACTAATTTAGCATTTTTTGGCTGGGACAAATCCGGCGAAGCCACTTTTTAGGTAAACCAGCAAAAACACTCAGAGGAAACAGTTGCGAGTTTCATTGTTTCATTTAAGAAAGCACAACGAACGTCTTCATGCGTTTAATGTTATAAAATGGACCAAAGAGTATGCGTCGTAACAGAAGCAAAAAAAGTAAAGCAATGAAGTGTAGCCTGCATTTGACGTCATAAACAAAGAAATTGAAAGCATATTTTAAAAATAATACCACCCCAAAAAACCCCTTCAATAATGACCGTTCCTTATTATTACGTTTCTTACTTTTCGGATTTTCTTATATTAGGTATTTTGAAATTATTTCGAATCTAAGAAAAATCAAACCATTGTAGCCTTGTTAAGTTTTTCAAAACCCTGATACAGGAACCTACACCATGACCAAAAACCTTACCATTAGTTTTGGAGCTGCCTTCTGTGTTTGATACACAGGTGTAATGTGTTTTGTTGTGATAACAAGAGCTTTTGTTTGAGCATGGATGGCTTTGACATGGGTTGCTGGCTGTAAAAAGAAAGCAAAATAATCAAGAAAAGACAACTACCTTAGGGACTATATTTGTCTAGTAGAGTAAAAATAGAATGTAGTATAGTAGAGATGAGAGTGACTACATTAACATCTGGGACATTAAATTTATATAATATATATATGATGTTATAGTCAATGCTCCTCTATAAATGAGCGTTTACGATATCCATTCTACTCAAGTAACAAGAATTATATAAATATATATATACACACACACATATATATATATATATATATATATATATATATATATATATATATAATTTTTGGTTACTTGAGTAGAACGGATATTGTAGAGCGCTCAACTATAGAGGAGCATTGACTATAAATATGAACTCTCGTGAGGTTAGATATATATAGATATAAACATAAGAGTCCTGTAGTTACTAAATCACTGGATTTTCATTCTTGCAAAACTGAGTTCTTTGGTTTCTTTCAATATTATTATCAATACACAAACTTTAAGGCATAAACCTTGTACAAGCGCCCACTATTTTCTGTTTCATCACCGCCGCCACAGCCACAACAACAATTATTTCCTTCACTGTACTACCAGCACATCGTTCTCTCATCGACACCACATCGATCCCACATCGGCCCCATATTGACCTTGCTGTCATCGCCCCAAGTTGGCCCCACATCGGCTTAACATCGTCCACTCATCGGCCTGACATTTAATCTCCACCAGCACCACAACTCCATTGTTTTCTTCACTGCCAACAGTACCACCACAATCGTACTGCGTTTTCTTTTTCACAATCACCACTATCAGAACTCTATTGTTTTCTTCCTTGCCACAACCACCACAATTCTACTGTTTCGTCCTCCACCACCACTGTAATGATATTGTTCTCCCTTCTCCTCTTCATCAATTCAGGTCGATGTTAGGCCGTTGAAAAAGGGTTAAGAAAGGGTCCAGAAAGGGTTCAGGAAGGGTTCACAGAAGGTAGGAAGGGTTCCGAAATGTTGTTGTGGTGCTGATGATGGTCGTGGTGGAAACAATAAAATTGTGGTGGCGGAGGAAATAATAGTGTTGTGAACGCGATAGAATTGTGGTCGTGGTTGTCTAGGGAAAAAAACAATATAGCTGTGGTTGTGGTGGCGGACAAAATAACAGAGTTGCGATGGTGGTGGCGGCGAGAGAGGAAACAATGGAATTGTGATGGTGGTGGTGGTAGACAAAATAGTTTTGGTGGCGTTGGCGATTTAGAAAACAATAGAATTGTGGTGAAAGTGGTGGTGGTGGAAGTGATAAAATTGAGGTGGCGGTGGTGAAGGCAATAGAATTATTGTGGTGGCGGTGGTAGTTGTCAAGAAAACATTTAGTTTTGTGGTGGTGGTAGAGGTGAAAACAATAGAATTTGGGTGGTGGTGGTGGTGGAGGAGGAAACAATGGAATCATGGTGATGGTGGCGGTGGCTGCGGTTAAATGAATAAATTTACAGTAAATCAACGTTCTTGTGGCCCCATCACATTAATGCGATTCCTTCTCACAAAACGAAGTTAAACATCCTGCTATACTACCCTAGCTTTTAGCAGAAAACTATTATTAGAAAGTTATAAGATGCTACATAGTTACACTCACAAGATGGCCATTTTTCTTTTGTTAAGTACTGTAATTGGAAACATTCCTAAAGTGCGATGTTTATCAGTCTTAACACAGTCTAAACACGTCAGTGTATATAATTTAACAAAAAGCTGAACCCAAACCTGAAAGACCTTGAACCACGGAAGTAACATAACAAATCAATAGCAAGCAATTGAAATATTCTCTAGCGGATCTTTACAATTTGATATTACATTAAAAACACTCGCTTTTTAAACGTTTTTAATAATTTATACTTTGATACATTTTGGTTTCGGCGATTAGCCTTTGCAGAGCGTCGAAAACTCTACACACAATAAAGTATAATGAACACAACAACCTTTATCAATTTTTATATGGAAATTTAACCTGGGACATTTATTATTCCTCGAAGATCACAGTTGCAATGCAACTTACCTACTAAGATTCTCTCTTTGCAGTGCTGTCCTGTAAGTCCTTTTGGGCAGATGCAGAGAAATGAGGAGCCATCGCTAAAACAATGACCACCATTTTCACAAGGGGAAGACTTGCACTGTTCGAATGTTTCTTAATCAACAGGAATAAGAATTAATGAAGACTTCTTTCCAAATATCATATTTTGGTAACGTAACTACTGATATAAATTGTAACTGTTTGACAAGTATGTTGCCAAAACTTACTTGTGTAGTCATGTGTATGAAGTTGGTAAAATACACATTATTATAAGGGTCAAGACAACAAACCGTTATGTTCTCGTGAAGAGATAAAAGACGCGCATATTTTCTTTAATAGTGTGTAAACGGTACGTAATCAAATATTGATGGGAACTTTATCCCTTTGTTTTAACTAATACATCTACATATGCATGCATACCACGCTAGCGACTGATCAATAACATGTCATTACAAAATGTGCTACTTTGTACTGTGTGGGGACTTTTCATGACCTTACACTTTGTCAAAATGCAATACTGCCGGCTACAATTACGGGAAGAGGAGAGGGAATTAGGTAAAAGGATAAAGCGCGCGGGGAAGAGAAAACACGAACGCCTGACTTAATTCAAGTATGTATACCCGGTATATGAAATACTAAGCTGCTGAATTTGCATATTTAACGAGGGCTTCCTTTGAAAAATGCCTTTAACTTCCATTATTACTGGTTGTACTCACCTATTTCACAGTGGGGACCTGTAAATCCATCTGTACAGTTGCAAATAGGCCCGAACGCGGTGTTTATACATGTCCCGTTGCTTAAACACTTTATATTAGAGCAATCTTGAGATGGAGCTGGGTAGCAATGCAAAACATACACGAATAAAGAAGAAAAAGAAGAAAATAACCAAAATAAAGAAGTTAACTTAAATATATAGCTAATTGCGGCAACGTTTTCATAGAAAACACAAAATACCAAATAGGAATTTATTATCTTAATGATATTCGCGGAGGTATTCGTTCGTATAATATGACCTTATCAGATTAATGAATTAATTTTTTTTCTCTGGAATGAACGTTACTGTGTTTTTTTTTTTTATTTCTTTAAAATTTCCTTCTTGCACCCTATGTGAATAATATTAAGGTAGATAATTCCTGTTTGGTATTTTGTATTTTCTATGACAACCTTTCTGTAATTAGGTATATACCTAATTCAATAAAGGTTGCTTTGGCAATTGGTCATTGGTAATTGGGCATTGTTTTTTGGGCATATGGAACACAATGCAATGCTTTGCTTGAGTGACCGCCAAACAATAGCTTCCCAACGCCCAATATGCCCACTGCCCAAAGCAACCTTTATTGAATTAGGTATATACGTTTTCTCCATTCGTCTTTCATCCCCTGCAAAGTGCATAACACATTAAAACTTCACTCTTCTAATCGTAGGGACGGTTCAAATAGAGAAAGGAAAATTAACCGTCGTGTTAAATACGTCACTACAAAACCTATAATTTGATCATTTGAAGATGATGTTTTGTAAGGAACGGCAAAGAAATTTGACAAAATGTAAAACACATGTGTAGATGCATTGTTTTCGCTTATCAGTATTAAATCTATTGTTTTATGCGGTTCCCTCTGCCGTCGACGTCGCAGGCCGCTTTTCAATCTTACTTTTGATTGCGTGACATGTCTAATCAGTATCTTGAACATGCACTTCACAATTGATGCAAATTTCAAAATGGTGTAACTTATATTTTTTCCTTAAATATGGAAGTAAAATTATATTTTCTTGGTATTTTATTTTGATAAAATATTTATATATCTCATATTCCATATAAATGTGTAGCACATCAGACTATTTATGATCCAAACCCTCTTCGTTGGCCGCCGAGAGATTGTCGCGGGTTCCAATCTCGGCCGCACCACCAACCATGGTCTGCTAAGGTCTTGTCTTCTTACTCTCTCATACTAACTAACAGGAACGATTATGAACCCATGGAAGCTTGAAAAGAGATAAAGAACACTGTTCCACGGTGTTGTGGAATAACTTGTTTCCTAACTTGGTTCATGAGTGGGTAGTCACGTGTAGAAGTTAAACTTCAAACTAAGACTTCGGCTGTTCAAGAACGGATAAGTGATCGTTTGTAATTATCCACTGAAGAACATTATCCTTAGCTACAACCGGGATTAGTTAAATTTTAAGAAATTAAAAACAAGAAACAATAATAAAATTACCTGATTGACTTGGCAATTTACATAGTGCTGTTGCCACAGATGAGAAAGAACCATTCGGATAGCCTGAGAGACGTTTTGGGCATTCTTCAAAACTAGATTCATTTCCCAGACATCTCACGTTCGTAAACCACTGTGGCCCATTACCAACCCCGAACTGATTACTGTATCCGCCATAGGAAATGGCTCCGGGATATCCCAGCTGACGGCATATCACGTGTGCATCATTTATATCCCAATTCCAGCCCTCAATTGTGCCCCAGGCTCCTGCATAAAATACCTCTACTCGTCCAGCATTGGCGATCGGCGCGCCAACCAACCTTACATTGAAGGCTACAAATTAAAGAAAATGTGTTTTGTTGTAATGTTTTACTAAGGCTACGTTAACATAACAACCTGAATTGTTTCATTGTAGGAATAATTTACTTTTTTTGATATAGATACAGTACTCCTGATAACCCGAACCTCCAGGGTAGAGGGAAGTTTGATTCGAGATATCGAAGGTTCGAGTTATCGAGGGTAAATTTGTAAGCAATCTTTAGCCAAGGGAAAAAACATTTTGTTCGAGTTAACGAGGGGTTCAAGTTATCAAGAAGTCGAGTTATCGGAATTTCACTGTTCAGTAGTTTCGTCCCGGAAAAACCGGTGGCCAGTTTCGTCCGGTGATGAAATCATCCTTCAGAAACCTTAGTTTTATAATTGAATCGTGTTAAAAGGAAAGTATCGCGCTTACATAGTGTTTTGAATAGTAAGTTCCATTAATAACTGTTTCTTTTATACTACCGTTTCATCGAATTACTTCTTGAAAGGATGGACACTTGTGCATATCGGCCCATTTATCGAAAAGAACAAAATCATTTCGCAAAAATGGCTAGAACGGATTTTCTTTGTGCTGAAAAAACATTGAAGAAATCCATATCTATATAAACAGTAAAATACGGGAATAAATCATTAAAAAATTATCTACCCACCTTTAAATGAACTATAATTCGCTCCATTACACAGTACGGCAGCTGCATCATCAAGTCGCCAGTAACGATGGTAATGCCACGACAATTTGTCCATTGTTGTCAACGTACAATGCACGATTTCTGTTTCGTTTCCATTGCACTGTATATCGTATATCCACAATGGACCTCTTACGCGACCAAACGCTGGTTTGGTAAAAACCTGATCAGCACTCGAATATCCCAGCTGACGACAGATCACGTTACCCACACGAATGTCTACATGATATCCAAGTATCTAGCCCCAGACTCCGTAGTACAACACCTCGATTGTACCCGCAAAAGGGAGGCTGGATCCTGTTAAACGAACTTGAATTTCTAAAAAGTAAAAAGTATTTCATGCTTCAACGTGTTAAAAAAGTGGTAGATTGAAAGCTTACGATGTCAAATTGACGTATAAAAAGGGGGATTTGAACGCGGAGCGTGAATCAAGACAGGAAGCGCTTCCGATGACCAACTTTAAGACGGAAATAACTATAAGAAAGTCGCCTACTTTAACGAGAAATAAGGGAATAAAATCCCAAACATATATTTTTAAGAATTGAACTTGACCTAAATTTGTTTTCTCTCCGAAACATCTATGCTAACGAGTTTTGAAATGTTTAAAGAAAAACTTAATAATCGCAAAAGCAAGATTCGAACCACACAACGACAAATGGTTTCTTTCTTGACAGGGCATTAAACATGAACATGAAAGATTTGCCGTAAATAGCATACACCATTGGATTTGTTTCATTTTAAAGGGGGACTACATTTTGCTTAATTCGGGTTACGTCCGCAATGCAATGATCTAATATATTTCCCTCATTTGTGACAAGCAAGTGAAATTACAAGTCAAATGCAAAATGAGATCAGTCGATTACTAAATAAGTAAGCTGTATACAGCACGTCCCTAACGAAAAAAGAAACAATGACCATCCGAACAAGTACTACTCGGAGCCTCTAACCACTAAGCTAAAGGGAGCCTCATGGCTAGCTTGGTCATTTACTAGATTCATATGTGACACTGATACGTCCGGCCTGCTGGCTAGGATCAGCAATGTCGAAAGCGTCATCATTGTCCTCGTTTATTTAACCCACTTCTCGGTGTTTGGATATTCTGATCAAACACTCTTCCTCGTGTTGATATATAACATCAAGTACTTGAAAGACACATATTAATTCCTGATCGTATATGTTTTATACCAGGCATTCGTAAAAACCAAACCATTGCCTCAATGAAGGCACTACATTTCCCTCTTACTCGGGATAAATAAATTTAGAAAATATATGTTTAGGAAAAGGTTGGAGACGTTTGAATGACACACAGAAAGCTCTCGCATACAATATAAAAATAAAACATGAAAAATATTTGATTGAGCTTCGTACGTTGTTCGTGTTGTCCAGATTTTATTGAGGAATTAGTTTTATTAACTTTTAGGAACAATTTTATCTATCAATTTCCCGAATATTAATGCTTTAAATTAAACAGTTATGGTCGCCGTGCTTTCTCTGTTGCTGCACCGCTTCTTTGGAATAATATTCCTCAATATATTAGAGAAGCAGGATCAATAGACATTTTTAAAAGACAATTTAAAACGTTTCTTTTTAGACGCGCCTTTTTATAATGCGCGCATAAAGTAGTGTTTTATATTTTAATTTATATCTAGTTAGTTTTTATTCGCTTTAATGTGATTAGAATAGGATTTTTATAAGTTTAAGACATCTTAACCCTTTGACTCCCAAATTTCCACCACAAGAACGCTTTTTCAGGATACAAATGCCATTTTATGGCCATTATCTAGCCAAATTGAGGATTTGTACGGCGAAAATTCACTTCGAATTTAAGCGTGAAATTAAAATCTCATAAATAAAATAAAACTGGCTCACCTGAACTTCTTTGTGTGTTTTCTTGTGTCTTGAGTGGTTTTGGGGTCGATTCGAAGCGATTCCAGCGAGTTTTAGTTCAACTGTTTCTTCCTCCCTAAAAGAGAGACAAGGTAGGGGACTCGGTTGGCGAAAGAAAACAGCCATAAATTCGCCCCAATACCTCCGATCGCCTCGAGATTCCACATGGGTAATGTTACCAAAGACAATAATACCCTCCCTCAGGGCCCTGCCAAGAACGGTTTGTCATCATTGTGTCCCATTCACCAATCAGAGCGCAGCAGATCCACAACTCAAAATTAAAAAGAGGACTTTCTAACGCAATTTTGTCATTCGGGACACGAAAAATCCTTTCAAATCATCGGGAGTTCAATCAAGGCGGCGAAATACCAAAACCAAAACCAGTCAAAGCGTCCGGGTATTTGTCAGAGTGGAAATTATGGTGAGTATATGATTTTAATATTGTGCAGACAAAATATAGGATGTCGAAAATATGACATGGGGTATTATTGAGGGAGGGTATTATTGTCTTTGGTAACATAAGCCCGTCGCCCACCTGGTGTGTAGGTAATTTGAACCGCAAGGCCGGGTCGCTAAGCCAGTTTGAACGTTCCGGTGAACGGTTCATAGCGGAGCTCTGCGGGCCGAAGACCCGCGCCCAGCCCGATACTCATAGAACTTATGCCCGTCATTTTTCGTGGTCATGGCTAGCGGAATGTTTCGCAGACGCGTCGGTCCGTCCGCGCCACGCCGTTGGGCATGGCTAGCGGAATGTTTCGCGGGCGCGTTGTCTGCCCGCCGCCGTCCGCCGTACCCGTTTGGCTAGCTCGCGGGCGCGTATGACGTCGCAAAACATGCGCGTATGACGCCACACGCGCGGCTACATAGCCGTCAGCTCGGTAAACACTTTAAAAGTTGGATCTTTTCGCAGTGTTTAGCGGAGCAGTAAAGTCGTTATTTCCCTGCATGTTTTCGCATCTTGCTTCTCAAGACAGGGATACTAATCAAGGGATACTCAGAAGCCGCTTTAGTGGAAAAAGAAGAGCTTTGAGGGATGAAATCTTGCTTCGAGAAACTTCATACGTTTTTATCAATGCAGGAGCAATGCGGGAGATGCCTTGTTTTTATTACGGATTTCAGAACCGAAGAAGCGGAGTTTTAACGAATTTCCAAGCAGTCCAGTGACTGAAAGGTAAAATAAATCACATTTTTCGATGGGAATTTATGTTGATATCAATTTTTGATTGACTTTTCCTTTGCGTTCTCTTTAGTTTTGGAGACATGTTTATGAACCGTGCTCAAATTAAGTTGTGTTGTTATCTTGAATTTCATCGAGGATCTGCCTTGTAATGCGCTATAAATGGTACGTGTTTTGCTTTAAACATAAACTAATGGAGATTTGAATAAAATTTTTCCAAAGAAGATTGTGTTGTCCATTTTTATGTGTTTGTTCATTCATTACATAGATTGAAAAGCGATTTTATGTAAACAAAACAAGACTTAAATTTTCTGACTTCATTCGCGTCGCCTTATGCAAATACGTTTGTGTATCTTTGCAATTTTGATTTCCAAATCAGTTTCTCGGCAATTTTTGACAAACAACAACTGTATTTTATTCGGAAAGTAGTCGTACTAGTTATTCTAGACAGAGACGGTCGGGTAATACTGTTTTTGAGAATTGCTAAAATTGAAAAATAGCCCGGTCGTCAATCTTAATTCTTGTGCTTCCGACCTTTCACCTTAGTTAAGTTTCACCTTAGTTAAGCTTGTTCAAAGTGCGACGCTGTTAGGCTGGGCCTATCTATATATATTACGAACGACGCATCTTTCTACGGGTCTCAACGGAAAAGTGTTTGAGTTTTAGGAGCTGAAATTCCCGCTTGGCGGATGTTTGTGCCCGACGAAGGAAAGCCTTGGTTAAACAATGTATGGAACTTGCTCCATGTGGAATCTCGAGGCGATCGGAGGTATTGGGGCGAATTTATTTCCTTCGGTTGATCGGCTGGGCTTCGCCACTCGAGTCCCCTACCTTGTCTCTCTTTTAGGGGGGAAGAAACAGTTGAACTAAAACTCGCTGGAATCGCTTCGAATCGACCCCAAAACTAATCAAGACACAAGAAAACACACAAAGAAGTTGAGGTGAGTCAGTTTTATTCAAATATCGTTCCTAATTTTACGCTCAAATTCGAAGTGAATTTTCGCCATACAAATCCTTATAATTTCTCTATTACGCAACAGCTACCACGATGTTCAAATTACAACGAGTAAACATTACTTTAGCTTGGGCTACCTGTGGGTTACCATGCTCGTTTAAGAGAAAACAACCACTTATTTACTTAGCGAACTGAATTCTCAAAGGAAACCCTCTTGCTTCAAAACGCGCGCCATTCTCGTCCCCAGAGCTCCACGGTTTTTTAAATTGCGTCTCGTGTAGCTCTGGTAACAAAAATGTGAAGTTTTGGATTGGCCGTTTAAAAATGAATGCTTAACAAGGTAAAAATGTTCACCCTTCTACGCATAAGGTTTTACTTCTGGTTGAATTTCAAATGTCGACTATGACGACTACATCAACAAAACCAACGTTTTCTGAATTTCAACGCATTCAACGACCAATGTCACCCAGTTTTGTTTGGTTTAGCAGGTAAAGATACGGCTGCTAAATTTCAAAGTATAACGGGATCTGATTGTCGCTAAATATGAGCGATTCGTTTCCGAAAATAACTAGTATGTGTCTTGGAAGACGAAGCTATAAGCGGCCATGAATATTAAAGAAGTATGTTGCTTGCTGCAGGGACGAGTAAAGAGAGGCAGAAATCCTGAAGAAAGCCCAAGGGTGAAAAGAAATATTACCACTAGGTTACCCATTTTAAATAACAACAATACAACAACGCTATCAGCAGAGGGTACCTAAACGTCGAGCCAGGATCCGAGCCAGGATTCGAGCCAGGATCCGAGCCAGGATTCGAGCCAGGATTCGAGCTAGGATCCGAGCCAGGATCCGAGCCAGGATTCGAGCCAGGATCCGAGCCAGAATCCGAGCTAGGATCCGAGCTAGGATCCGATCCAGGAGCAGTGTTTTATTCTCAATAGGGCAGAAATCAAACTTACTGTAGACTGTTCACAGCCTCTCTATTTTCTCAGAGTCCGTCGCGTACGAGAACTGCCAGCGAGCGAAGCGAACGCGGTGCACGAGCGCGAGGGGGTGGGGTGGGGCAAGGGGAATCAATTCCAGTCCGCTCGCTTCGCTCGCCGGCAGTTCTCGTTTTCTCGACGGACTCTGAGGACATAGACAGGCTGTGAACAGTCTAAGCTCACTGCTGACGGTCTTTTAGCGACCGTAGAGCTAAACTATTCCAATGAGGAAACAACTATTCCAATGGATACAGGTGATTTGAGCAACGAAGAAGAAGCCCTCCTGTCCAACAACAAAAAAAACGGGGAAGACAGAAACGGAAGACGAGATTACTAGCGCTCAGATTCAGGAGCGAAAGACAAAGGCCACCATACAGCCTAAGACGAGCGAGAGAAAACCCAAGCAGCCTGAAGGACCCGAAACATCGAGCAAACAGAACAACGACAGTTACATGAAACGCGCTCGGGAAGATTATGATAAGTCCACCAAACCAGCCACAGGCTCCGATGCGAAGAGTTTACGGCAAGACGAGGAACTCAGCTCCATCCTGGAGAAGATGGATAGCTCCAACCATTCCATCGGACTGCTGAAAACTCACCTTGAGAAGGGCACATGCTCTAAGACTTTGAGATACAATGCACGGGCGAGTATCACGCCCGATGAGTATTTCAATAATGGCATTAGCTTGATAAGAAAGAAACTCAGAACAGGCCCTTGAAGGAGCGCTGGTGAAATTTCACCACATGCAAGTAGAACGACTAGCGGCTAAGCTCAAAAAGCTCGAACAAGCTAAATCTCGCAGAAAACATCATGTAACTAAGCAGTCTTCCAACAAAACGCAATCACCGGCTAGAAAGAGAAATGTAAAAGAAAATGAGATTGAACCGAGCTGGCCGAAGTGTTAATAGCCAAGATTATCGAGGTCGACATACTGCTGGAACAAATGAGATCACAAGCAAAAGAATAAAAAACGTGAATCTTATCCGTGTGTCTTATCTTAACATTTAGAATTAAGGGGAAAAGGGAAAGCAAACAAAAATAACAACAAAGCGGTTAAATGCCGCAAACTGGGGACAAAAAATGCGCAAGCAACATATCAAAAACCTGTCAAATGAGCAACTGACAAACAATCCGGGCCGACCAATTGTTTCCGCTTGTAGCTGTGTTCCAGACACATTTTATTCCTAACAAAAATATTAAACTACAGATATGTTCATACAGATGTCCTCTCAAAGTCCTCGATTACGACCATACAAAGGTTTTTATGAAGTCCTCGATCACGATTACACGATTGTCCAAACAAAGTCCTCGATACGAATGTCCAAGCGAAGTCCTCGATGACCGAAAGTGAATTACAACTGATCTCGTCGCGAAAGAAGAAATTATTCTACTAAAAAACACTGACAAAAGAAAAACTATTTTTTTTAAGCGATTTTGCCTAAATATTTTGGGATTACACGAGAAACAAAGCGGCATTACGTAACCGCGAAAAAATGTTCCTATTGTCACTTGACAGAGGAAAAATAACTCATTAGCGTCTAATTGTCTCTAGTTCAGTTCTTTGTATTGTCTTCTGTTCATTTCTCCCCTCCTTGATATGTCAATATCAACGTTCTTCCTTGGCAATTCCTCTTATTAGAAGTAATAATCTTATGACAGCTCAAGTTGACATAACTTGGTAATGGGTCTTGTTAACTCGTCTTTCCCCACTTGAACTGTAGCGACTCGTACGTGCCCATCTCTGCCAGGAAAAACTTCGACAATTCGGCCAAGGGGCCAGTGTCCTCGCGGTGTCTTGGGCGACATTACCAGGACGACGTCTCCAACTTGCAGGTCTCGCTCAACAGTTAACCATTTCCTTCTCACGTTAAGTGCAGGCAGCCACTCCCGAATCCAGCGATGCCAGAAGTGTCTTACTAACTCCTGGATTCTTCGCCATCGTTTTCTGGGATTGAATGCAGTTTCGTCTACTGATTCTGGTGCAAACTGTCCTCCGACTTGTCCAATGAGAAAGTGGTTTGGTGTGAGTGGTACGTCATCTTCGGGATTAGCAGTTTGATAAGTCAGTGGTCTTGAGTTAAGAAGTGCTTCTGCTCCAGTAAATGCTGTCATTAGCTCTTCGTCTGTGATGTCTGCATTGCCCAGGACTGCATATACTGCACGTTTTGCAGCCTTAATCATAATTTCGTGAGCGCCTCCGAAATGAGGTGCATGTGGAGGATTGAACTTCCATTGAACTCCTTGGTTGGCGGTTGATTTAGAAATCTTCTCTTGGTCAAGCTCTCTAACCAGATCGCTTAGTTCTTTGTTAGCTCCAACAAAGTTCCCACCATTGTCAGATATCATCTCTCTTGGTAAACCTCTTCGATTGGCCATTCTGTAGAAAGCGTTCAAGAATGAATCCGTATCAAGAGCATAAGCCATCTCCAAATGGACAGCCCTGGTCGCTAGACAAGTGAACAAACAAAGGTAACGTTTTTGTCTGCGTGTCCTTCTCCCCTGAATGGTGATAAATGGTCCGCCATAGTCCACAGCAGACTGGGCAAAAGCTTTCAAGGAAACCCGAAGTCGGATCTGTGGCAGGGGAGCCATGATTTGCTTTGCAGCTTTGGCTTTTCTTTTCTTGCATTCGTTGCAGTTCTTTTCCCATTCTCGTATCTCTTCTCGACCAGAAATAATCCAGTAACGTGCGGATAACGCTGACAACGTTTGATTTGTGCCACCTGCGTGATTGGCTTTCTCATGATAATGTTTCACAATCAGTTGGGTTACACAGTTCTTCCGAGGTAAGATTATCGGAAATCGTGCATCTTGTGGTAGGAATTCTGCATACTTAAGGCGTCCGTCACATCTCATTTGGCCCTCCTCGTCAAGCCGGGGGTGTAACCCAAGTAGCTTGCTCTTCTTTGGCAACTCTCTTTGTCGTTGGAGTGCCAAGTACTCTTCAGCAAAGGCCTCTCTTTGTGCATTTGTTACGATTTGAATTTCAGAATCTTCAATCTCTTCCGCCTTTAACTCTCCGCTTTCTCTCTTTCTGCTTCTACAGTTGTCAATAAAACGACGAACCCAAGCATGGAGTCGTGTCAACTTGGTCCAACTTGAAAAACGCCTTGGGTCGAGATGCCATGACTGATCATCTTGCTGTACTGCTATCATCGCCCAACCTGTTGGCGAAGTGTTTTGAACTGATTTCTTGATTTCCTTTGCTCCTGACGCCAGGTCTGCATCAATTTGATTGACGGGCCAGTCTGACTCTTCTTGTTGAAGGAACTTAGGACCTTGCCACCACCTTTCCTCTTTGGCCATGTTTGATACACTCATGCCTCTAGTAGTGAAATCAGCCGGATTCTCGTGGGTTGGAACGTGGCGCCACTGGTTTGGATTCGTCAAGCTTTGAATTTCTCCCACACGGTTAGCTACAAAGGGTTTGAAATTTCTGCTTCTTCCTCTTATCCACCATAATACGTTCATGCTGTCAGACCAGAAGACTGCCTGACCCACTGTGCTGTTGAGAACTCTGGAAACTGACTCGGTCAATCTTAGCCCCAGAACGGCTGCCATCAGCTCTAAGCGGGATATACTTGTTGTCGCGAGAGGTGTCACTCTTGTCTTGGACACAACTAATCGACTTGTTACTGAACCACTTTTGTAGACGGCTCTTAAATAGACTACAGCTCCATATGCATCTTGTGAAGCATCCACAAAGGTGTGTAAAGTCTCGAACAGCAAAGCTTCTTCTGCTCCAAGTCGTAAACATCTAGGCACTTTTACTGTTGACAACTCTTCCAGCTCACAGAACCATTTTCGTGACTTGTGAATCAACTCTCTTGGACACAGCTCGTCCCATTCAACGCCTGCAACCCACATTTCCTGCATCATGACTTTAGCTCGAATGGTGAATGGTGCCAAGAAGCCGACTGGGTCGAACAGTGTAGCGATCTTCTTCAGGAAATTTCGTTTTGTAAGCTGAAAGTCCTTAGCAGGTGGATTTGCTTTGAACGTGAAAACATCTTCTGGAAGCCACGTAACTCCAAGCGTCTTTACAGTAGGTAGGGGCTCCTGATTAATATTGACTTCTGACGCTCTGTCCTCGATAGGTATCTTCTCTAGAACCTTGGGTGAATTAGACAACCATTTTCGGGCGTGCATTCCAACTTTGTTCCATAGCTCATTTAACTGCCTGTACAACTCGATGCCTTGATTGTCGTCCAGCACTGAATCCATGCTGTCGTCCATGTAGGTTGACTTTGACACCGTCTCTGCCGCTAATGGAAACTCATCTTCATGCTTCTCCGCGTGTGACTGAGAGACAAACTGAGCGTGGAATGGCGATGAGTTGACCCCGAAGACAACTCGGTTGAATTCGTATTCACCTGGTTCCTCTTGCTGACCCAAGGATCTCCACAAGAACCGCTGACATGATCGGTCTTTCGGTGCAACTTCAATTCTTAAATACATTTCAGCGATGTCACAGATGAGTGCAACAGGGTGTCTTCTGAATCGAAGCAGAACATCATTTAAATTTCTCTGCAACTTTGGACCCTGGTGGATGACGTCATTAAGGGAGATTCCCTCGAACTTGGCCGAGGCATCGAAGACAATGCGCGTCTTTGTCGTTGCTCTGTCCGGTCGTACAACGGGAAAATGAGGCAAGTACCACCGTTTTGCTGGTCTCTCTTCGGTTGGCTCGACCTTCCGAATGTAGCCCTTTTCCAGATATTGATTGATGCTCTCTGAGTACGCTGCTGCAATCTCTGGGTTCTTTTGTAAACGTTTCTCGGTGTTACATAATCTTCGATACGCCATTCCGTAGTTGTCTGGCAGATCTGGGACGTTTTCTTTCCATGGGATTCCCACTTGATATCGACCGTCTGTGTACTTAAGAGACGTTTGAACTTGTTTTAACGCAGACTGCTCCTCTGGATTCAAAATGCAATGATCACGTGTGGTGCTAGAGTTTTCAATTTCCCAAAACTGACGGAGTAAACAGTGTATTTCATCGGTGTCCGACTGTTCCCTTGCAAAGAAGGTTTGCGCGAAACTTGACTGCTGGTCACCTCCTTTGAGTCCATCAACAGCTCCCGTGCATGTCCACCCCAACGGTGTTAGTCTTGCAACTGGCTCTCCGGGTTGGCCACGAACATCCTTGAATGAGTAGTGTAGTTCAGCGTAATCAACACCGATCAGCAAGTCCACAATTGGGCGAATGCCTGGGTGTGGAAAACTTAGGCCTTGCAGATGAGACCACTTTGAAGCATACTTTGCCCAGTTAACAACCTTCATGTTTCCAGTTACACGTTCTGCTGTAAATACACTGATCCTTGTCTTCACATTTCCACTCATGCTCTCCAGCTCGACTTCAACAGGCGTTGTCTCAAAAGTCTCAGTCTGTCCATTTAAGACATTCACGGTTACTTTCTGGACCTGCCCTTGAAGTCCCAACTCAGCAGCCACGTCAGCATTTAAATACGTTTTGGTGGAAGCTTCATCTAGTAAAGCATTCACTTTAATCCTGCGATTTCCATTCTTCAAGAACACTGGAACTGTTCGCAGTGCAACAAATCTCGACTGTTCTTCATGGGTCGTCATTGTGGTGTGTGATCTCTCTGTTTCCTGTTCAACTGGCTCCTCGGGGGGAAGAAGAACCATTGCTTTCATAGCTTCGCGCTCTGCCATAGGTTCGAAGCCACCTGATGCTCCTTGTTCCCCTTCATGACGAACTCGAGAGTTCGACTGTTCACCTTGATCCGCCGGCACAGAGTCTTTGTGCAGCAATCGATTGTGAGTGCTCTTACAATTGTTGATCCCACAAATTCGTGACCTGACGCACGTTTCTCCACTGTGGTCCCCTCCGAGACAACGATAACACAGCTTAAGATTCTTAGCATTCTTCCATCTCTCTTGAAGACTCATGGCTTTAAATTTGTCACAGCGCCACACTCCATGATTTTTTTTTTTTTTTGTATTTTACTGATATTTATTGGTTTTCAATTTTATTACACACTTAAACATCTAAACATTAAACTAAACATTAAAACATTTAAACATTACATTAAACATTAAACATTAAATTAAAAAAAAAAATTAAATTTAAAAGTTAATTAATTCACTCACACACATACATATACACACACCCCTTCATAATAATAATAATCTATTGTAATATTTTAGGTATAAGTACAGCTGCGGCACAAGATTGTACATTTATTGTGTTATATATTTGCCCCACTTTTTGTTATGAGCTGAAATTTTATTATTAGATTTGGCAATTATTGTTTCAAGTTGATAGATCATTTTAATTTTTAAATTAAAAACTCTAATTGAAGGCACAGATCTTTTTTGCCTACAATAATATAAGTATTGTTTAGCAACTAACAGAACATGATTTACGAACAATTCATCGTCGCACCTTATAATACCAAACATTATATCCCTGTCAGAGAAATTAACGATTTTAATTCCTTGTTTGGTAAGCCATTTTATAACTTCAGCCCAGAAATTCTTAGTGTAATGACAAGATGTAATTAGGTGCTCAAGGGACTCGTCTATTTCTCCACAAAAAGAGCGTGCCGGAGATGGTGCAACTCCAACTTTAAATAAAAAAGCATTTGTTACAAGACATCTGTTGAGCAATTTATACTGAAATTCACGCGACTTTGTATCTAAGGTGACACGAAAAGGCAAACTGTAAATCTCTTCCCATTCTAAGGCATCGTCAACAAATTTTGCATTAAAGTTCTGCTGAGCAGTTGGTGGAGTAATGATTTTATTTCGAAGCTCCCTATAGATAGTCTTGGAAACCGCTGTTTTGATTGGCGCAGTTTGATTATTTAATTTTAATTTGATCTCATCATGTATATTAAAAGGTTCATCTTCCCTATAGGAACTTGCCCTTAGAGCCTCGCGCCATTCAGCTGGTAGAGCATCAATTAAAGTCATAAGACTAAAGGCGTCTACTGGCGAAATATTCAGCTCCCTCAACCTGCGATTGTTTTTAATAAGAAGCTCATTGTTATCGGATATTAAATGCTTAATTCTAATTATTCCTTTCTCTGCAAGGTTTTTAAAATACACAGACTTGCCTCCAATACAAATAAATTTGTTATTCCAAAGCACCATATTTGTAAGATCGTTCCCATTTAAATCCTGTACACTGCCCCAACTTGCCGCGGAGCATTTTGCAAAACTTTTAAAGCATTCTTCATAAAATTTCGGCAGCTTTATCGACAATTTCTGCAATTCAAAGTTGCAACATAAGATCAATTTTCCTCCAACAGGTTTGAGATAATGCAGAAGAATTGTTTTCCAACTGCTTGGCTGATCATTAGCCAATTTCTTGCAACAGAGTATTCTTTGCGCTTCAATAATAGACTCTAAATGTGGCGCTTTAAGTCCTCCATCTTCGATTTCACTAACAAGAGCAGAGCGCTTAACTTTATCCTTTCCCTTCCATATGAAATCGAAGATAATTGTATTCACTTGTTTCACAAAATCTTTACTCATTGGTATCAAGCTTACCCGATATAAGAAGATAGGAATAATGAACGTTTTCACAATTTGGATTCTTCCGATAATAGTTAAATCTCTCCACTTCCAGATTCGTAATTTTTGTTGAATGGAACTAATTAATTCATCGGCGTTCAACTTATGTCTGGCTTGAGAATCATAAGAGAAGTGTACTCCCAATATTTTTACAGATTTCTTGACTTTTATATTCTGAAAATTGCCTGGAGAGGCGTTGCCTTCCTGTGAAGTATAAGCACGATTGCCTAATAACAATATTTCTGATTTCTCATGGTTAATTTTGAGGCCCGAGCAACTTCCATAATCTTCTATAAGCTTAAGAAAATTTATTAGAGAGAAATCATTTTTCAAAAAGCCAGTCAGATCATCAGCAAAAAGGCCTAATTTAATTTCCTCTTTGTCTACTAAAATGCCATGGATGTCCTTGTTATTGCGTATACTGATGCATAAAATCTCTAAAACCATGATAAACAAATGGGCGGATGATGACCACTGCACACTTTACACGGACGGAATCCAGCCTTTACTTGGTTTCCAGACGATTTCTGAGCGTTGCCGAAGAAAGTGTGCCCACTGTCTTTCTTGTGTCCTCTTTTGCTTAAACCATGAATGGTCTGAGATGCCACTGTCTGAAATTCTGCCTCCTGGATGATGAACTCTCTAAGTGTTTCTACTGATTGCCAACGAGCATTTTCATGAATCCACCGATGAAAGTGGGCTAGCATCGACTCTGGTAATTTCTTGCACAAACTGAGATACAACGAACCGCTTCCTAATTCATCATGCCGCCCGGCTTCCTTTAAGTTCACAACAGTTACGTCTAGCAGGTCTGCAAATCTCTCGAGATCCTTTGCGAATCCAGGGTGAAGAGGCTTAAAGTTATCCAATTCTTCCAGATGCAAGGCAATCTGACGTCGTTTCCCGCCAAATTTTCGTTCTAATCTTTCTTTAGCCGCTTCATAGGCTGCTGCAGAATGTCCTAAAGGCTCCACAACCTTTAACGCTTCGCCAGACAAATATTGACGCAGTTGAAGAAGCTTGTATTCCGGTGTAGCAGGCGCCTTGTCCACACATGCGATAAACGCAGTTTTCCAACTTTCATACAATCTCTTGTCACCATTAAAGACGGGAATTGACACTCGCTTTAGTTGACTCCACATGTCTTGACCAAGCGATGGTTTGAAACGACTGTCTGTCGATCTTCCCGTGAATACATTCAATGCACTCGATCCCTTGAACTCCGGTTTCCTTTCTGAATCCTTTAAATCGTGAAGCTCGTCTTCATCAGATAAACGAAAACGATACGCGCGATGCAATCCCTGGAAATCTTCTTTTTGACGAGCGATGTCTTGTTCACGCTGGAGTCGATCTTCCTGAACTTGTTTTTCTTCGCTTTTCCGTGCTACAACTTCTTCAATTCGACGGCGGCGAGTGTTTTCCGATGCATCCGTCGCTAAACTCGATAATTCATCCCTTCGATTGTCCAGATACTCTTGAGCTCGATTGTTAGCTTCCGAATACTCTGACTCTAATTTGTCCATTTCTTCGCCGATCTTTCGACGCTTCTCTTTGTCCTTTAGACTTAGATATTCTTGCGATAATCTTTGCATCGTGTCCAAAGCGCATTCCTGTACCTCCGACAACTTGTTACAAATCGCCCTGACCTCTCGTCGACTTGGATATTCTTCGTCATCCAATAGACCCAGTAACTTGTTTCTTGTTTTGGTGAACGCCGATTTATCCTTCGCCTTTTGTTGCTTAAGACTCTCGATTCTCTCCTCCAATTCGTCCGCCACGTCCATTTCGGCCGCTTCGTCCACGCGCGTCCCGTCCACCGCCATCATTTTAGAACCTCGCTCTGCTACCAAAAAATGTGTTCCAGACACATTTTATTCCTAACAAAAATATTAAACTACAGATATGTTCATACAGATGTCCTCTCAAAGTCCTCGATTACGACCATACAAAGGTTTTTATGAAGTCCTCGATCACGATTACACGATTGTCCAAACAAAGTCCTCGATACGAATGTCCAAGCGAAGTCCTCGATGACCGAAAGTGAATTACAACTGATCTCGTCGCGAAAGAAGAAATTATTCTACTAAAAAACACTGACAAAAGAAAAACTATTTTTTTTAAGCGATTTTGCCTAAATATTTTGGGATTACACGAGAAACAAAGCGGCATTACGTAACCGCGAAAAAATGTTCCTATTGTCACTTGACAGAGGAAAAATAACTCATTAGCGTCTAATTGTCTCTAGTTCAGTTCTTTGTATTGTCTTCTGTTCAGTAGCTGTCCTACTAAACTAATTTCTAGCTATTTAGACAAAATCATGGCCCCCATTGTCAAATCACTACCCTCGTACATTAAAGACACCAATCACGCACTCGAAATTTTCCGTGATTTCAGTTTTCCCAGCGAAAACAAATTAATTTTCACTATGGACATTACCTCTTTATATACCGTCATCCCCAATGACGAAGGACTTTTAGCACTAAAATATTTTTTCGACCAGCGCTCCATTCAAAACCCAAGCTCAGAAGCACTGCTCCGCTTAACCGAATTAGTTTTGACACTTAACTGTTTTTCATTTTCCCAAAACTACTACAAACAAGTAAATGGAGTCGCCATGGGCACCAAAATGGGACCAAGCTATGCTAACCTTTTTGTAGGCTACGTCGAAAAGAAATTTTTCGATCAGTACCAAGGAACCAAACCCGAGCTCTACGGCCGCTACATCGATGACTGCATTGGCGCTACCTCTTCCAGTAAAGAAGAACTTAATCAGTTCATAACTTCTGTCAATACTTTTCATCCGGCTCTAAAATACACCTGGGAAATTTCTGAAACCTCTGTCGCTTTTCTTGACATCAATATTTCGATCAACGGCAACAGTTTATCCACAAGTGTGCACTACAAACCTACAGATTCCCACAGTTATCTGTTACATTCATCCTCACATCCATCACACGTTAAAAACGCCATTCCGTATTCTCAATTTCTCAGACTTCGACGTCTTTGTAGTGATGACTCCGATTTTTCCAACAAATCGGAAGAAATGTGCCAGTTTTTCAAGAAACGTGGGTACCCTGACTCTGTTGTTAAAACGGGCCAACAACGTGCACAACAGATCGACAGACAATCAGCACTACAAACATCACAGAAGGAAGAGAACGAGAGAATTCCATTCACCCTCACTTTCCACCCACACAATCACACAGTCAAAAGCATCATTTTAAAAAATTTCAAATTGCTCCAAAACGACCCCGAAACTGGCAGAATTTTTTCACAACCCCCACTAATTTCATTCAAACGTGACAAAAATATAGGCAACTTTCTAGTTACGAGTACACTGAAATCTGACGATGAACCGGGAACTTTTAAATGCGCACGCACACGATGCAACACTTGTCCTTTCATTCACAACGCCAACAAAATAACGGGACCTAAACGATCTATTAAAATCACTGATCGTTTTACATGCACCTCCGTAAATGTTATCTACTGCATAACATGTACTTTTTGCAAAAAGATATACATTGGCGAAACAGGGAGGAGACTGGGCGACCGTTTTCGAGAACATCTCCGAGACGTTGAAAAAAATGACAAAGACGCATCCAAACCAGTAGCGCGTCATTTCAATCTTGCTAACCATTCTAAGCAACACATGACAATCTGTGGCGTTTCCCTACACCAGGGCAACACAGAAAGCCGTAAAAACTTAGAACAAAAAATCATCTTCGAATCGGCACTCTCAAACCCCACGGAATTAACGAACGCTTTTCATTCAACTAATTTACATTTGTTTTTCACGTCACAAAATTTCCACCAATGGCGTAGCTCCTCCTACTATATAAAACCACACACTACCCACAATCCCTTGATTCGCTCCGACGAAGGGCTAGCGCTCGAAACGTCAGCTTTCTCGAATCTTTTTACGGTGGCTAATTTACCTTATCGACTCAGTCGATAAAACCAAATTCTTGTGACAGATATTAAAGCAAATTACTTTACTATCCCGTGGTTTAAAGTTCATTCCTACACCCGTAACAAGAGAAAACCTTATCAGGCGCCAGCTACTCGCAGATTTTAATCGATTTGCCAGACGATACATGTTACACGGGGAAGAGGTACATGTAGAACCTCACCCTTTCCATGTTAAGTCAAGCTGGGAACCACCAGTCCAACCTTGCCCTAGAGACCTTCCTTTGAGCTTGCAAATATGGAATTTGATAGACCAAGGACAACCTGTCACAGGGAGAGCGAGATGCACTCAAAGAACTATCGCGTGACAAAAGCATTATTAATGTAAAAGCTGGTAAGGGAACCACAACCGTCATAATGAACAGAGTTAACAAAGTTAACAAAGTTATAAAGTTAACGAAGGTCAAGTCCAACTCGATGATGCTCAACTACCGACCCCTAGACAAACCAATGGTTGAAACCACAACCAAAAGAGTTCACTGCTCTTAGAAGACCACAATGACGAAATGACGGCTAAATTTCGCCGATTCTCCGCGAATCCCAGCCAGTGTTTACGCACTTACAACACAAACCGACACCTTTCGGAAGACCTCATTCAGCCAATAGCACAAATACAACAGACTTTATTAACTTCATCGAGAATATTAAAATGCCTTTAATGTCACGCAATAAAGACAACGAGACTATGGTTGTGGGCCGTCGATGGGCAGCTAGATGTATTTTCCATTTGGGACAAATACAACTGCCAAGGGAGGGAGGGACGGGAAGATACAAATAAGAAAATAAACTACGGAGCGAGCGAATTGAACGATATAAACACACGAGGAATAAGATCTGAAATGTGATCGCTATATACAATACATACTAACAATTAACTTCTATTACCCAGTAAATACCACAAAAGCACCAGTCTCGTCTCAGTGGACGTCACTAGCCTATAAACGAACATACCACAAGAGGAGGGTATTACCACTGTATGCGAAGCATACGAAGAATTCACCATAGAAAACCTTCCGTCCCTACCAGGTATTTAAGAGAGTCTTAAGGGAAATGCTCAGTCTGATCCTACAAGAAAATTCATTCCAATTCAACGGAAACGATATTATTCTTCAAACCCATGGAACAGCCATGGGTACGAAAAACTATATTCTTGGACACGAAAGTGTACATAGGTGAAAGATTCCACAGGGAGTCTATCCTTGACGTGTGAACACATAACAAACCCACAGAAACCTTTCAATGCACGAATTTCTATTCGTGTCACCCACCAGGCGTCACGAAAGGCTTTATTAGGCTTCTAAGAAAAGTTAAGAACAAATTCCTCTAAATTTACTTTTGAGGAAAACATGAGAAATTTCGAAACACGCCTGAAGAACAGAGATTACCCAGCTAGGACTGTGGAAAAACACCTCTCAGATGTCAAATTGTCCGATAAAAAAACGTCACCAAGAATGCACGTAAGAAAATACTGCCCTTTGTAACGCAATACCACCTGGCGTTGCCCAGACTAAGGACATACAATGGCTCATTATACAGAATCAACCACATCTGAAAGAAATCTTCAAGGAGCCTCCCCTCATATCATATCGCAAAGGAAAATCCCTAAAAGAAATTCTAGTAAAGGCTAAGCTATGAAGGCTTTGAAATTTATTTGCGAACTGCAGGAATCGTGCAGGCCCGTCAACACTTTTTAACTCGAATCCTGGCTCAGATCCTGGCTCGAATCCTGGCTCGGATCCCGACTCGAATCCTGGCTCGAATCCTGGCTCGGATCCTGGCTCGGATCCTGGCTCGGATCCTGGCTTTACTCTTAGTTTATCTCCTATCAGCACTCCCATAAGCAAGTTATATTTTCTTTAATTTATTAGTAATTAAATTTAGGTAGTACTCTTTGCTACTACTTGAAATACAAATCTAGGGAAACGAAGGTCACTTGAAGCCCAATCAATTATAAAAATAACATGAAACGAATGCAAAAAAAAAATTCATCGATATTTCTTACCACTGTTCGATGAAATAAGCCTAATCAATGACCACAGCGTGTCCATCAACAAACTCAGCTGTCCCATCAACTGATTTGGTGATAGCGTTCAGAGGCGAAACGATAAATACAAAGCTCCCAAACGAAAGAAATCGGTTGACTTATCGAGGATTTTCTAAAACCAGTAGGCAAATACAAAGACAATATTTCTTCTTAATAACAGCAGCACGTAAAGCTTTTCTTCTTTCTTTTTCAGCGCGACGTTTTCCTGTAGTTGTACGGTCCTTTCAAGAACGCCATTCCACACACACAACATCTCAACCAAACGAAACGAGAGCTCTGGGGACGAGTATGCACACACGAAAGTTTTTATTATTTCCGGTTTCTGGTACTGAGCAAGCGCAATAGTACATTAATGCACTAGGCATGCGCTAACGGATGTCGTGGATTTTACGACATCCGGAAGGCTTTGGTCCCAGAGCCTTCGTTTTTTCCGCTGACCAAACGAAACGAGGGCTCTGGCGACGAGAATGAGCGCGCGCGCTCTCGTGCAAGCGCAAATGACGCAAGATATTATGCGCAGTAGTGATGCGCGATGCAATACTAGGGAATCACCTGAACGTAGTTTTAAATTTTAACTTTGTAACTAATGCCTTTGGACCTTGGGATAGGGCGCTTTATAAATGCCAATTATTATTATTATTAATAATTGTATTATAATTGTATAATTATTATTATTATTAATAATTGTAATTGTAAACGTGAATTTATTTGAGAATTTTTTTTAATTAATTGTAAACGTAAGATTGTTTGAGAATTTTTTAATAAAGGAAAATTATTATTATTATTATTATTAATATTATTTTTATGAATTCTTTTACCTAGAAAAATGAATAGTTCTTAAATTATAATTATTATTATTAAAATTTTCAGCTATTCTTTAAGTTAAATAATTTTTTTATATCGAAAAAAATGTATATATAGAAATGTGATTCTTTTCAACTTTCATTTGTTTTCAATTATCAATTTATAGTTATTGTAAAGTATTATTGCTATTTTTAATAAAGTTATTAATCATTATTATTATTATTATTATTATTATTATTAATTTAATCTTAAGCCCCGTCTACACGAGCAATTTTTATGTGGCAATTTTCTATGTGGCAATTTTTATTTGCCCGTGTAGATGATGAAAAATGGCCAATTTTTATGTAACAACTGTATTTTCTGAAAAGCTGGCGTGTTAGTTTTTATGTGGCAAATAAAAATTGCCACATACCGATAAAAGACATTATAATTCAACACATTGATACACTGCCCAAATATGGTCAAAAAGTTATCGATATACGTTATGTCCACATGACGTATAACCAGCGATGGCGGTAAATTTCGCATTTTGAAGGAAACTGAAAATGACTGCTGTCTGCAATTTCGTGTTTTTGGGCGAGAAAGTGCGTGAACTACTAGTTAAAAAAGGGAAAAGAAAGAAAAAAAAGAGAAGAAAAGAGAAAAAAATATTGTTCACATGATTGGACAAAAAAGGCGCGAAATTTTCGCGTTGTGGCGGTCGCAGTGTTTCTTTTCTTAGCGCAGCTGAATGAAAGCTGGTTCAAAGTTGACCAAAGTTTAACCGCTCGACAAGGAGTGAATGAAGGAGCACAATTTTCGGAAAATTCCTTTAGTAATCACCTCTGGAATATGATATAGACTTGATGCTTCCTCAGAAAAGTTTCTGATCTCGTCATTACGGCTGTAGGAGCTAAAAAACGAGCAAGTTTGTAAACAACATTGATCGACTCAGCTCGTACTTCGATGTTTGAAAATTTGGAAGGGACTAAAAAGCCAAATCAACTACAGGTAGATGTTTTAACCGTTTCTTGTATCCTTTAGCTGTGAATTTTTGTAAGACATAAGCTTACTGTCCACGCTGCAGTTCTTTCCGACTTTTCGCCGCTAAGCTTATGTTTAGGTAAGCTTACGTAGCCGTGTGTTTGCTCAATTTGTTTTGATTCCGAATTCAACTTTTTAAGATACGAAACACTTGTAACTAAGACATTCTATGCCATTTTACTGTGTTTTAATTCGTGTAGTCACTACTCTGTCTCGTTCTTTAAGTAGACGAAAGCTCTTCGCAGAAACTCTCAACTGATTGTGTACGCTAAATTAATTTTAGCTTGGCAAAAGATTCGGCATTCGCTGCTTTTTGTTTAAGAAATGGTAAGAGGTAAAATATTGTTATAAGCCTTTTTACTTAATGAAAGATTGTATATTTCAATGAATTTTTTCTAGAAACTGTGATTTGTTATCAATGTGTTGAATTTATAAAACAGTTCAAGCGTTCAAGCTTGCGCAATATTGACAAAGGCGCCACTTTCATTCATGAACTGTGTGATGTTGCAGGTTTCGCGCGGTAAAACATATGTAAGCTTTTTTTAAAATAAAAGGCCTGTCGGCGATATTTTTTCTTCAAACTGTGCTTTGTTATCAATGTATTGAATTATAAAACTATTATGGCGCTCAAGCTTGCGTGATATCGCCTAATTTTAGCCTAATTTTTGCTAAGTATTAGGCGATATCACGCGCGCTTTCGCGCTATAATAGTTAAATATTCGTATTTTCGGTATTGAACTGGAACTAGCTTGCAATGGAAGCTCATGCGGGGGAATATCATTAAAAATATTTGCATGTGAAAAGAATGCCCCGCATGCATGACTAAACTGTACGGTGTGATTTAACTACGTACCGTTGGTTTGGGAAACGTTTGGTTTGCAGACAACATTGGCATCATACCCATGATCATATATCGTAAATCGAGGTCGTGTGTAAGAACAATTCATTACATTGATCTCGTTTCCTAAACAGTGCAGGTCATAACTTGTAAACCACTGGGGTCCTTCGCCAGGTCCAAACACTGACCAGCCATAAGAGAGGATACTGTCAGTAAATCCAAGCTGTCTGCATATTACTCGAGTTGCTTCGGGAAGGAGTCGTAGATAATGATAATCAAAATAGTAAATCGTTCCCCAGACGCCTTTGTAGCGAACCTCCACTCTGCCAGCATGAGGAACTAGAGAACCTCTCAATCTCAACTCGGATCCTAGTAGGGATAAAAAAAGAGTATTTTCGGAATTTAAAGGGTAATGGTTACATTCAATTTTACAAACTGGTATGCATTATACAGTTCAATGATTAGCTGAGCGCTCAACAGACCCAACAATGAAGTCGTGGACAAATAAATAAAGTGCTTTGTATCTAATGTATTTATTTTTCTGTTGGCGTAAATCACACGAAAAAGATATCCTTAATAAATGACCAAATTTAGTATTATTAGAAACATCTTACTTTACAAACCTTGTAATAGTTACGATTAAGGATTTTTAAATTTCAGAAAAAAAAGTTAGGGAAAAAAGTACGCCGCGTAAGAAGATCAATTACTCATGGTACAAAAATATTTTTTTCAAATGTGACTGCTTGGGTTCTAGTCCTTGCTCCGAGGGTTTTTCTCCGGGTACTCCGGTGTCATACGTGGGTTGAGTTTGGTATTACAATAATAATAATACAATAACTTTATTAACGTGGCTGACACTTAGCTATAAAGCTAGTTTACAGGACAGTCACGGAAAGAAAAAGAATAAAAACTATACAAAAATATTTAAAAAAGTACAAAATAAAAATGTTTAAAATGATGTAGTATATACAAATTACAATTATAAAGTTATAAAACTTATATACAGAGAAAACTAAATTAAATACGAAGAGAAGGTACTATAAATCTGCAAGGTCGAGCTCCTTAAGCCTACATTTGAAACTGCGGTTGGTATCGATATTTCTCACGTAATTTGGAATAGTGTTCCATAGTCGGGCAGCTTGATATCTCTATGACTTAATCCCGTACTTCGTTGAGTTAACTTTAGGTAATTTTAAAATAGCGTCGCCACGTAAATTATAATTAGAATCACGTGCTGTCAATAACTCGGAAATACTTGTAGGTACATTTTTATTTCTCATTGCTCGAAACACTGTATTTAACATTTTTGCAAGTCTTTGGTTTGCAAGTCTTTGGCAGGTCTCCGGGTACTCCGGTGTCATATGTGGGTTGAGTTTGTTGTTAGTTCTCATCCTTGCTCCGAGGGTTTTTCTCCGGGTACTCCGGTTTTCCTCCCTCCACAAAAACTAACATTTCAAAATTCCAATTCAATCCGGAATTCGAAGGCCACAGGTTTGTCAGTCTCTGACACTGTATAATAATTCTTGGAAAAAAAGTCTCTTTTTAGGGCCTGGTCGCACTACAGTCAAAAACAAAAATCCGCCCGTGCAAATGTCATTTTGCACGAGCTAATTTTTGTTTTTGACTGTAGTGCGACCAGGCCCTTACCTGCATTAGTTGTTTTGTCTGTGCATACAACATTTGCGCAATATGCATAAGAGTAAAAAGTATTGAAATCCCGAGCACATTGATCCAAGGATGTTTCATTTCCGTTACACTGGAAGTTAGTGAACCAATGTGGAACATCTGCAGAGCAGAAAAGTGTGTCTCCTGACAGCGAAGCTGTAGAATATCCCAGCTGTCTGCAGGCTACTGTAGCGTCTCTTATGTCCCAGCCGGAGTGATAAATCGAGCCCCATATGCCAGCGTAATGAACCTCGACTCGTCCCATATTTGGTGAGTGTGATCCCCGTAGCCTTACTGTCATTCCTAAAATTCCATTTACATAACAAAAGTATAACAATGTAGGGTGTTTCTTGGTGTTGCGGAAGCCATTGTTGGTTAGCTTTTGTGTTGTGGTGTGGGTATTGTTCAGTGTCTTTTGAATCTTTTGTTTTACGTCATTTGGTGATCACACCATCCGCAACACCAAGAAACTACCACAATGTATGCATGGTCACAAATAATTGGCCATCAATGACAGTTATAATTATGCAGCCGACGCTAGCTAAATTGCCTTACGAAACATTAAAGCAAACCAAACTTCGTAACTTTTTTCTCTTTTTTTGTCTGGGAACAAGTTGATATGATATCTCATTGTTCTCGTAACTCGATGTTTCCATATTTTGGGAAATTTTGATTTTTGAACCTTTAACCCTTTGAATCCCAAATTTCCACCAAAAAAACGCTTTTTCAGGCTACAAATGCCATTTTATGGCCATTATCTAGCCAAATTGAGGCCGAACAGTCAATAACATCGCTTGCAGCTCGGCAAACTAAACTCTCCTGCCATTTGTAGAAGTATTTAATTGAGAATCTGAGTTCGGGCATGCGCACTGATCGAAGCCCGTTCTTTTAGTTCCCTTTTTGTCTGTTTTTTTTTTTTTTGGTCAGTTTTGTTGACCTTTTAATCGACTTTCTTGACAATGTAAAGTTTTCGCCCAAAGGTCGCGGAATGTGGAAATTTTGATCGTCAAGTAGCCGTCAGAGGTTGTTTGCGTGAAACTCCAGTTCAATTCATCCAATCGGTCTCATCTGGGTATGTTTAGCAAGATTTCCTCCTTCCCTTGCCGATAATTGTCAAACATATCTTCGGACGCTAAAACTGATGACGTCACAAATAGTACAATATGTATGACCCTAAACTAGCGCCTAAAAGCGTCCTTGGGAGTAAAAGGGTTAATGACAAATTTTCAATTTATCGGCGTATCTTTTACATTTTTATACCATTTTAGTATCTCTATCGGTTTTGATTATTTTGGAGCCAATTTGAACGATTTATGAGGTTTTGAAGAAATCGATAAATCCCGGCAAGATGGTCACGGTGCAGAACTAATGATGTAATTCCCACGTGATTTGACATCACCATCTCATTTTTAGGATCTCAAAGGAAACAGTTTTGGACAGTTCTATACAACCTTCAAGTTTCATATTGTCATAGCTTTAATGCTCTTGAAGTTGCGAAGGAAGGGTGGGGGCACAATATGTCGCTCCCCAGGCTGCCTCAGGAACTGAAAAAAGCCCAGGCTAAATAGGGTTAACACTTAATAGATAAACGTTGAGAGGCCGGGTGAAAATAGGCCATTTTACAGTTGTGGTCTTAGAGATCTGACCTTTGAGTGGGAGTGAGACTGGAGTAGAAAAAGTGTGGAAGTATAAGATAGCACAATAACAACACTCACATTACTTTTATGTGAAGGGCAGAAAGGTTTGTATCAAAACAAAGTCAACTACAGCTTTGCGTGCAATTTAATGGCCAGTTGACGAAGCACACAAATTTATAATGGCCTAATTATATAATTTGTTCGTCTTTGGAACTGCAACCTTAATTACCATTTGAAAATGATGTGTCCTTGCAAATAACAGCGGAGTAAGATCTAGATTGCAGTTCAGTTTGGTTTCCAAGCACATCTTGAACGCAATCCATCACATTTGACTCGCTCCCGGTGCACTGAAGATTGGTGACCCACACTGGACCGCCGACCAAACCATAAACACCGTTCTTCAAAGCTTTTTCCGCTCCAGCTGAGTAACCAAGTTGCCTACAAACTACCATGGCGTCGTTCATATCCCAACTGCTGCTGCTGATTGCTCCCCAGACTCCCGCATATAAAACTTCTACTCGGCCAGCGTTAGGTAAGGTGGATCCTTGTAGACGAATTTGAATACCTACGGGATTGATATAAAAACTATTACATATAACGATGGAAGTAATTTGAAGGCTGAACTCAGGATCGTTGGTAAAAGCAATAAGCAAATTTATTCTTGATACGGGAACACATATTTTTTTAGTCCAATATTAGTGCAATGTGTCAGTTGAAAGAGGACCAAATAAACATATTCTAAATATGGAGGTAAAAAGCCTTACCATGTTACTCTAAGAGTGACCAGCTTCAACCAATCAAATCTATTCATTTTGAGACGCGATTACTCACGCTAACATTACCATAAATACACCAATCGCAGGAAAGAATGAGGTTATATTACTACCAAGGAATAATAGATGTTTCTTAAACCGCGTTAATGTAAGCAAGAAACTTGCCGAGAATTAAAGAAAACACTTAGGATTGGGGAACAGTGAAAATTAGAGGCTCTTTTCTTGGCATGGCATGTAAAATACATATTAATTTTGGTGAATTTTGTCTCGGCTGACTAGCGTTGTTTATCTTTGAACTTAAATTAGTTATAAGGTCACCACTGAAGCTTGAATGCTCATCTCTTATGACAACATACATATCATCGACGCTAACATTACCATGAATAAACCAATCACGACAGGGCGAAGGCGCGCGCCAAACGTGAGTAATTTTCGGCTTATTACGTTTGTATATTTTCGCTACTGATGTTTATTGCTATCTCTTCAAACAACACCATCCCACGAGTACTGTTAAATACAATGTGTACACTACGATCATAAAAGAAAGAGAAATATCTTCGGAAGGATTGCAATTTCGTCTATACTTGAGTACAGAATGCAGTTTTAATCAGGTTTCATTCGTTTTATGTAATTTTTGTGAAAATGTTCACAACATGGCATAGTAATGTTACCGTGGTTAGCATAACTCGTGTCTGAGAGAGAGATAAGCATTAAACGTCAGTGGTAAACATAATACAAAAGCGAATAAGCCGGTTATGAGCCGATACAGAGGTCACCATAAGTTAAAACGGTTTTTTAATCTACAGCGAAAAATGAAAAGGCTAATTTAAATAATTTATACGTTAAGATTTTCTTTTTTATCGTTGATTACCACCAATATCATTCCGTCTAGGTTTTAACAACTTCTGAGAAACTGAACGAGGCGCGCTTTTCTATTATATTGTAATACTCTTTATTTTATGATCAGTGTGTACACATTCAGTGTATTTAACAGTACTCGTGGGATGGTGTTGTTTGAAGAGATAAGCAATGAACATCAGTAGCGAAAAGTACAAACGTAATAAGCCGAAAGTTACTCACGTTTGGCGCGCGCCTTCGCCCTGTCGTGATTGGTTTATTCATGGTAATGTTAGCGTCGATGATATGTATGTTGTCATAAGAGATGAGCATTCAAGCTTCAGTGGTGACCTTATAACTAATTTAAGTTCAGAGATAAACAACGCTAGTCAGCCGAGACAAAATTCACCAAAATTAATATGTATTTTACATGCCATGCCAAGAAAAGAGCCTCTAATTTTCACTGTTCCCCAATCCTAAGTGCTTTTCTTAATTCTCGGCAAGTTTCTTGCTTACATAAACGCGGTTTAAGAAACATCTATTATTCCTTGGTTGTAATATAACCTCTTTCTTTCCTGTGATTGGTGTATTCATGGTAATGTTAGCGTGAGTAATCGCGTCTCAAAATGAATAGATTTGATTGGTTGAAGCTGGTAACTCTTAGAGTAACATTGTAAGGTTTTTTACCTCCATATTGATTTTAGCCAATGAAACGTTTTGGCCTTCACAATCGCAGAGCGATCGGGAAAATTGTCGGAAACCAATAGTGACGTCACTATTGACCACCTCAAAACAGTCAAGGATTGAAGTTGAAAGTCGGTGACTGAGCGGAAAACTTGGTGTTTTGTTCTGCGAAAAAATGCAGCAACAATTGTACATTTTCAATACGAAAACAGTGAAAATCTTACACGCAAGTTAGAATAACCATGTATTCTCCAGAAGAGAGGACACTGGGAACACGGTTGGCTCGCCAGTAGTGACGCCCAGGAGCCTGTGACGCCATAATCCTTACCAATCCTATCACTTGAAACGCGCGTCCATTTCAGAAACGTTTTCGTGAAGTCTTCGGAAATCTTCGTACTTTTAGCTATGTGACTTACTTAAGGTAATTCCACTGAAATAGAACTTACAATAGATTCTTGTTCAAACTTTGCCTACGAGATATTTATTATATGAGAATTTCAATTTTAAAATAAAAAATGACGGTGCCCGTGTTGGTTAAGGAGCTGTCAGGCATCCAATATGCCCTATTTTGGCATTTTAGCAGTGTTGTTATAGAAGTGCATTGCTATTATTTGAAAACTCATCAAAACTAAAAAAACTTATGAGAACATGCTAAAGAAGGCATCACATACATTGTGTTGGACATAGGTAAACTTTTTACATTTGTTTTCGACAGAGAAGTCTAAGCGCCAGGTAAATATCAGACAAAATCTGTTTTCCTGATTACTGAAATGCAAAACAGAGAAACTGTAGTTCAGCTCTGTTTCTCTCATTTATTAGATTTTCAACAATATAAATATAATAACTTCTGTAAAAATGCAAGGACCACTTGAACAAACAGTAGCAAAATATAGCTGGATCTTTGTGCAGATCAGGTTCAGCAATGAACTAAATAAAAAAAAAAACTTTAACATGCAAGGCTGATCAGACAGCAAATTCGTTCGATTTCTTTTAATAAGATTTGCCCGATATTTCGGTTAGACAAAACCAACCTTCATCAGGGGCTAGGAAAGCTAAGTGAAGATGGGAAACAAACGGTTACAATATTTAAAATGGGCTAAGATAAAATGCTGACACACGATAGGCTAATAAACAAGTAAGAATTTGAAATAGAAATAAACATATTTGAAAAATAAAATAAAATGTTTTAAGAAAGTGTCAAGTAAATTTCTAGCAACGACGTTTCGGGCTTGGCCCTTCATCAGGTTGAACAAGTAATAAACAAGTAACGGTTGAAAACTAGAAACGGCTAGTAATGATAATAACAATAAATATGTGGAAGATTAAATTTCGGCGCGTCTGTTCATTACATTAGGTTCAAGTGTATTGGCTATATTCTCTCGCTTTACGGATCATGTCTCTATTAGAATTAATGAGTTCCAATGGGATGATTTGGAGGTCGAATTTGCGATCTCATTCGCATGATTCTCACAAATAACACATTTACTTTCAACGATCAGTACTACAGACAAATTAACGGCACAGCAATGGGTACAAAAATGGCTCCATCTTACGCCAACCTCTTCATGGGTAAATTCGAAGAAAAAGCCCTAGCATCTGCTCCAAACTCCCCCCTTATTTGGTGGCGTTACATCGATGACATATTCCTTCTCTGGGCCCATGGCGAAGAGAAACTTCATGATTTCATCGAATATTTAAATAGCTTGCATCCTACTATCAAGTTTACCAGCTCTTTCTCAGACACTGAAATTCCCTTCTTAGATGTTCGCGTTCTCCTTACCAACAGAAAATTAGAAACTGATCTTTACGTCAAACCTACAGACAAGCACCAGTACCTCCTAAAATCGTCCTGCCACCCCCCCCCCCCCCCCCAACACCAAGCAATCTATCCCATATAGCATGGCTCTTCGACTACGCAGGATCTGCTCAACAGACGCCCTTTTCAGCAAAAGAACAAAAGCCCTTACAAGACATTTGGTCAAGAGAGGGCATAATCATCACTTTGTAAAGGAACAAATCCAAAAAGTAAATTCTATCCCACGTAGTACAGCCTTGGAAACATCAACTGACACGAAAGTAACAAACAGGATACCATTTGTAGTAACATTCAATCCAGCCATCCCTAACATACCTAAAGTGATTCAAACAAATCTCAACATCCATCATTCTTCTAAAAGATGCAAAGAAGCATTCCCTTTCCCTCCTTTGATTTCCTACCGCAGATCCAAGAACTTGCGTGACATTCTTGTCAGAGCTGTACACTGCAGAACACCCCCTCAAACACTTGGAATTTTCCGTTGTAACAGAAATCGGTGACGTGTAAAACATGTTCCTTTATCAAAGAAGGAACCACGTTTTACACCTTCTTCTCTACAGGTGAAACACGACAAATACGACATCACATCTGTTGCACGTCCACTAACGTCATCTATATGATCCAATGTGCCAAATGCCATATACAATACATTGGTGAGACAAAACGACAAGTGAGCGACCGATTTGGGGAACACAGACGCGCAGTTGAGAAAGCCCTGAAGAAAGAACATCAGGATCAACCTACTGCCGTGTCAGATCACTTTGCCCTCACCGGACACTCCATAACCGACCTCCAAATCATCCCATTAGAACTCATTAATTCTACCCGGCATATAGTAAATCGAACGTTCGGAAATCGAACTCAATCGAACGCAATCGAACTCAATCCGTGGATTGAGTTCGATTGAGTTCGGCAATCGAACGAAATCGAACACCGGACTTTCAGTGAGTTCGATTTCCGAACAAATCGAATTCAATCGAACAAATCGAACTCAATCGAACTCAATCCATCCGATTGTGTTCGACTGAGTTCGGAAACCGAACTCAATCGAACACAATTTTAAATGGATTGTGTTCGATTGGCTCTGGACCAAAGCAAGCCCATCAAAGCAGGTTTTTCTTGTGCTTTTTTACAATTTATTCAATAACAGAAACCCCATTTATAAACTGTCCACGGCAGTTAAGAGAACAAAACAGAACAGAACCGCAGAGCTATCATTATCCCCGTGGGCGTATTCCGAAATTGTTGCACCCTTTCCTTTTTAGCTAACTTACAATTGCGGCAAGACAACTCGAAGGGTTACTTTTATGCAAAAATACAATGACGTCAAAGCGGCATTTCTGGTAGCCTTTTACTACGCATTTGAAGCTTACAATCCACAGCGCATCTGAAGCCATTTCTGCGGAATTTCTTCGTTTACGAAAAACACGTGCGCTGCACTCCGGGCTGAAGTAACTTGAGCTTCCAAGATCTGGTTATGGATTTTCAACACTTGTTTTACACAAAATCACGAGTTCGAAAATCGAACGTTCGATTGGGTTCGATTGACTTTTTTTCTTTTCGGTGAGTTCGATTTCGTTCGATTGCCGAACTCAATCGAACTCAATCCATGAATTGAGTTCGATTGAGTTCGATTGAGTTCGATTGGAATTTAGTTCGATTGGGTTCGATTTACTATGCCGGGAAGCTAATATAGACATGTTCCGTAAAGCGAGAGAATCATATTTAATCACTATAGCCAATACACTTGAACCTAATGGAATGAACAGACGCGACGAAATTTAATCTTCCACATATTTATTGTTATTATCATTACTAACCGTTTCTAGTTTTCAACCGTTACTTGTTTAGTAGCCTATCGTGTGTCAGCATTTTTTCTTAGCCCATTTTAAATATTGTAACCGTTTGTTTCCCATCTTCACTTAGCTTTCCTAGCCCCTGATGAAGGTTAGTTTTGTCTAACCGAAATATCGGGCAAATCTTATTAAAAGAAATCGAACGAATTTGCTGTCTGATCAGCCTTGCATGTTAAAGTTTTAATATAAATATAATATAAATAAGTCTTTTCTCATACAAAGGTTTTGGGAACTTGATTAGAAAGGACGAAAAAAAAAAGGTGGGCCGGGGTGTCCGTGCTCGTTTACGAGAATACAGCCACTTATTTTTTAGCGATATTAGTCTCAAAAGAAATCTCTATGTTCTAAATGTGCGCGCGCTCGTACATGCGCTAATGACGCAAGAAATTATGCGCAGTAAGTGATGCGCAATTCAAAACAGTGGAATCACCTTAAAGGCTCAGGAACGCAAATTGTTGCGTAAGTATGCTTTATTACGGTTTCCTTTAACGTTTAAATAGCTTTAAATGGATAACGAAAAAAATTCAAATGTTTGGTTCATTTGTCAAACTACAACTGCGACTAACTGAGCTGCTAGAGTTCATTTAGATTTTTTAACAAACTGTGACTTTTTCTGAAATTATTTGGGAACATTTTTATGTCTAGTTCATTTTCATGTAGCATTTCGATGGCAACTTCTTTTGTTTTACAACCCAACCCACATGCTAATTATTGCACAATCCCTAAATACTCTTCGTCCCTGATTGCAGAATCCCAGAAAAGCGCCGTCTGAATCGGGCCAATAAATTAGTTAGGTCTTCATATAGTATGGCGTTGGGATTTTTCTTTCTCTTTCATAAACCGAGCACCGTCATAAGCTATAAGAAAAGAGTCCAGGTTGTAGTATAGAGCTTTGCAAGTCATTTTAGTACTAGCTGTGTAATCGTTTTCAAAAACATGCTGCCCAATCTGATGATTGTTGCCTACGTTATTAATAAAATAATCACAATTCGTGTAATTGGTCTCGAGACCTATTATGCATCATAGTATGGATACTTGGACAAGTGTCATGGGAAACCGGGTATAGTTAAGAACACTGCGCGTCGGCCCCATCACATTCTCCCACCAGCACACCATGTAACACTTCAAACCACAAAGGATAAAATAACAGCTGAATGAATGATTGAATGAACGAACGAATGAATGAAACAATGAACAAATGAATAAACGACTGAACGATTAGTCTTGTCTTTACAAAAACCGCTTACCACTGTTATCAGGATGAAAATCATGAGTCTTGCAGATCACTCCCACTTCTTGACCCGTATTTATTGAGCTCTTGATCCAATTATGAAATTGACATTGTTGTAAAGTATTCTCTGTCCCCAAACATTGTACACCTGACATAACAACAGGTCCTGGACCCTCTCCGAAAGCTGAATTTCTCACGGCAGTAATCGCTGCTGAAAAGCCAAGCTGTCTGCAAACAACGTCAGCCTCCTTTTTACTCCAAGGTGGCCATCCATCAGTGACACGTCCCCAGACACCGTGAGAAAACACTTCAACACGACCAGCGAAGGTCGTGTTGTGGCCAGTAAGCCGAACATGTGTATCTAAAGAAAAATAAACTTAACTCAGTTTTTTTATGGATATCTGGAGCGAGATGTATGTATGTATGTATGTATGTATGTATGTATGTATGTTGTATGTATGTATGTATGTATGTATGTATGTATGTTATAGGTCAAATTTACTTTCAGGTTAGATTTATTTTAACCTGGGTCATTTTTTTTTTCAGGCCTAGGTTAGTATTTTCATTTTGTACATTTTCTTTTAAAACTAAGTTAGCTTGCTGAGAATAAAAAAGTTTACTGATACTTTGGTCAAAGAAAATTTACAGCACAACTAAACAAAAAAACTTGAATTTTTTTCTATGTTGCAGATCGTTTCCATGCATTTTAAATAGCAAATATGTGTGACAATTAGGAAATTGCTACAACTTTTCCCATTTGTTTCTTTGTTTTCATTCAGAAATGTGCTGAAATGCCAAATAAAATAGAACATTCAGTCCCAGCTCAGTGTAGCCGCTTAAGGTTAGACGTTAAAATAGATAGTTTGACTGACTGGATCGCTCTGGACCGCTGCCAGATAGAATGCTGTTCTAAGTACTGTGATTCTAAGCATACTTCCTAAAGTAAGCGCCATTAATGAATATGTTCCATACCCAGTGAGTATTGTCAGGATGACCTGAGCTAACAATTATTAATATAATAAATGTAATCTTATTACATAATCTTCATGTCTTTAGTTTATTCGCACAAGACTGCATTACCAAAGGTAACACAACGACACAAGTTACAAGATACTCACCAGAGTAGAACTGTATAAGCCTAAAAAATGTCAATGCTGACAAGGAGATCATATTGTTCCACGGGTTAAGATGCTTTGATCGTTAACTTCTTGCACTGTTTCTATCTAAAAGAATATCATTATATTACAGGACATAGACACTAAACAAAAAAGACAAAAAGGACTGGATTTGAAAATGAGAGTCGAGAGAAGTGCCCGCGCTGACTTTGAACGTATGTTATTTTAAAAGCAGTTACAGAAAACATCTAACGAAATAAGTACCTCGTGCTCTTGTTTATCCGACGTCGGAACTAAGCCGTGCTATGCATAAGCACGAAACAGCTCAGGTAATACCAAGGTGAACAACAAACGAGAATCTGATGGAATAATCAATTGGTTCGGTTTGAAATATGGCGGACTTTCCAGAATCGACTGTTGCTTTCAAGCCTGAAGCAATTCATCGTCGAATAGCATATATTTTCGATTGTTTTTCTACTTAGACACGAATAATGAAATTTGCATGTTGATGGCACCCTCGTCATGATCGCTCTGACTGGTTGTGTTTTAATCCCAAGAAAAAAAAAAGAGAAAACGAAAACATTTACTTTGGACAGCAATCTTCCAAGAGCAGATCCCGATATTCACAACATCAGTTGCTTTTTCTCTTATTTTACCAATCTGCCTTTATTCTTCCGGGTATTCATGGGCACACATTAACTCGACAATTAAGTACGTACGTTTCTTAGTATGGCGTAGTCTTTAATTTGATGTGGAAAGCAATACAATGATCCATGAAGATATATGTGCAAAATATTCTTCACTACGTTGATAACCCCAGACTTTATCATAACTAACGTGTTTGCAACGGACATTTGACGATCTATCAGTGCATCACCAGTAAGCATTTCCGGGTCCGTCAAATATTAAATTTCTGTTCTTTGTCCCTGTCTTGGTCTACTTTAAAACCTTATTTTATATCTTAAACTGTTTTCTTGAATTGAAGTAAGCTTTCCTCGATTGTCTTCGCAGATGGGCGGATCGAGAATGAATGTCTATATGACTATATTATAAACTGTTCAGTTTATTTTCAGTTGCCTGTCATTACCATCAGGCCAATTGTTTAGCTAGAAGTCTGTGCATTACGTTTAAGTTTGAAGCAAAACGAGAATAGACTCACTGTCAATTCAAGATGCGTTGACATCTGTCCAAGCAAAGCTGTAAGCATCAGAATCACAGCAATTCTCTAACATTCGTGGTTTACCACTGAAATTCATTGATAACTTTGTCAGTAATCCCGTGACACTGGAAGCTGTATGCAAAATAATAGAAATGTTTTGAATTTGAATTAGACTCCTTTGACAGCTTCTTTTGTTTTTGTGTAAACTTGTGTAACGAATCGCGAACTGTGCTGCGTCAGCTGCGTCTGTGAAACATGAAAATTAGGTTTTATCAACTGACTTGATTAACTAAATTGGCCATCGTAAAGAGATTAAAAACAAGCTGACGTTTCGAGCGCTAGCCTTCGTCAAAGTCAGTCAAAGAGCGAATCCTTGCTTAAATCCGCTTGAATTGTCGGAATATGAAATAGACCTAGTAAATGAATAATTAATATTTCAGTAGCCTGCCAATCAGCTGCCTTTTATCGCTCCCGAGATGAAGCTGTGTTCACAGGCTGCGTAGCAACGCAGATGCCAAGGGCTTCTTGAACGCGCGTGTAAGGTAAGGAACATTTGCAATCATTCGTTGATGGAGCTCGACAATGAATATAAAGTACTATGTTTTTTTCCGTTTTTGAACTTAGCTGAGACAGAAGTCTTCGGTATGAAAAGAAACGCTTCGGGTTAACATTATAAATGGTTTCAGAACCCAGGAGTATCAGTAGTAGTCAGTTGATTGTGACGTCCGGGTTAGTGTAGTTCTGTTAGTTAATGTCAACAACAACAGTTCTTTTCAAAACTACACTAACCCGACCAATCACACACTACAGACTACTTTGGGTTAAGTTAGATTGTGTTATTGTCAGCTTCTAGAACTCGCCGTTACTATAAAGTCGTTATTCCTCGCGAAGCGAGGGCCGAAGGCCCGAGCGTAGCGAGGTTAATAAATTTGGCGGCCGAAGGCCGCTCGGGTGCTCGGGTCTCGGGAGCTGAGCCGCGCCAAATCGAGCGAAAAATATATTTATATATATGTATACAATTATGTATACAATGTGCCCTCCCGGTTGTTACCATAATGGCTTTATGGCAACTCCTGAACTTGGGCACAGGATGTACGGTTACACATTGTTGGATTGCATTGTGGAGTCACAAGAGTGCTCAAACTGCAAGCAGTGAGCGAAGCAATATGCCAATAGTGAACACCTCTTACGAGGCTCTCCACCCAATCCAGAGAGTGCTCAAACTGTATGAACAGTGAGCGTAACATATATATATGTATATATATATATATACTGAAGATGTCGTGCAGTTGCCTAGCAACAAAAATCGCGACCGCTGACAATGGCGCGCTCTCATGTTTATTCAGAAATTCCATCTCTCCCACATCGCTAAAATTTTGCAGTGCATCCTCCCCCGAGCTTCGCGAGGTTCTGCGAGACACGCATTTCTAGTGTTAGTATTACTCTCTTGTATTACAGAAGGAAGATACCACTCTGAAAGAGAGGCTTTTTCGGCACAGCCTGAAAAAGAAAATGCGCGAGTAAATAAAATTAAAGGCTCCTATGGGCCAACAGCTGAATATGAAACAGTCGGCTTAATAACGATTTTTCACAGAAAAATTAATAGCAGCAAGACCTTGGCTTATGATATTTGCGGCAGTGTTGAGAAAAAAAAAATGTGCCAGAGGTTTTAAGGTTACAGTGTACCTTCAGATCGAAAATTTATCGAAAATTTTTTTTTGGCGTTAAAATAAAGTTTACAGAATGAACTTTCATCCCAAAAAAAAAAGTATCGAAAAATAGTGGAAATTGACGGAGAAATGACGGTATAACTTTTGTGGGCGGAGTTTGTTTATTAAGCGATATGTTTTTTTAAGCGCCGTTTTCTCAAAGTTAATTTTTCGCTTGTTGGGGACACTTTAAAGAGCTACAACTCAAAGGGAATTTGTTCGATTTTCCTTAAATTTGGACAGAAGCTAGGCTAACATATAATCAACAAAAACGTGTCGGCGAATTTCTTAATTCCGAAAACTTTTTCGTCAAGAGGCATTTCCGTGCGATCATTCCAATTTTTTTTCTCCCCTTTTCGAAAATATTCTGTAACTTTTCACTGCAATTGAATATGGAAAATCGCCGACACGTTTTTTTAGCGCTTCGTGTCCGGAAACCCGAGAACAAATCAAATTGGCAAAATATAATAATCGCTTTGAGTTATAGCGTTTTAAAGCTGATTCGGACGTTCGAATTTAGACGTCGTAAAAAATTCGACAATTCATTTTATTACCAAATGGTTTCCATATTTAGATAGCCAGCTCTATAAGCTTTAATTTGATATCTGGGTTTAGGTATATTAAGTGTAATCTTAAGACGCTAGAGCTGTTATACTGGAGACACCCCCGAAGGTACACTGTAACCTTAAGTATGGCCCGAGGGCATTACTTAGTATTTTAAACGTATGTATAAAAAAAAGTTATGTGAAGGAATATGAAGAGATTTTTGGGTTACCTGAATGCAAGTTGAATATTTCAGCGAGTATTTACATTTATTATTATATAAACTAATAAACTTATATAAACAGCACCAGGAGCCCATTATTAGTAATGGGCTCCTGACAGCACTGAGAAAAATCGTAATCGACACATGTGTGTGAAGATATCGCCAATCAGCTGCCGCCACGTCCCAGCCTTCTTTCACGACACTTGAATGATGAATGACAAAATTTTGCCCGTTGATTTCGTAGTTCGTTGTTCGCTTTAGTCGGCTTGTTAACAAAAAAGAACATAGCGCGAACAACCCAACTGAGACGGCCTCGAACAATGAATCAGAAAAGACAGTGGAAAATTTAGTGAGTGAAAGATTTCCGTCCTTTACTGAAGAAGATGTCGAAAGATTCGTCGAAGGTGAAGCGAACAAAAATACTCAAAGAAAGAAGAACAGTGACATAGGATTGGTGAAGTAGCTCAGTTTGTTAAACGAAAACGAAACAAGAAAAAATTAAAGCTCCAAGACATTCCACCGCCAGAATTAGACGCTTACCTTAGCAGATTTTTTGAGCTCTGAGAAAAAATTCAGGACCCGTACGATTTAAATTGAAACTGTAAGTTACTGTGTTTAAGTCTTCATTTGCAAATCGTTTGTTTGATATTGAACTTCAACATCTTTTGCCTTTATCTTTGCTCACTCGTGAGATATCGAGTTGAGCACGCGAAGAGAAATTTCATAGCTCCGCGCGCCCATGTATTATTATCTGTCTCTATTTAATAACTCGAGTCTCCGACGAGAAAGAGTGAGAGTTAAAATTCACTTTGCCGGAGCCATATTTTTTGTTAGAAATAGACCGCTTGAATAAGACTAATATTGGAGCGGTTTTCATTTGAGTGTCGTAAAACCAAAACCAAAGTAATTACCCTGACCAATCACAACAGTCGTAAACAATCCAATGAACCAATCAGAGCTCGAAGCAAATACATGTCGCCGGCACCAAGCGCGGGAAAACGCGTGCAAGAAAATCACGATTGGTTTTGGTTTTACTTCTGATTGGTCGAAAGTGGCGCGAGATTTTTTAGCCAATCACAAACCGTTGCAATGCAAAACCAAAGCAATCGTGTAATTACTTTCGATTCTCAATTGAAAACTGCTCTAAATCGTCTTATTGCACAAAACGTTGTCGGGAAAAAAATTGCATAGAGCGGTTTTCAATTCAGTGTCGAAAGTAATTTCGTAATTGCTTTGGTTTTGCATTGCTACGCTTTGTGATTGGCAAAAAAAAATCTCGCGCCATTTTCTTAACCAATCAGATGTGAAACCAAAACCAATCGTGACTTGCTTGCACGCGTTTTCCCGCGCTTGGCGCCCGCTACATGTATTTGCTACGAGTTTTGATTGGTTAATTAGATTGTCTGCGTGTCTTGTGATTGGCCAGAGTAATTACTTTGGTTTTGGTTTTACGACACTCAATTGAAAACTGCTCTAATCCATAAACGATACGACACAATTATGAAATTCTGGGCACAAGGCAAACGAAGCTTGTTAACATTCCATTGCAGTCTATTACCTGCTGGGCTTTGAAGTATGTTGTTTTTATTTTAAAGACCTCTGCTGTTATGCTATTTATTTAACGAGTTATTCTCACTGTTGTCGAAATCTGTCCACACTCACTGGCATAATATTAATTTATTAGAATCGAAGTAAAAATTAATAATCAAAAGCAACCGATAGCAATTAGACGAAGTTTTCTGGTGATTATCGATTACTCATCGATTGGCCGATACCAAATGATAACAATTAACGATTGCTATTGATCGTTTGGATTTCCGATGATCGATTGTCATTGATTGATCACGCCCGGTCTATTGGAGTTTGTCGTTGGAGTTTTAATTCAAAAGAACTCGTAGCAGTAAAATCGGGCTCATCCTCGGTGTAAGAACCTGTGAAACTCACGAGTGACGTAAAACAAGGAAAACAAAAGGCATAAAACAAGAGTCAACTGGGAATGCAATACTACAGAGGTAAAAAAGCAAAGGAAAAAGTCACAGGTTCTTACACCGAGGGAAACCCTAAAATCGATTGCAAGAAACCAAAAAGTTACTTTGGTCACCTTACTCTAAACCACAATTAGTACAAGGAGGTTGTCAGCAGTTTATCAGAAATGACTGAAATGAATATCATTCCTGCACTCCGGTACCTAATATTACACAACAGTCTCATTTAATGAGCTCACTGCAGTTAGCCCAAGGACACACTCCTTGGCTACACAACAACATGAACGTTCGTGAAGGAAACGACCTGAAAAGTTCAATACTGATCACTGTTGACAAACGCACTATCTGGATCTGCATTAGGAGTTGACACATTTAACGCTAGTAATTTGTGTGTTATGCGCCCATTTGGCGTCACCCTCGACAACACACTATTATGCTCCTTATTATGCTTCATTGAATTGAAATTTAATCTGCATTAAACAATAAAATAGCTTGACATTTTACAGTTTGGATCCAAATGGGAGAATAGAAGCTATATAAAATTGTGTTCTAAAATAGCACTTTTATGCCGTCAAAATAGCACTGTAATGCTGGATACTCCAACTATAGTATTGTGTTCGAAATTATGCCGGCAAAATGTGTCAACCCCTAATCTGGGTAGTTTCTGATTGATTGCCCATTAATTCAAGTGTTATGGGAAGTGAATTAAATTATGCGGGTAGCATACAAATGGATCTTCTGCACACAAAGAAACACAATGTCATTCTACTGTTTGTGAGGTATCGTATTTTGGAATTATGTTTCCTGTCTTTTGCTTGTTTTACTTTGCGCCATCGTGCTCCGTTAGGCACGGAATGAGTCATACGAAATAATTACAGTAACTTATTAGGGCCATTATTTTGTTTTTTACAATACTTTACATTTCTCAATGAGTATTGCCCATTAATAACTCTTAATTTTCTAATTATTTACAGGAAAAAAAATTAGTCTAAACAGACAAAAATAAACGTATAAAATAAACATCTGACAAGCTTGACTGTAAGCTCCTAAATAAACTATTATTGTATTATTATTAACAATTATTTTGATAAAGGCTTATGTGAGTTCACTGAGAAGCATTAGCACTCGAACTGAGTAATTTATAATTTAAAGTAAAAAAAAAATGTTCAATGTAAAAAAGCTCGTTGTCAGAAAAGAATCATTATTAACATGAGAAAGATTCTGTTTAACTCAAATGTTCTCCTGAGCGAACGCGCCGATGGAACATCTTCATACAGAGGTTGCTTCTGCTGTATCCTACGTCAAATACCAAACTTTTTGCCATTGTTATTAAGGCCATTCTTTACATACTGTTCGTAAAAAAATTAAATAAATCCCTTTGATTCTGGAAGTACGAAAATTTTTCACGGTGATTCCGAGTTTGGCGAGTCCAAGCTGTGGTCACGTGATCTTCTCTGCTCTAGTTGGCGGCACACCCACATGGATATGATGTCCACATTGCCGTCATCATTTGCTGCGATGAATGGATGTGTCTACAAAGAAAACATTGAGTAAAGCAATCAATGAACCTACGGGTCGCATAACACATTAATCAACGAATTAATGAACAAACAATAAACGAATCAGTGAATCAATGTAGCAATCAATCTATGTATCAATCATTGTGTCGTTCCGTCAATAATTCAACGAATCTATATCAGTCTGTGAAATAAATCAATAAGTCAAGCAATCAGACGGATAGTCCGTCCATCCGTCCGTACGTCGGTCGGTCGATCGGATCGGTCTAGCTGTCAGTCAGTCAGCCAGCAATCAGTCAGTCAGTCAGTAAGTCTGTCAATCAAACAATAAGTCAAGCAGTCAGACAGTTAGTCTGTCCATCCGTCCGTCCGTCCGTCGGTCCGTCCGTCCGTCAGTCAGTAGGTCAGTCAAGAAGTTGTGGATATACGGTGTTTCATGGACATAATAGACAATTAGTATTTGCTTTTAGTGATTCGTTGATTGACATTTAGTTTCGTAATTAACATTCCTGAGGTACGTTAAAACCCCTCGTGATCCCCGTAGCTAGAATGACACGCTTTTGAAAGTACATTTTATGATTCATCTCGCTGACCCGTTTTGCTGAACCGTTTATTGATCTGTTTGCCGACCTGTATTTATAAGTATAATTGAGTTAACCTACTGGATATCGTCACAGAAGTAAGTGATAAATGCTGTAACAAAGGCTTGAATAATTGTGTGTTTTATCGTTTCGCGCGTTCTCCTCGAATCGCTTTCATTGTTTTGCTTGCTAGGTTTCGCTACATAAATTTGTATTTATTTTCTTCTAAATATTATACGATTTGAGTAGTCCAGTCGATTAACAGACGTCTTCCTTGAACCATACGGTACCTTAGTATGGAGTGAAATTACTTAACAAGAAGAGTATAAACGTGAGGAGAAAACAATATTCCAAATTTCCTATTGCAATAAACAAATGAATACAAATGAAGGTTAGTTTTGTCTAACCGAAATATCGGGCATATATTTTTAAAAGAAATCGAACGAATTTGCTGTCTGATAAGCCTTGCATGTTAGAGTTTTTTTTTTATTAAGTTCATTGCTGATCCTGATCTGCTCAAAGATCCAGCTACATTTTGCTACTGTTCGTTCAAGTGGTCCTTGCATTTTTACAGAAGTTAAATGAATACTAATTTAACCTGACATTTAACCTACCAAAACCGCCTCAGGAGTTAGTCTAGCTGATGGACTTTTCTGCATACTGAAATTAAAAAAGTGAAGGGCACTAACGTAAAAGCTAAAAGAAAGATAAGAAATAAAGAAGATGCAAAAGAAATGAAAATTTAATGAAGGCTTACAATCCTAATACAGAACAGCTATGAAATGCTAATTAGTTACAACCAATAATGGATGTATTCTGTGGTTGGAACTAATTAAAATTTCATTTTCATTTCATTAGTCTAAAACATTCGTGTCCGTGTTGTATCAGATTTGTAATCACTCGCCTTCGGCTCGTGATTGCAAATCTGATACAACCCGGCCGCTCATGTTGTAAATACTACATACCAGCTGTTATACGGTATTGCTATTGTCTTCATGTCTCATCAGTTTTGCGAACGCAAAATACTTACCACTGAGAAACAAAATTCACAAATGCTGGTGAAAACCTATCCTCGGGTAAACATGGAGGGTTCTTAAACAAAATCAATCAATCAATGAATGAATCAATCAATCAATCAATTAATTAGTCAATCGATCAATCAATCAATCAGTCAACCAATCAATCAATCAATCAGTTAGTCAATCTATCAATCAATCAATCAATCAGTTAGTCAATCAATCAATCAGTTAGTCAATCTATCAATCAATCAATCAATCACTTAGTCAATCAATCAATCAGTTAGTCAATCAATCAATCAATCAATCAATCAGTTAGTCAATCAATCAATCAGTTAGTCAATCTATCAATCAGTCAATCAATTAATCAGTCAGTTTAGACAATGAATTAATCCATTAATCAATCAATCAATCAATCAATCAACCGCTCAGTCAGTTTAGACAAGGAAGTAATCCATCAATTAAACAATCAATCAATCAACCGTTCAGTCAGTTTAGACAAGGAAGTAATCCATCAATTAAACAATCAATCAATCAACCGTTCAGTCAGTTTAGACAAGGAAGTAATCCATCAATCAATCAATCAATCAATCAATCAATCAATCAATCAAACGTTCAGTCAGTTTAGACAAGGAAGTAATCCATCAATCAATCAATCAATCAATCAATCAATCAACCGTTAAGTCAGTTTAGACAAGGTAGTAATCCATCAATTAAACAATCAATCAATCAATCAATCAACCGTTAAGTCAGTTTAGATAAGGAAGTAATCCATCAATCAATCAATCAATCAATCAATCAATTAATCAATCAATCAACCGTTCAATCAGTTTAGAAAGGGAAGTAATGCATCATAATAAATCAGTCAGTAAGTCATCCATTGATTAATAAATAAAAAGCAAGAAATCGATCAACCAATCAATCAGCCAATTTACATAACCAAACCAATCAGAGAAATAGTCACTGAATCAAGACAGCAGTCAGAAGGATGGTCATTCAGTGGATCCATCGATCAATCAATATCAGTCCATCTATTAAATGAACCAGTGAATCAATCAATCAGTCAGTCAGTCAATCCATAAGAACCATCTTTACAAGAACAAAATTTTTAGTTTATTAATAACTGGAAGTCTACTATCAAAATCTAGTGGCAATTGATAAGGGATAAGCTTAAGAAAATTGACTTACCTCATGTACGATACACTGAAGTAGTGCAATGGGCTGAAATAAATAACACACTAGTCATCAAATAACGATATCTGACAAGATATTTATTCAGTTTGTGATTAAACACTTAAAAAAAAAACATATACTCGATCCATGTAAGATAACGAACATAACAAATGTTTAATTTTAGACTAGTAATACAAATTAATTACCAGGAAGGTTTCAGCGCCCCCATGACTTTCCTGTAAAATAACAAGTTCCAGTATATTAGATTCAGTTGATGTTCTCTGTTCCTCTAATCAGCTTACATTGACACAATGACTGCAGTCATGAATGACAATAAATTTCTTTTAAATGCATATGAAACTATAATGACTAGTAAATGGTTGGCTCACCGTTGGGTAAGGGAATCTTCCTAAAGCCATCTGCAATACGTAAGAGGGAAGAAGTTAATTCTATCATTGATAGTTAAAAAAGCGCAATGGTTATGAAACCTTATAAATTTCTTTGTTCCATGTCTTTGCTAGCGTTTTTCGACATTGACCGTGCGCAACCATAATGGATTTTTTGAGCAATTGACCAATAAAAATGTTTTCACTACGTTATTCAGTCATGGCGTGATGGAAAAAAAAGATACCATTGAAGTTTGCAAGGTTTCATAACCAGTCCCTTGACTAACTATGATTCTTTGCAGCTTTATAATAGGCCTTATGCATGATAAAGTCACTAACTTTCAATTGACCACCAAGGCCCGTGTGTACGACATTCCTTGCAAACCCTTGACAAGTTCACGTTGTTTTTGAGTGGGCATTTTTCAACTTTGCTCCTTTGAGAATACATTGATGAGATTGTCACAGGTTTCCACTTAGAAAGCGAGGCTTGGGGATGAAATTAGCTGGTCTGACGTAAACATGCATAAGGACTATTAAAAGCCGTTTTCACATACCGTGTGGCATGAAATTTTCGCTGGATCTAATTTCCGCGAATTTCGCGGGTTTTCCAACGAACCGCAAAAATAAGATCCCAAGAAAATAAACTCCAGCGAAAAAAAAGTCTACGAAAGTTTACTCCATTTTAATACCAAGGAGTCCGCATCAGCCCTGGAGGAAGAGCCTGAAATAATCTTAATTGACTGATCCTACAAATGACAACAGCATTATATTTCCTTGTTGTTATATACTAGTACCGTACGTGAAAGACCGAGATCCGCGAAAATTTGTTCCCAGCAGTTAAGTCTAAAAACCGAATTCTAAACTCCCTTAGAAAAGCTTTATATAATTACTTCTTAGCCCTAAATCACTTTAGCATTACTAAGACTATCTCTTATATATTTATATATTCTTCTATAATCATAAGTAATTTAATTGCAATCTTGTTTAGTTGTAGGTCTTTTTTGCAATTAAGTGTAAAATTTAAATTTACACGCAAACAGAGAGAAAAAGTAAGAACGAAGCAAAGTAATGATAAGGAGCGGGCTCGCGTTCTCTGTAGAACACGATGTTTCATTTCTCTGTTATTAAACCATCGATAAACAGTAAATCAGTCTGAAAATAATTTGATCACGTTTTCATAAACTTAGCCTGCCTTGCGCCTGTACTCTATTATTATTTCGTTTCGTCTTGTTGTTACCTTGTCCTGGCGTCATCTTTAGATAGATAACTCAACAGACGTACAGCAAAATGGAATCTAAGTATATCGAATGAAAACTAGGTGGATTTTTATTATTTTATCACCTCAAGAAGAGAAACACCCAAACTCCACAGTTCTGATCGAATGCTGTATTCATCTCCAAGGATGCGTTCGGGCTGAGAGAAACAAAGAGAAAAGAGAACACTCATTCAAGATTTAAAAGCTTGCAGTATCAGTACTGGAGCTACAAAACATTAAATTACGCGTATCTTTCCACCTAAAGGAAAGCGAATATCTTCAAGATGATTTATATACCGAAGCGCAAACAAAAAGAAAAACAACAACAAATTCAGGCTTAATCGCTATTTCTTTAATTGCGTACACCACGACGAGAATCATTTCTTCATTTGATAAAAAAAAAATACAATATTACATGGTGATATGTATATTTCATATCATAGTGCGAACAAGTTTACCGATTATCCCGATTGTTTGTTCATACTGAAAAATGAAAGCAACTGATCAGACAGACGAACGCGAAAACAAACAAACAAACAAACAAATCAACAAAAAAATAATGAGTGGTACATTAACATAATGAGTGGTAAATGAACTTACCGCCATATAAGCGTGAGTCCCAACATAAGTTGTAGCAATTGAATTGACGAGCTGAAGTTGAAGAGAAGAAGACAATAGCAAACTGTTACCAATAATATTTTGTAAAATTCATTAACAATTCATAAGGAAAATACAAAATAAATTTAATGAAGGCTTGTAATCCTAATACAGAACAGCTTTGAAATACAGATTACTTCATGGGCAGTGCGGGCGTACGGTATTTACGCACGAGTTGGTTCGTATCAGAAATCGAACGAGCCAGGCTTTTACGAACCAACGAGTGCGTAAATACCGTACAAAGCACTGCCCATTTGTTTATTTTGTACATTTGTGATTGAACGAAACTCTTTTTTCACGTGTGAGAAAGTCATTTCGCCATTCTGATTGGCTGCGAACCCCAAACGGGGTTTTCACACGCCAAACTTCAATAGAAAATCTCAATAAGTATGAAATTCTGATCTATAATCACTCGCCTTCGGCTCAAGATTGTTAGTCACTCTACAGATACTATGAAACAACACGGCCGCTCATGTTGTGAACACTACGTACAGTACGACAAAGCATTTTTCATTTTGTTGCACTGCCCTGCACTGCACTGCAATGTGTTGTATTGTTTTCTTTTATTCTTTATTTTCACCACGATGCTGTATCTAACTTACGCATAAAAATAGCTTGAATACAGGATCCCACCCAAAACTAAGGGTAGCTATATACATGAAGCTGGAGTTAATCTTAGGTGTTTTTTTTGTAGCACTTCCACTTAACCATACAGACACTGATATAAATCCTTGTCATAAGGAATACAAGTACATGTAATTGGAAAGCCGGAATGTAGAATCATAAAAAGGTTTCTTTTAGAAACTTCATAAAACGTTTACAGATTGATTAGAAACTAAAAAGGCCTTAGAACAATATAAAAAGACTTTTTATATAGCTGGAGTTTTTCTCAACACAACGCGCGCGTTCATTGGTTGATTTATGGTCACATGACATCTAACAAACAAACTGTTGTCCGCCAAACGTCCATAAGCGGGCAACGTTTGTGACGTGAGAGGGAAACATTCTGTTGCCCCCTGGCGCACGTGATCAGACCGTGACAAAAGGTGGCATGATAATGACACGATTGATGTTTACCTGGAGTGATCGGCGTGTTTTTTTAAACTGTTTTTTTTTTTCCAAATGCTTTGTGTTGCTTCATAAGACTCATAACAAATCACTCAATGACTGATCCCTCGGGAAACTAAGTTAGATATACAAGCTATGGGGATACAGGGAATAAAACGGTGCTGAAACATTTCCTCATATAAAGGTGCTTTGACTGTACATGTTCTAATGACATGTTTTTCTAACTGAATCCACGTGTGTCTGTGAGACATGTGTATAGTTGCCAGGAGGAACTTTTCTGATCGTGTGTGTCAAGACAAGACAAGATGATTTATTCAACATTTATTATTACTCAGCTCAGTTTTTTAGGGAGAGTTAGGCAGTTTAACAACTCCGTAAAAATATAGTCGGCCAAGGACTGAGAAATATATCCCCCGTGTACTGTGGTTAGAATTGTGAGTAGATATAAGCCGTATAGAAGGATGACACCCATTAAAGCCTGGTTTCCATATAATCGTCCCAGTCGTTTTAAAAACTATTAAGACGACTGGGACGACACTACCCGGACAATTGCAAACGACTGAGACGACCGGGACGACCTCGGTCTCTTGGATAGACCTGACTTCAATCCGGACGACTGTGAAAGATCTGAAGCGATCATATGTATACCATTCACACACGATAGAGACGGCGGAGGCGATCCTAATCTATCCCAGAAAGCATCAGTATGCCCTAGAATTAATTTCTTTCAGACGACCGAGGCGATTACATGGAATCCCAATAGTCATCCGGATCGTCCCAGTCGTCTCAATAGTTTATGAAACGACTGGGATGACCGAGAGAGCCTGGACGATTATATGGAAACCAGACAAAGGTGCGCTTTGGTTCACAGAATAACATACCTGTCGACTGACACCAAAGTCACATAACTTTACTTCCCCTCTCGTGCTCACTAGAATGTTGGAAGGCTTCACGTCTAAAACAGAAAATAACTTTTTGCATAATTGAAACGCACTGAGGTTTAAACGATTGTTACGTTAATTTGGCGACTATAGAGCAGTTTTAAATTGAGTGTCAAAGTAATTACACATTTGCTTTGGTTTTGCATTGCTACGCTTTGTGATTGGCTAAAAAATCTCGCGCCACTTTCTCGACCAATCAGAAGTAAAACCAAAACCAATCGTGACTTGCTCGCACGCGTTTCCCGCGCTTGGCGCCACCGACATGTAATTGCTTCGAGCTCTGAATGGTTCATTGGATTGTTTACGACTGCTGTGATTGGTCAGAGTAATTACTTTGGTTTTGGTTTTACGACACTCAATTGAAAACTGCTCTATCTTAAACGTACAATGTGATTGTAGAAACAACTTTCTGAATCTTTGATAACTGACTACAATGGAGACTATGAGACTATGGAGTGGAGCTGTGACTGCTCCCGTTTAACCTTGGCTTGTTTCGATTTGTGGAATTTTTTTCCCGATATTTAACCGCCATCGGCATCTTAATTTAAGCAAAAAAATTTCTTCACAATTTTCACAACCATCAGTTACCAATTCTAGATCAACTTTAATACTTGGAAACAAAATTGTTATAATTCTGGCATGATGCGCGATACGTTTTACAATGTTACAATGTACGAACCCGCAATATGGTATATTTATAAGAAATGTAACTGTTATTTATTTATTTAAATGCCGAGCCACCCTTACCTCTGTGCATTATTTTTAATTCCCACAAATATCGAAGTCCTTTGACTACCTGTAATAAAGTATATTTTTAAACAAAGATTATGAATAAGCGCATTCAAAAAGGGAAGTGTGACCCCCAAAAAACTACTTGGAGCCACCTTAAGTGACAAAATTTAAACGGCTAACTAGTAATAACCAAAGGTTAGGAAGTGCGGGCGAGGATGGTATGACTGTGGCAAAACTGTGCCGATATTTCATAAGCAAACCGAAGTGGGTGACAGGCTGACAGCTGGTGTGAAATTACCTCCAAGGTGCGGGATTGCAGAAAATTGGAATATACTAATTTGAATCTCATTGAATGAGAATAGAGCTCATTGTCTCAATGCCTCGTTTTAAAAAGAATTGAAAAGAATAGAACCAATTTCCCGCAATCCCGCACCTCACTCGAAATTACGCACACGCGCGCACGGCGAAAAATCAAAACCTTCTCTTTACGTACGTAAAAGCAGCGGTAAAAACGTCACTGTATCACGATTATGATACAACAAAATAATCTTTTTAAATGTAAAACCCTTCAAAATTTACTAAACCGCAGAGATAGAACAACGCTCTCCCCCCCCCCCCCCCCCCCCCCACTTCCAAGGAAGAACAACTCTCTCGCTCCACGCTTCAATGAGATGAAGGACGAACAACAATATCTGACTACACGCTTGTCAGGTCAAGGACGAACAATACTCTCGCTACACGCTTGAGGTAAAGGACGAACAGATCGGACGAACAACACTCTCGCTACTCGCTTGAGGTGGAATGAGGCCGGAAAATGACATCCAACGCGACATGAAGAGGAAACGTCCCAGGTTGACACGCTCGATTTGGATTGGACGGAGGTGCTGCTATTCGTGAGTTTCACGTGATCCAAGGTCCAAATACGCGTGATGCGCGTGATAAAATTGCGTTCTTTGCATTCCATGCATTCGTACTGGAAGTCCACGCGAATAGAGCAAAAATCGAGTCAGGGCCAAACTACATAACTGCCGCGCATGCGTTTGTAATAGCAACGTTGAGATTAGGATTGCGGGCTCCTCTTGTCGCCCGCAAAAAAGTCAAACTACATGTAAATTATCCAATTTAGTTGTCTACTTAGTGGCATTTGGCGATAAAATGATGGAAATAAGCTAAGCGAAATGCCGTTATTTCGGCGGGATAGTGTCACCTTAACATGAAAACAGTTCCCACAATATTGTTATTGCTGGTTTAATAATTTTCAGTTTACGTAGATCACTTACTGAGACCGCAATTCTTCCTAATACAGGTTCTGGTATGCAGCCATACATGTCAAGAGAACCACCTAAATGAGATAAGGACAAAAGTAATGGTCGCATTGGTCTCAATTCCAAAAATAGAAAAAAAAAATTAAATAAAAAAGGTCTCACTTTTTAAAAGGTGAATGCTTATGTCATGTCTTCCTTAACGATTTATTTTACTAATTCTCGAATAGAGGGTTTTTCTTGAGGTCAACTGTAAGTACAACTTTGACGGTGTGGTGACTTATACAAGACTGAAAGGATTTTTTAAATTACTCTACAAATGGTACGAAAATAATTATATAACAAATACACATGTTTTAACTGTAAAGAACTGTCAAACGTTTAGACAGTCTGCCTAGTCAGTTACCCAGTCTGGTAGTCAATCACTCTTTCAGTCAATTACGTTATTCCATGAGCGTTTTTCTTACCATCCATATATTCTGTACAAACTGATATCCTAAAAAAAAATAAGAAAAAAGATATTGTCGTCTATATCTTAGTCCCGGTTCAAACGTCGAACTTCACATGTGCCGAATCTAATGCAAATGAGCAAGAACAATAGATTTTGCTCATTTACATTAGATTCGGCACATGTGAAGTTCGACGTTTGAACCGGGCCTTAGTCTCAAAGAGGTTTCTTTTGAATGGTCACACCATAGGATTTTGTCCACAGATTTAAACGTTAGAAAGGGTCAAACCTACCTATTTTCCACAAAAAATGCTCCATAAAATTCAATGATGAAGGTTGATGAACACTAAAATGAACAAACAGAAAATGTCAAAATAAAAATTGAATATAATTTCGGCATATCCATTTCTAATAACTATTCCTTAAATGTTTCCTTTTTTCTTAATTTTTTATCAAAAAAATCTTTATAACTCCATTCTTACAAATTTCATGACTACACTGTACACTACACCAACGGGTTTAAATGCTTAAAACAGCAAATCTGACTGCTTTCTGGCATTAAATACAGTTATTATACAAATGACAAAATTTGATAGTACTGTACAATTTAAGTAACGTAAACTAACTTCGCCGAATTTCGCGAATTTCAAAAATAAAATTTGGCCAAACGTTGCCTAACATTTAGGAAGTCTATCTATCATTTGCACAAAATGGAAAATGAAATGTCCTTAAGTTGTTCTTATATACAAGAGAACGGGCTATAAGCCAATCTACATGTAATAAATAAAAAGTCTAGTAACTAGTTTAGAAAAATAATGATCAGTACACAGCTATTACATATGATCAAAGTTTATTAAATGTTGTTTGAAATTACATTGATTAAAGCACTTGAGCTTTTACCTGAAAAAGAATTTCCAATTCTGATATAATCTGTTTCTGGACATCTGGAGTCACATCTAAAGGAATTACCTATAAAAAAAGTTATCTACATGTATACACCAAGTTATATTCTGCAATGACGCCAGTTAATTTTGTCTACATGTAGGTAGTCTATTTAGACAGTAGAAGTTGCGGTCTGTAGCACTTCACATGCTAGTCTATGTCATCAATTTACAGAGTGAGTATAAACTTTTAATAAGTGTGTTATTTTTGGCTGGGGATGCCTAAGATGAAAACAAATAACGCTTGTGCCAAGACCGGGAAAACGCGTGCGAGTACGTCATTGGTTTTGGTTTTATTGCTGATTGGTTGATAATTAAGGTAGCGTGAAATTTTTTAGCCAATCACAAAGTGTAGCAATGCAAAATTTAGTAAATGGCATAACGATAAAGGTTTGGAAACAATATCAAGAATCCTTCAAAGATCAGTCTGTGACTGACCAATCATGCATACATTAGTGGACAGAACTTAACACCTTTTGAAAAAAATTAATGTAATTCAGAAAGCAAGGGGAACTGCATGCTTTAAAGGTTCATGCAAGATAATATAATGTGTCAATGAATATTTGAAAATAACAAAGAAAATTGAAAAAACGTTCACACTTCCAATAAGCACCTTAACTGCAATAATTCTATTTGTCCTTGTATGCAATGCCCTGAGGACAAGAGAAAATGTAAGATACATGTTAAAACTGTAAAACCTCTTGTACGTGGTCACCCTGGGGATTAACTGTTTGAAAAACATGGTGATAACCAGTGCTGGTTGCTTACATGAGCTTTCAATAATACTACAGTTTAACTTATAATTTCAGTAGATGGGGTATAGAGAGGTAGACTAGCTTAAGAGAATGGTCACATTACACAATTCTTGGACTGTATTTGATTTTCTGATCTCACAGTACATTACACTGTGTGGAAATGGAAGAACGAACCTGTAAACCGTTCCTCCATTGCCATGTCCCAGGATGTCTAGATGTTGAATATCTGTGTGGGAAACCTGTACGCACACAAAATTGCAAAAATAAAATAGACCTTAATGAATCATTTGAAATTAACATGTGCGCAATGTAAACAAAGAATAAAGTACAATGTACCTAAGATCAATACATTGAATAAATGGTTGAATGAGTAAAGTTTGATTTAAAATAACACATGTGGCTGTGGAGCTGACAACTACAGTAACAAATATTGTTAAACAGGAAAAAAATATAACTGTACATAAAACTTAATACATCACCATTATTATTTTTTGAGTAGTATTCATTTGAGTGTCATGAAACCAAAACCAATTGACCTGTCACAACAGACACAGACAATCAATGAACCAATCAGGGCTGGAAGCAAATACATTGTAGCCGGAACCAAGGGCGGGAAGACACGTACAGTCTTGATTGGTCTAATTTTACTTCTGATTGGTAGAGATTTCTTAGCAAATTACAAACCATAGTACACTGTAATATGGAAAACCAAAGCGACTGTGAAACGACTTTTGACACTCAAATGAAAACTGCTCTATGTTAAAAGTACAACTGTAGATGTAGGGTGCTTAATACCATTTGCAGGAATAAACCGGTTGGGATGACAGTTACATAGATGAAATGGTATGCGATTTTCCAAATAATTATACCGACCAACTGACGAGATTGCACTTCCATTTGAACATTCCATTTCCCTGTCCTGGTGCACAAACCGTTAACTTGATTTAGCGATTTGAGTTTTTCTAAATTCATATGGTAAGGAAATTTACAACGTTCCATTCTGAAACGGAAAAATAGGACTACCGCTGGAGGTATTCCACAATTTCTGAAGAGATTTTCTGGAAATTGTTGATCCATATTTGACTTTCCGGATTTTTTAGCTAAATGGTATAAAGCACCCATACACTGTACATTGCACCTCTCACAAGTGAACAAAAGTGGACAATCCCATTGTATTATTTCATTGTGTAGTTTCAGAAAAAATCCATACCCACCCCAAGGTCATTGGAAATTCCTAGGGGGAGGGGGGTCTTAAAAGCCAACATTTTAGAAGCAAAGTATGAAGCTAAACTGGAATTTCCTGGGGGGACAGGGGGTGCTAAACAAAAAACCTTCTGTGGGGGGAGTATGGATATTTTCTGGAACTGCACATTTAATAAAATCCAATCAGTACCTGGCCATTGGCTAAAATGCTTCTTATGTCGCCATGTTCTGTCTTGTGCAATCTACATCATAGAAAACATACAAAAATATACAAATTAATGTGCAAACTGTGCACTTCTGTATCTGTGCAGTTTACAGATGTCAGATCACAATATTGCTGTTTAAATTGAACATCCCAAACCCTGGGGGAGGGGGGGGGGGGGGATACTCTGGATTTAAAGTAATGGGGATGTGGCAAAGGATTTTTTTGGGTTTGAAATTTTCAATTCCAGGATTTTTTTGTGTAAGAACATTTTGGCAAGTACATCTATCTTTTGACATGGCTTGAGTGAAGTAGGACTTTTTTGTGTATTCAAAACAATATGAATTGTTGCCTTGCATAGTGCCCACGTAGTGCGATGAATGTTGTTATATCATTAACTCCCTTCTGGGTATTTTTAGGTTAAAAAGTTCAGCATGGAATTTTTTGGGGTTTAATTTTTGTTCGAGGATTTTATTGGGTTTTGCTGGAAGTCCTAGGGATTTTTTTGGGGTATAGATTTTTGCTGCCATTCCCATATCATGTCACTTTAAATCCAGAGTACAAGCTCCCCTGGGATCCCAAAGAGCTTTTATTAGCTAGTTAACATTTTTGGTTGTTATACATGTACATTGTTTGTTTATTTGTTGATTATTTCTTTATTTTATCCTGAAAACAGTATGTGACCTACTGATAGTGAACAATTAAACACAGTGATAGTTATTAATATTTCAGTGATTTCCACATATTTTCACTTCAGTTCTCCATTCTCCAAGATAAAAAAAAGAATAAAAGAGATATATAGTGGGATGTAGCAAATTTTTTACCACTCACACATCAGGCATATTTTTGCCAGTTGTTGGAACTGTGTTGTTCACTGGTGCAGCCTTTGTGTTCACCTAGTTTGAACAAACATGTAATCAACAGAAAGAAATTGATTTTATTTATAATAAGTGATTACCAAAGAAACATTCTGTTAAAGTGCGCATGAAGTGAAATTTCGCTACCATTTGGTTTTGGTAATCTGAAAATAGGTGTTTAAGAATTATTTTGATGGGAAAATAACTCGTGGTGCTTGAAGTGGTGGGAACATATTTTAATAAGCAACGCAAGTTGGGCGTATCTGGGTTCTAGTGATGTCATAAGTGTGTTTACAACTGCAGTGCATCACTCATTTTACAGTGGAGTTTTAGCAACTTGTGGAAGGATTATTTCAATTAAATAATGGCTGAAACCAACACATATTTTAGCCCCGGGTTTGTCCCCTTCTTCTTTATGTTTTGTTGTGATCGAACACACAAATGACGTCACAAATACCTTTTTGGCCGTGCTGAAAATGTCACAAATTTCAGACCCAAACTGCTAAAAAAAAGTGGATCCTCTTCGCACAAAAGAGAAAAATGATCGAAAATGAAATAAAGGTGATATAAACAACATAAAACCCTAAAACAAAACACAGTGAAATTTCACTTCATGTGCACTTAACAACAACAACAACAACTGTCAACAATTTATTTTAAATTTTAAATAATAAAACAAAATATAGTAGCAACCTGCAAATAACTAGAGTTAATCATGGCGGGTTGCTGCACACTACACAGTTACAGAAGCGCACTATATAAAAATAAATGAATTACTACAATAGAAAAGAAAATATGAATTATGGATAATTTATGATTAAGAATGGCTTACACAGCTACAGCTGTACTGTATCTTCGAATTCTGATGCTCATTTAAACTGTCAACATGTAAATTTTCAAACCAATAAAAAATTTAACCAACACATATAAAGTACAGAGCAGGTCAAAGATTTAAGCAAAACAAAATATTTGAACGTGTATAACTCATAGTAACAATAAAAAATTAATGCGAAGCGTGCATTTGCATCATGCAAATGCACATCAGTAACATGTATTCTACATGTACAAGCTCATTAACATTTATAAGCTAGCTCATTTTTTCCTATAATTATTATTATAATAATTAATTATTAATTCTATAATATTTGATATAATAATTATAATATTCTATAATATTAATTCTATGATATTTGAATACTTTATTATAAAATAATAATGCACTGTATATTTGCTGCAGATGGTGGTTTATTGTTGCTCTAACGGGTTGTGTAAATTACTAACACCAATTCTGTCCATTGCATTAAATGAATGCATTATTTAAGTACAGCAGGGTTGTATATTATTTTTATTTCAGAGTAAAAAACTAGTAAATTATCTATTGAAAACTTGCATGCCACTTACAGTAAGTCCACAAAAATTTCTTCTTCTTGAAGTCCTGCAAGCTTTGAAAGAAAGTGGTTGTTCAAAAACAAATACTCTGCACAATTTGTATATTTAAGAGCTACATGTAATGACTGTTTAAATATAATTTTTGATGCAAAAAATATACAGAGTACATTTGTACATGTACTTTACATGATGTTGGTGTCATTACGCATTTTTTACCTTTTGGATAAACACTTAAGGGTTCCTGTGAGACTCCTCTTCTCAGCCTTTCAGAATTCATCCAAAGGTGCTTTTTGAGCAAAATAAAAATAAAATAAAAAGTATCAAAGGGGATCTAAGAGCCATTTCATGAATACAAGCCAACTGACATGGAATGTTAATTTTAGATTTTATTGATGTTTACAAATAAGCATATTCAGTTTACAAATAAGAAAACATCTTAGCATTTAAATGTGTTGTCTAAAATGAGACATTATGTATTAAATTTGCCAGCAGACAGGCGTGAGAATTAATCCACGATTTTGGTGCTTCATGCCTTTGCAAGCAGCAGGCAGCAATTTGAGCGAATATGCCTAAAACAAAGAGCGGGGGAAAAAACAGTAAAATGATAAATTTTAACTTGCCATTTTAATTCCATTTGCAGTTTGCAAGAAAGCGTATTCAGTTTACAAATCAGATACATGTAACAATTCATAGTTTATAGTGCGACGTTGTCTGAAACGAGACATTACATAATACTCAGGGGAGTTTACAAGTTAACAAGTTTATAACTGAGCGACAAGGGGTGACTTTATATTTACATATCTGTTCCCGTACACTATTGACTATTAATATAAACTTAAGAAAAAACCGAAGAGAACAGTAGTAATGTTTTGTTGACATGGTAAATGCTGAAATTAGAAAAAATCCTCAAACAGTCATGATCACTGTCCAGTACATGTTATGAGAAGTACAACTGTAGTAATTTTATTCCTGTTATTGCATAAAACAAAATTAAATATATTCCATTGATTGCCATGTGTCCGTTCAGTTTTTTCTTTTTTTGTAGATCACAGAAGACATCAAAATGTGATAAGAATATCAGTGACAAGCAAGCCTGCACTGTTCTGTTCTTACCACATTTTGGCATCATCTGTGATCTATAATTGAACAGATGCATGGCAAAATGGAATCTATTTGTAAAATATACACTGGGTGATAATTAAATTTTCATATTTTAACTTACCCCATTTATCATAGCCTGCAGCTCTTCATCACCTCTAACAGTTATTCTATCACCTTCTTCATCTTCATCTGTGATGGAATTAATGAGATAGAAAGGATGTCGTTACATGTACATTTATATTTAACATTTAACATGGACTTTCTTTTCTAAGCTTGCGATGCAACATTATACAGTCATGGAACATTATCAACATTTATCAGTTATCCATCAGTTATGAAACTGTCAAAAATTATGTTATCAATAAAGAGTTTCATTATGATCAGAGGTCATGACGTTATAACACCAGCCATCCTAATGAACTTTACTGGAGGAGATAAATATTAAACAGGATGTATATCATCTATTTATGAAAATTGTGAAATAATGTTCCACTGAGTTTTGAACATTTAAAGTGGCTCAAATTGATGCTACATGTACTGTACATGTGTATTGTGCACTAACACTATCAGTTAGTGCCTTTGTTGATTGTTACATTACACCCATTCTTGATGAACTGCCCTGGTTGCCTATACATCTACATATTGAATTTAAGATCTTCCTCATCACCTACAGTGTACAGAGCCCTTCATGACCTTGCTCCTCTTAACCCGAATGATTTAATTCATTGATATCAACCAGTAAGCAACCTGAGATGGTCTCAAAAAAAACTTTTCACCAAACCAAATTTTAATCTCAAATCCTATGACTGGCGTGTTTTTTTTTTTCGTTGCGGCACAATATCTGTGGAACTGCTTACTGGAACATAAAAACATGCGGATTCAAAACTATTGACATTTTTTAAACGTGAAATGAAACCTTACTTTTTAAACAAGCTTTTTTAACTTAACTTTGTAGATTTTTATTTGTAATGTTTTTAGCTTTTTAGATTCTTACTAACCTTGTAATTAATTTACTGTTTTTCTTTTTACTCGTGGCAAAGCACACGAGTTGTAAATCCGGCTTTGACTTTTCTTGTTTCTTTTTTCGTGTCACATTAGCGCATGCAAATTTATGCACGCATATTTAAGTCTATGTTGACGACTATATGGCTTTCGGCCATGAAATACATACCGTAAAAATCTCTCCGTGTGTTGACTCGAGAAGCAAGATAAAGAACTACAGCGTACAATTGCACATTTTCAAGACAATTCAAGGCGTTCATGGATGGATGGATAGGACCGTTTGATATTGTGTTCGCCGCTTATTCCTGTGGGATTTTTGCTTTGGCAAGTTCTGTGTTTTATATATTAAACTTACCATTTGAATTGCTTAGCGATCGAGCTCCGGGTCGAGCTTAAGTGTCAGCAACTGAATCTAGTGAATGCAGTGTAGTCTTACTTTTAAACCAGTGTATTCGTGAAAGCATGATGAACGGGTTTAATATCGGCAACGGTGTTTAAATAAAATTCACTCTCTCACACGCTCCTTTCATCAGCTGTAAACTTAGTGAGCAAATGCTTTGTTACAAACACATTTCGTAACAGGAATTCAACGTGAATCCAACGATAACAATAATTAATTTGATGTAAACGAATATAGACAACAATAAGCTTACAGATGTTTCGCATTTGGAGTTTTTAGTGCAACATTAAAATCGATCTGAAAGGATTTTGCACTCCTAAACACGCGTTCTGATGCTTATTTAGCTTAAAATAATAAAATTTAGTATTTAAGTAGTATGTGTTCTTGGACAGCGCAGTGGATTGTATTTGTGCCTTAGTCCCAGACGGCCCGAGTTCAACTCTCCATAAAGTCCTTATTTTTTTTTCCTTTTTTTTTTCTTTTTTCGAACTGGACATTATGAAAGTGATGTACTTTTTTTTCGTTCGTCAAAAATCCTGACGTTTAATTTAAAAAATATATAATATATCGAACCGTGTCAGTGTGAAAACGTAAGCTTACGGCAATATTGCGTTACGCGTTACGCGTTAGCATTTCTTCTTCTCGGGTTGGCTCTTAGGAGCCTTTGATTGGACATAATTTCAAGCTTATGTTTCCCCGTAAAAGCACTCAATTCACTCGGGAATCAATGCTGCAATGAGTTAAAAGCGCCACGAGTTCAAGCTGTGTACAGCTTCTTGTTAAGCTTTAATTCTCACTGGAGACTTTTCAACATTGATAATATTTTTTTAATTGCCTTTTTCACAATATTTTGGAATGAAGTTACATGTACTAAAAATATTTTCAGTAAACTTAGCAGCTGCAGATGCCTTCTACTTCAAGATATTATCACAGGTTTCTTGCATTGAGAGAGGAGATGGATCTGGTTAATTATATCATTCTTAATTATCAGTAAAATTTTTGTTTGGAACTGCAGACAAAGAGAAATCAAGCTTGCAATCTTGCAATGAAGCAGGATAAATATCAAACTTTCCTTAACGAATATTCTTAACCTTCAACTTTCAAAATACCTTTTCTCATTTCTACTTATTTATTTATTTGAAAACAAAGGAAAAAAAAGTGTACAAATTTAAGATTTTTGTTCAAATAATAATAAAAAAAACATTTTAAATAAAGCTTTCTCTGAATTTAACAGTATCTGGGGCTCAAAATTTACACCCACAAGCTCGCAAAATGCAAATGTTGGTTTTTGGAAGTTGCAAGTCTAAAAAATATCCTCTAGCAAACTTTTGGGAGTACATGTAAGCATTTCTCTAATAAAAGTTGGAGTAAAAAAGTGAACATTCCAGGAGAATTTTGTGGCAAAAATTCAGACATCATTGAATGTCATCTATGGGAGAAAATAAGGATGGTTTTACACAGAACCTGTGCACACTTTATCTACGCATTTGTTTGTCGGAATCAGAAACGTGACAGAAGAGAATGAATGTCTACTTTGTGAGCCACTTTTGTTGTAGATGTCTAATACCTGCTTTTTTCAAGAGGCCCTCAACCTCTAAGACTACCAGTAATGTAGCAGACAATGATGTCTTGACCGACAACCCCGAGCAGCCAAAGAAACAACAGGAGAAGACAAAGACTACAAAATTTAACAACTTACAGTGTACTATTTAGGTATTTTTACCATATTTTTAGAGTCATCAAAGGGAAAATGACTGCAAAAAATATCATGACCTTGCTAGTTTTTCTGGTAGAAATAAATCTAACTCGCAAAACTTTGCTAGTGGAGTAAAAACTTAAGTTCGAACCCAGGTATCTATTTTAGTGTATTTCATATGTTATTAGCGCTTTTGAATTGCCAAGAAAAGACACCGTAGAAATGAATTATTATTGTGTAAAAACTTTATTTAATAAAATCTGAACATAAACGTATGACAGAACATGCATAAATAACAGTCTGGAATTTCTCATTACTTACATTCAAATGCAGTAGCTGTAGTGTGCGGCATTACCTGGGATATCGCCTCCTATAAAATAACCAAACACATGACTGGTCATTATCAATCAGCGCTCCAAGCTGCAATCATTTCGGTCCCATGACTTTTAGAGTGAGATAAACATTTGCATGAAATATTATTTAAGCTTCATTTTCTATAAAATTCATATCTTTTACCCTGGCTGTCCAGGTATAAAGCCTTGAAATGTTGTGTGTACCTCCAAATTTAATTGCAATTGTTGCGCAGCCAAATTCAAACACCATTTTATGATTTTAGGTCGCTGAAAAGCGACTCTGAAAAAAGTTGAGCTTGGAGCACTGTCATTACTATTTATAGAATAATAAAACTAACAATATATTATACTGTAATGGTCACAATATTAATTAATTATTTTGTCATTGACTATTTTTCTTTTTATTCATACATGTAAGCCACTACTTGCCAAGAGATGACTTTTTATTACACTTAATGCTAGCAATTAACTTAAAAATCATTGATAATAAGATGGTCCATAACAATGATGATGATGGTGATGATAATAAATTATTATGATGATCAATTATCATAATCATGATCATGCTCCTGATTTATTTACTAAATTTACTGAATTTTCTATTTATTAAAATATTGCCATTATGAACAAAGAGGTGACTTTCAATGTACTTGATGAGAATGCAGTGACGACGATGATCTTGATGCTGACGAGAATCATCAGTTAAGAGGGATTATGAAGGAGGGTTTGCAAGTGTAGGTTGCTTGCAATTCTACTTTAATGCCACCATTTTTAATAACATACATAATAATAATAATAATAATAACAGCATTTATTTAAACACGATAAAAATGCAGCCAAAGCTGATGTGGTCGTGTGTGTGTATGTACACGAATGTGATACATATTGATCATGTGCTCAGTTAGCCTTATTTTGGATACCACATGACATCAACAGAATGGAAAACACAATAACTTTCTACTCCTTGATCAAAATACGAGATGTAACTCAATAATAGACCGCTAAAAATATAGGCATAAATCATCTCAATTTTATTCCCTTCTTTTATATAGTACAGGTAGCCATCCTTAAATTCCGCATATTTATAAAAAAAAAACACCTATTAAATCAGCTCATATTTATTATTCCATTAACTTCTGAATATCTTTGTCTGTCTCTACCATAACTTGTCATATTTATTACACATTATAGTAATAATTATATCACCACTTATGGGTTATAAATAATAAAATCTGAAAAACATTTTATTTAATGTTCTGAAGGAAAATAAGATCAAGCATAACTCTGTCTCGAAGATATAATTAAGCTTAAATCTGAAATGCTATTCATGATCGGTGTGTCATACCTACATGTGAGAATCGAACTGCCCTACTTCTATCAGCGGCTAATTAATTATTCGTTTTTATCTGATAAGTTAACATGGGAACATGTAAGCTTATTATTGGGCCGAATATGCAAGCTGAAGTTTATATTGAGCTTAATCATGCGGATGTATTTTTAAACATCATATTATAAAGCTTAACATTCAGATTTTAGTTATATATATTAAGCTTATCATAGATTTTAAAAGAGTAAGACACATACCAAGACATCTCGAAAGACAATATTCTGCTGCACGCTCCAATCAATCGCTTCCCCTTCATCAGGAACAATTCGTATCACCAAAGAAGGTGACAGGGACATAAGGCGAAACTCATTTCCCTTCGCTTCACGAACTTTCTAGCTTGTCTCTATTTTGCAAAAAGTGAAGGGCGTTCCGACTGAACTACCATGACCGCGAGGGACTAGACTCTTATTCGGCTCCAGATCTCGCGCAGTTGTTCTTTTATATCCATGTTGCCCAAGTGATCGAGACATCCTTTGTTGTTTTTAACTCCAAAAGGTAAGATTTTTTGCAGTTCCCTTATTATTTGGGACAGATATACTTAGTTTTCTGTTTTGTTACATTGGTTAGTAGATATTGCTAGTAACTTTTGTTTCATCGTGACATTTCCGACCCATTTATGGAACCTGTACGTACCTGATTACGTAAGAGAGGGCTGGGCGTTTGGCCCTTTCTCGATATATATATCAACAACAATGGCTTAGCAATCTATGAATATTAAAAAAAAAAAAAAACAATTCAACACAACCTAACCTAAAAAAACCGAGGTATTGTTGTATTTCATTTCGTTGTTGATACATCGGGAAGCTACCGATCTTTTGAATTGATGTGATGTGGAGGGCCGGCTGGGTGCATTCCATGCCCGGGGCCTGGTCTCCAAATTTGGATGGGGTTAGTTTCTAGAGAAACTGTGGTACTGCGTCGGTGGGGGTGAAGCACAAGAATTTGGTTTTATCGACTGAGTCGATAAGGTAAATTAGCCACCGTAAAAAGATTCAAGAAAGCTGACGTTTCGAGCGCTAGCCCTTCGTCGGAGCGAATCAAGGGATTGTGGGTACAGTGTGTAGTTTGTGGTTTTATATAGTAGGTGGAGCTCCGCTATTGGTGGAAATTTGGTGACGTGAAAAACAAATGTAAATTAGTTGAATGAAAAGTGTTCGTTAATTCCGTGAGGATTGAGAGTGCCGATTCAAAAGATGAAGTTTTTACGGCTTTCTGTGTTGCCCTGGTGTAGGGAAACGCCACAGATTGTCATGTGTTGTTTGGAATGGTTAGCAAGATTGAAATGACTAAGGGCTGGTTCGGATACGTCTTTGTCATTTTTTCCAACGTCTCGGAGATGTTCTCGAAAACGGTCGCCCAGTCTCCTCCCTGTTTCGCCAATGTATATCTTTTTGCAAAAAGTACATGTTATGCTGTAGATAACATTTACAAAGGTGCATGTGAAACGATGGGCGGCACGGTGGTGTAGTGGTTAGCGCGTCGGACTTTCAACCTGAAGGTCGGTGGTTTGAAGCCTGGTCTCTGCCGTCATGTTGTTTCCTTAGACAAGAAACTTTACTCCACACTGTCTCTCTCCACCCAGCTGTATAAATGGGTACCGGTGACAAAATGCTGGGGGTAACCCTGCGATGGACTAGCATCCCATCCAGGGGGGAGTAGCAATATTCCTAGTCGCTTCATTCTATAGAAACCGGGTTTAAGCTCCGGCCGTTATGAGCCTTCTGGCTAGGGTGCGCGACTTTATGTGAAACGATCAGTGATTTTAATAGATCGTTTAGGTCCCGTTATTTTGTCTGTGTTGTGAATGAAAGGACAAGTGTTGCATTGTGTGCGTGCGCATTTAAAAGTTCCCGGTTCATCGTCAGATTTCAGTGTACTCGTAACTAGAAAGTTGCCTATGTTTTTGTCACGTTTGAACATTGAAATTAGTGGGGGTTGTGAAAAAATTCTGCTAGTTTCGGGGTCATATTGGAGCAATTTGAAATGTTTTAAAATGATGCTTTTGACTGTGTGATTGTGTGGGTGGAAAGTGAGGGTGAATGGAATTCTCTCGTTCTCTTCCTTCTGTGATGTTTGTAGTGCTGATTGTCTGTCGATCTGTTGTGCACGTTGTTGGCCCGTATTAACAACAGAGTCAGGGTACCCACATTTCTTGAAAAACTGGCACATTTCTACCGATTTGTTGGAAAAATTGGAGTCATCACTACAAAGGCGTCGAAGTCTGAGAAATTGAGAATACGGAATGGCGTTTTTAATGTGTGATGGGTGTGAGGATGAATGTAGCAGATAACTGGGAATCTGTAGGTTTGTAGTGCAAACTTGTGGATAAGCTGTTGCCGTTAATCGAAATATTGATGTCAAGACCCCATTTTAGAAAGAATTTCCACTCAAAATGATATCTAGTTGTAGAAATAGGTCAATTTTTAATACCCCGTTCTAGAAAAAATGGCTGCTGATAATCTAATTAGCTTTCGTGCATTAGAAATATTATACCCTGTTCTAGGAAATGTCTCTAAAATGGATACCCCGTTTTAGATCAGGAGTCCCAAAATCACAACCCCGTTGGACGGCACATACCTGTATAGGTATTTTGGGTGAGTAACCCCTCCCCCCCAGGATTCCATGTGAACCGCATGCTAACTCTGAGGTCTTTAAAAGCAAACAATATAAGAGCATCTACTATTTGACAGAAAATAATAACTACAGAGATGCCAACCTCTGGAGATTGAAAATAGGGAGTTTTTTTCTGAGGGTGAAATTTTTTCAAGCCAAAGGCATGAATCGAGCATCTAGGGGGATCCGGAAATTTTATTCTGGCTTTTACCCCCTAAAAGTGCCATTTCCTGCATTCCTGAGACTCGAAAAGTGTTTGTGAAGTTAAGATATGATGATATGAAATACTGCAATTTTTGGATTTGGGGAAAAATCTTACCCTATTGTAGAGAAAATATCCAAAGTCGCTTTTATCTAGGAGATTTAGTGACCCGTACGGGAGACCGGGAGATTCGTTTCGTATCCGGGAGACTACTGGAAATCCAGGAGAGTTGGCATAAGTGTAACTATAAGCAACATAACATAAGCATAACATAACATAAGCTGGCCGGGCTGTTCATTTTGTAAATAATAATATTGCCATCTGACTTTTTTTTTGAACTGGCCATCCAGACTGGTCACGAATAAGTAGATAGCATGATAAGCTGTAGGAGTATACCTAACATATGAAAATGTTATGACATTACTAATAACGTTTCTATTTTTGTTTTAAACTCATTTCTATGAAAGCCATAACTCCCTTTATTGATGCTAGCTGATATGATACACACTTATGACCTAAGCATGAAAGCGAGGCCCTAAGGGCCACCAAATTTCCCACAAACTTCAAAAAGTTAATATGGTAAAAAGCAAGAGTGATTTGTGATTTAGAGATTGAAAATTAACCCCAGAAGATAATATTATTCCTGGAGCAGTTACAGTAAATGAAAGTGACATTGGAAAGTGGATGGTGGAGAAACTTATTAACCTTTGGCAAGGATCCTTTGATATTGAGTCCAAAGAGCTGTGCAGCCTGACTATGCAGCGTTAAATTACAGTTGTAACAAACTATTTAATGTATTATTTAAATTACTGGCTGAATGTATTTAATCTAAACTGTAGATAAGCTGTCAACCATGCAACAGCACACATGGGCAGTGATTGGTGGATCAGTCATATTGCCAAATATTGGTGGATTCCTTGGAGGGTTTATTACCAGATCTCACATTAAAGACTGGTATGACAAAGGTACTGCTTTAAATACCACTATAATAATTACTATGTACATGCACACGCGGGACTTTCAACTTGAAGGGCGGCCTGGTGCGAGACTGCCTTAAATCTCTGTCTTTTTTCCCTCTTGTCTCTCCTACCCAGGTAAGGTAAGGTAAAGTCACACACGAGCCACAATGGCCCACACGGCCGGAGCTTAAACCCGGTTTCTGTAGCATGAAGCAACTAGGAATATTACTACTCCTCCCTGGATGGGATGCTAGTCCATCGCAGGGTTACCCCCAGCATTTTGTCGCCGGTACCCATTTATACACCTGGGTTGAGAGAGACAGTGTGGAGTAAAGTTTCTTGTCTAAGGAAACAACACGACGGCAGAGACCAGGCTTCAAACCACCGACCTTCGGGTTGAAAGTCCGACGCGCTAACCACTAGACTATCGTGCCGCCCACCCAGGTGTTTTTTAAATTAGCACTTAGGCAGACAATTTATTATACAATACCAAAGTTTTCTTGTAATGCATGTATATTCCCAAGCAGAAATGTTGTGGGGTGGGGGACGGGGGTTGGAAATTTGTTCTTTGAGCCACTTAATGGGGCACTCTACTTGTAGTTGTACATGTGCAAGACTAATTGATATGGTCTGCGCTTAAATGTATCTTGCTTTTTCCTTGAAAGTTGATGCAGCATCTGAGTAACAATGAAGTACACGTGTACCTTATTTATTGGAAGAAAGTTTCAACAAAATTGTTTCTCAAAATTCACCAGTTGTAGTTTTGATGGAGTTTTTTGATAGTGACAAGCATGTTATGGGACTTACATGTAAAGGAGTTAATTCTCATTTTAGACTTGAAGAAGCCTTCCTGGAGACCACCCAACTGGCTTTTTGGTCCAATGTGGACATGTTTGTACTCAGGCATGGGCTATGCATCATATCTTGTGTGGAGAGACGGTGGGGGATTTGGTGGGGATGCAAAAACAGCTCTAGCTTTGTACGGAACAAACCTGGCATTGAACTGGCTTTGGACACCTATTTTCTTTGGTTCCCGTAAATTGGGAATGGTAAGACATTGATAATGATAGTATGCTATTTTAATATCAATTTGAATTTCACCTAGGAATGGCCATTGTTTTTTAAGGGTAATTAATCTATTGTAAAATTTTTATAGGTGTTTTCAGTGCATGCAAAAACTGTTCTCTGGTCGAGATACACCAGAGCTGGGGCTGAGGATACATGAACAGACAATAAACCCTTTTTTGGCCTGTGAGGCACATGGCAACCAACAAAGAACTACAGCTAGGCTTGCATTATAATCCTATATCCAACATATACAGTAACCACAAGCAAGGCTGATTTTAGAGACAGTAGTTTTTATCTTCTTTTAGTATTTAATGTACAGTCGAACCTCTCCTTACGGACACCTCCATAATACGGACACCTCTCTAGTACGGACAGTTCACTTGGTCCCTAAGATACCAAAGTTCATACATTCCCTACCTCTATAGTATGGACAC
>JAJGOT010000870.1:0-82500 GCA_022457155.1 Cladopsammia gracilis | reverse complement strand
AGAATTCACCTAAAATTATGTTAATAATCAATTTATAATGAGGAAGCCAACTTCACCGAGTGAAAACATACAAAAAATACAAAATATAAATACCAAGTAACCTATATCAAAGCTTTGAAATTCAAAAGCCTCAATAATAATTATAAAACAAGGAAATAAGCTATTAAATGTAATACTAAAAACTAAAAATACAGTACATTTACACTCATATTTATATTTTAATATTCTTAATATAGTTTATTTTTAATTAATAGTTACCTAAATTAGTTCCTCTGATTGTTTTTGTAAGTTAAGTTTCTCCTACTTGTTGTCATGCGTTTTACACATGAGCCTCTGACTCGGATATGGAGGGCAACCTTAACACACGCTTGACATTAATAAATTGATTGATTGATTGATTGATTAATTGATTGATTGATTAAAACCTAAAAAATATACAGTAAAAAGAACTATGTAGATGATAATGATTAGCTATTAGTAAATAGCAATTACATCGTAGAAGCACACGGAAGAGCGAGAAGTCTTGCTATGTTAAAGCTGAAGTTCTGCCATTACAGTAGCGTCTCACCCCACTCCAAGAGTTTTTTCTGTTTTTGCCCAATTTTTCAATTAGAATCAATTAGAAAAAAGTTGTTCAACTTGTTCTTTACAGAACAACGGGAGAATTAAGTATTTAGGAAAATGCTTGGAATGGCGTTGTGCTTTTTTTCCATATCATTTTGGTGCCTTTGAAGGAAGGAAACTATGTGAAAGCTGATACAGTTTCAGCTTCTTTTTTCTTATTCCCCGAATTTACTAGGCTCAGTCTCCAGCCGTGCGTGTCTCGATGCGCCCGCGATTTTCCCCACCTACGATTCAGCTTACCGAAAGTCCTCCTAGCTGACCTTTTAGAAGTTGAGTCTCTATCGAGTTACCTAATCAATGAAAAGCACTGCTTTTCATTGATTATTTATTGAATAAAAAAAAGCTGCAGAAAAATAAAATTTCAACCTTATTCCAAGTTAAAATAATGTACTGCGCTAGCGCTAACTGCAAACGCAAATAACGAAACCTGAAATTTGTTATTTTGTACCAGTTTACTTTGTCTAACCCACCTGAACTCAGAAGATAGGTCGCTTTAACGGACTATTAAGATCTTGCATCTTTTTTTTTTTCAGATTCGTTTACGTTCCGTGTGAAAAACGTTCCCAGATACATGTAAAGCCAATAAGTTTGGTGGATACACCTAATTGCAATAACGTTGTCATGGAAAAATGAAAAATGAAAAAAGCCAAACAGGAATTAATTTGCTTAATCATCACAGCGACATGCGGTGTGCACATTTGCACTACGAAAAAGGAAAAGTGCAAAAACCTGTTCTTAAACGTAGTTCTTGTGCATGCTTTGAGAATTATTGAAATCCGGCGAGAATGTATTTTGTATGTCTAATTAATTCCTATTGGCCTTTTTTTTTTTTTTTTTTTTCATTTTTCGTTTTTACACATTTTTCATTTTTCTATGGCAACGTTATTGCAATCTGATTAGGTGTATATCAGTACTCTTTATGAACTCTAATCGACAAGGCGATTTTTAGTATCGTCTGAGGCCAGGCTAAACAACACTAGCTACAAAATTCGTACCATACTCGGAGATCCGGGTGAAAACCCGGCAAAGAACGACGCGACGAAAGTTTTCTCGTCGACTGATTTTCCGGGTTTTCACTTCGTCCCGCCCCGACTAGTAATTGTCCCTTGGTCTCCGAGGATAAATTCTGGCTTAATTAAAGATCGAAAATACATTGACATAATTATGATTAAAGCGACATCTTCAAAACTTCCGGCCGACTCGGGAGATAAAAATAGCAAGCTCTTTCTATTCTCCGCGAGTCTCAAAATTTTAAACCGCCTTGGACTGTTTAGTCGACGATGACAAGAGACCATAACTATAAGCCGGCCGTCGCGCAATTCTTGCAGCATCATGCATCTCTGACACATTATTAAGATATTTTGTTTTCCAAAAGTCACTAGCTTTCCTTTCCAATTCAGTAGAGTTAATAAATGTATTGTCTGTTAGCTTCACGAGGTAAATCTATATCATCCTCCAGTTTGACTTTCAGATAACCTGGTCCGACGTGCTTTGATGTGGAAAACCCTTTCTTTATAAATTTATGGATCTGAGACGTAAAAGAAGGAGGAACATTAAAGTTAATGTCAGTTTCTAAAGAACTACACTCTTTATTTTTACAAGCTCGTCTAAGTTTTGACTTGAGGCTGAACTGGGACTAAAAGTTCTTTTTTTATTTATTTATTTTTCTTACGATGTTATATTCACAATAGTAAATCATAACTACTAATTTCCAAATTGTTATAAAAATTTGCTATTTTAAAATGGAAAACGACCTGCAACGTTGAAAACCAATCAATCATTTTGGACATAGTTGGCCAACTGTAAAAATAAGAGGACAAAATATGAGACGTTCTTAACAAAATCTCAGCCCAGGTATGTTCTTGGCACATTCTTAACATTTCGGCCAATCCCAGCCTTAGCGTTCTTATAAAAAAGGTTCATATATAGAGCAGTTTTCAATTGAGTGTCGTAAAATCAAAACCAAAGTAATTACTCTGACCAATCACAGCAGACGCAGACAATCCAATCAACCAATCAGAGCTCGAAGCAATTACACGTCGCCGGCGCCAAGCGCGGGAAAACGCGTGCGAGCAAGTCACGATTGGTTTTGGTTTTAATTCTGATTGGTCGAGAAAGTGGCCCGAGATTTTTTAACCAATCACAAAGCGTAGCAATGCAAAACCAAAGCAATTGTGTAATTACTTTCAACGCTCAATTGAAAACTGCTCTATAAAAAGAGAGTGTAGTATTGTGTCAGCCGCTTGCTCGCCCTACCCGCATGTGGGTGCCGGTTAATTACTAAGGGCCGATTTACACGGTACAACTTTGTCGCATGTGACACGCTTAAAACATGCTTACGGCATGCTTACAACACGAATTACTCGTGTAAATCAGTTCAAGTCATGTCGTAAGCATGCCGTAAGCGTGTCGCATGCATCAAAAATGTACCGTGTAAATCGGCCCTAAGGAAGCGTGGTCGATTGAAAGGCTAGTCTGGCACACATAAATTGTGCATAGCCTACATAAACAAGACCCCTCCCCATTCCCCTCATTAACCCACGAAGCATCAATAAAATCAATAAGAAAAAAGACGGTATAATTTCCAATTTTGGCCGTGGGAAATGGAGCGAGATACGTTGACAATGCCATGTCAATGAAGGAAGGCTGGTTTGTAAAAATGCGCAGTCGGTTGGCATGGGAAGTCGTCAACAACTTTGCTTCACTGGTACTTAATCTCTTCTCGCCTTTATTGTTTGTCGCCTTTAAGTCAAACAACTAGTGACTTGGTTGAGCTCTGGTGTGTCTGGCATAATTCTTCAAGTCGTCATCAAGTCTTAAGTCTTAAGTCGTCAATTCACCCCGAATACTTTAACTAATTTATGGAACTTTTATAATGACAATATTTTTTTTTAGCGCTTTTTCTTATCTTATATTTATTTTAGTTGTTTTTCAATTTACAGGACCCCAGAGAAAACTAATGCATATACAGAAAGTAAACTTATGTCACGTAACTGACCTTGTTTCTGTTGTGATAGCCAATATAAACTGCAACAATGACCACAAGGATCACCATAAACACCACTGCAAAATGACTTCGTTGTGCAAACTGATCAGTCATACTACAAGATAAAAGAAAATTGGACGTCAGAGATTAGACTAAAATAATCGACGATACAGTTGTAAGTGATATCAACATTTCCGGATGACTGTCAGCTGACTGATGACGTTAATACGGAACATATGACTCAGTTACAGTAGTCTCCCGGGCCGTCAACATTCTCGACCACAGTACTGATAGTAATCATCAGCTGTAGAGATTCTTCACAACTCTAGGACTTACTGCCTCAAATCTCGGAAAGGACCTAAACCAAACCATTTCAGTAAACTTAAAGCCAAATAACAACCAATTAATCCGCTCATTTTCTGGGACACCGTTGTCTATACATTAGGAAGGCTGAACTTGCTTGTCGCTACGTTAATCAACGTATTCGTGGATACATTTTAGGACCTTATACGTTTTTGCTATCAAATTAATAATCATGCTAACCTAGCTGTGCAAGTTTTTATCCTTTCATAATGAAAACACACTTCTGTAGTGGAACCATTTGACTCCATTTGTCTTACCTCTCTGCCTGCTTTATTTTTTTTGAAGGAGGGGCATTTCCATCTGTTCAAGAAAAATAGAAAGTAGAATCCAATTATGGATACAGTCAAACCGCTCCTGTACAGACACCTTTCTAATACGGACTCTTCATTTGGTCGCGGCAAAATTTCCATATATATTCTAAAAAATAACCTCTGTGATACGTCGCAACGGACACAAGGAAGGAAGTTAGTCGGGGCAAGGGAGAGTAGAACGTTAAAAACCTCGTTTCTTCAGGGATGGAAACAAACGCCGCGACGGTCAATACTTTGCGCAGACAAATGCCACGAACGGAGCTGAATTCGACATTAAGCCAGTATCAGGCTCCTAAATATGTGAATATAGAGGTAATCTTTATCCTTATGCTTTATTTTATGCTAAATTTATACTGTCAGACGGCCAATTAGCAGAAAAATCTAACTAAAATCAGAGAATATGCGACCGGACAAGATCAATATATTACTTACCGTATTTTCTCAATTAAACGCCCCCGGCGTTTATTTCAAAATTGGCCTAGTGGACCCGGCGTTTCTTTGAATCAGCAGTTTTTTCTCGCCCGCCATTTTTTAAGAAAGGGTTATTATTCGTTTTTCTTGGCAGCCGTGTACCTTGCCATTAAATCTTAAGTTTATTATACCGCAAATAAGCGTTTGAGGGGCTTACTTACGACTTCCTCTATTATACCCGGCGTTTATTCGGGGCCCGGCGTTTAATCGAGAAAATACGGTACTATCAATTATTACATTGGGCAACATTATACAGATTATATTTTATATTTTATCTGCAAGCTAAGATTTAGACACGAATGCAACACGCAAAATTCAAGAATTACTACATTCTGGTCAATAAAAGCATAATTTTATAAACAAACGATGTGTACGTGTGATGTTATATTTTTTTCAGGCAATATCGAATTCAAATCTGGACAAATAAACATCTGGCTCTTTTTACCTTTGTTGAATTTAGAAGGTGAGCGGAGGCTTTCAAAGGTGTACATATTAAATTGTTAAATGACTGTGTGTTTCAACGAATGAGCCTCTTGACAGGCATTTCTTTCGTCTTCTGTTCGTTCGAGAAGATGGACGAAAGTAGTTATTGACTCTACCCCGATGGAAAATATTTTGTCACAGGGTGGCACGTGACCAGCCGCAACCAGAGTCTCTGCCGATGATGACGTAGCTGAAGAGAGAGGCCCTGGGAACGAGGTTGCATAACTTGAGCCTCCGATGCTGTCAAATACTGTATGCTAAAATCTCGAAGGCCTCATTCAGAAACCTCCTTTGAGTATTCTATCTTTGTTTGGAAATGCCAAGCGCTTCGAAAAATTAATTTGGTGTTGTAGTTGACGAATTCTCCGAGCTTGTGCATACTGTAAAAATCGCTATGTTCTCGACACTCAGATTTTTTAAGTGTCGAGAACACAGCGATTTTATAATATGCACACAGGGAGCAGAGGAGCCAAATTTGACCTAATACGCGTTCGATCTTTGAGCTTAAAACGCGCGCTGTGTCTTGCGTTATTCGATCTGTTGTTTTCGAGTTTTTCCCCCAGCGGGACCCCAAGCGTAATCGGCGCTTTCCGGAAAGCGTAAGCTTTCCGAGCGAGGCACGAAGTGCCGAGAAGAAAAAGAGACAAGGGAAGAAACATAGTACCACGTGATTCGTTGGATGTGGACCGCAACATACTGGTGACGGAAGTAAAAACTCCGAAAGTGACATGCCGTCAATAAAACGGAAGTTATGCCAACCGTTCAAAATAGACCTTGTCACGGTTTTTCAAAATTTTTATATTGGCCTGACAGCAAAAATCCATCGACACTGCTGGAAAAGCATCTCAAAATTAGCAAAGTGGCCAAGTTTAAAAGCGATATCTTTTAAAATAGTGGAGATATAGCTCCGCAAAGTCGACAAATTTCACAGACGCTTGTATCGCGCGTTGTAGGCAAGAAATTTGGCCATGCGATACAAACGTCTGTGAAATTTGCCGACTTTGCGGAGCTATATCTCCACTATTTTAAAAGATATCGCTTTTAAGCTCGGCAACTTTGCTTTGTTAACGCAAAGAAGTGGCCCTGAATTCATCTATAGCTTAGCCATCCACCACGTCCGTACATTTTGTCGAGCTTGCCTGTTTCCTTCGCAGACCTTTACAATATTCACATTATTCACAATATTCTACTAGCGAACAAAAACAATCACCGAATGGCACTGATCGAAGATATTCCGGAAAAGATGGCATGTTTTCGTGGAAAAGACGCTAACGTCTGACGCTAACATGTTCAGTTTAATGAACTCATGCCAAAGGCTTCCGGTCATGCGCACACCTCTCGTATGACGTATTTCCGTCACCAGTATGTTGCGGTCCACATCCTACGAAAGTCAACTTTGAACGCCATAAAGAGCGATCACCGAAAGGAGCGTTTAATGGATCTCTTCATCGAAATTGTTGAAAAGCTGTCCAGAGACTGTCCATATAAAGCTACATGCCAAAAATCAGAACTTTTTATTGAATCAAAAGCAAGTAATCGGGGATCAAAAATTAGGCTCAAATCTGTTTCCTCCCTTGTCTCTCTTCTTGCTGCGTAACGATTTTGTGGCGCCCACAGTCAGCAATTTGCGGTTACCCAGCGGACAGCTCCGATTACGCTTGGGGTCCCGCTGGGGCGAAAAACAGACTCGTAAACAACAGATCGAAGATCGAACGCGTAAAGGTCAAATTTGGCTCCTCTGCTCCCTGTGATATGCACAAGCTCGGAGAATTCGTCAACTACAAAACCAAATTAATTTTTCGAAGCGCTTGGCATTTCTAAACAAAGATAGAATACTCTTAGGAGGTTTAAATGAAGCCTTTCTTGAAAATTCTGTTAGAATTTCTGAGGCATTTTGAAGAGCCTTTGAAGACCGTGCCCGGCTGCCGGGCTCACGCTACTAATCGCTGAAGGTTTTCCACTAGTTCCAACCCAAATTCCCTGAAAATCAACCATACCGTTTGCTTTCCAACCGAAATTACCGGTTTTCTGGGTTAGTAAGCACCTGGGGAACAGAAACCACTTCGAAACAAAATTTCGTGCAGACAAATTGCAGCGTGCAATCAAGGAACCGACAAACTAGCTGAAGAGCAGTCTGTAAAGAGACACGCTACAAGACAGATTCTACGATTTGTCGCGACCATGAAAATGATTCCATTTTATAAGAAATATTGTTGACGTAAAACCGATTTTATAAGTGTGGCTGATTTCCTACTCTGTGATAATGTTTTCAAGGTTTAAAAAAATCGGGCCGGCAAATCGGTAAATCGAATTGATCGAAACAAATACGGACCTAATTATCGAAAGATCAGAACAGGGTTTTTGGGATTTAAATTAGCACAAATGACAAAAAAGCACTGTACATTAGCTACCTTTTCGATTTTAATTCACAACGTTAAAGGAAACGCGGTGAGCGCACACACTCTATTGAAATTTGGCGTCTGAAAATCCCGTTCGGGGTTCGCAGCCAATCAGAATGGCGAAACGTCTTTTTCAAACGTGAAAAAAGCGTTTCGTTCAATCACAAATCTCAGTAGTGCGGTATAATATAAACAAATTACAGCATGGGCAGTGTTTTGTACAGCATTTGCGCACTCGTTGGTTCGTATCAGATCTGATACGAACCAACTCGTGCGTAAAAACCGTACGCCCGCACGGTTCATATTACCCTGGGTGCCAGAGGTTTTTCTTGCGCGGCTTCCGGTGTCGGTTATGTCTCTATTGAGGTTTTGCACGGCAGCCATGTTGCATGGCAGGAACAATGAAAATGTTTTGCATTAGAAAGAACATTCTTTGCCATAGGGAAAAGAATCTATTGTTCCTGCCATGCAACATGGCTGCCGTGCAAATCCTCTATTGTGACCTCTATTGATCGGCCTTCGGCCGGCAAGTCACGAAGCTCGCCGCGAGAATACCTCTGGTACCCAGGGTAGGTTCATATAGAAATATGTTCCACGCGTTCAGATAGTGGAGAGCAAAGAATATGCGGCACGCAGAAGGCAAAAATATCGCGAGTGCTTCTCAATCAATCAACCAATCAATCAATCAATCAATCAATCAATCAATCAATCAATCAATCAATCATCTTTATTTATTTGTTTAGTAGTTCTCCCCTCGTATTTCCCGCTCGTTTGCGCGCCGGATATTTTCCTTCTGCGTGCCGCTTATCCTTTGCTCCACACTATCTGAACGATGCTAGTTTTGAATTTTCTCATACCTTTTGTTGCGGGTTCTGACGTTGATGGTAGCTGTTTCTCGGTAATTGTTGTATTCTTTGTTGATGAATTGCTCGGGATCTCTGTCACATTCTTCGTTGTCGTTGGTTTAGAAGTTGGTGATTTCTGTTTAGTAGTTCGGGTCTTTGTGTTAGGTTTACTTGCGGTCTCTGTCTCGCTCTTCGCGGGCATTATTTTTGAAGTTGGTGATTTCTGTTTAGAAGTTGGGGTATTTGTGGAAGGTTTGCTCGGGCTCTCTGTCACACTCTTCGATGTCGTTGTTTTAGAAGTTGATTTCTGTTTGGAAATTGGGGTCTTTGTGGCAGGCTTGCTTATGGGGTCTATCACACTCTTTCCTGTCTTTGAAGTTGGTGGATTTGGTTTCTGTGTTACTAAAGTTTTGGTTGGGATTTCTGACAAGATCGTTGGTGTTGATAATGGTCGAGTTGACAGTTTTTCTCTGGATAAAGATTTCAGAGCAGGCTTCGTTGTTTTGTTGATTTCATGTGTTGTTTCATTTGCTTGTTTCTTTTGCTGCATCGTACTCCAATTCATATACTTTCTAAACAGAATTAAGATACCCACTGTCAGCTCCATAGTGCAAGAACAAATATTAGACCTTTTTCATAATGGCGGCCAATTTATTTATTCTTTTTTTTAATTTATTTACTCCATTTATTGTTATTACAAACGTTTTCTGAAGTTATGAAGATAGAAAAAAAACAAAATAGAGAAGGGCAAGATATAGGTAAACTAATTGATGCCCTATAACTAAATTACATTTTTTTTAAGAAAAAAGAGAACACACTACTAAGAAAGGAATAGAAACATTAGATTAATACGGTGATTAATACTGAGCAAAATAATATTGGTAAAGTGCTGTTTTAAATTGTTGTTTAGTTTGCTTTTTGCGTATGGACATTGGGATATCATTCCAGTAATAGCATCCAATAACTGTTGGACAAAATTTTCTTATGTTTATTCTGAAGGAACTAGGATTTACATGTTGTAAGGATGTACTTCGAGTGGCGTAATTATGTTGCTCAGATACAAAAATGAAAAGATATAGTAACATTAGACGGCTTATTATCTACAATAACATCATAAAATAATTGACAGGTATTTAATTTTACAATGTCAGAAAGCTAAATAAGGCCAAGGTTTACATCGGTTATATGTATGTTAATTAGCCCTATTGGCCTCATTTTAGAGTAAAAATTCTCTTGAATTTTGCACACGCTAACGAGTGGTTTTGGTGTCGATTCGAAGCGATTCCAGCGAGTTTTAGTTCAACTGTTTCAACAGTACAACTAAAACACGCTGGAATCGCAGCCTCCTCCTCAGGCGTTTCGCGTGACGAGCGCGAAGGCGCGAAGCGACTGGTGATGAGCGCGAAGCACGAGGGATCACGGGAAGGAGAAAGAAACGGAGGCGAACGCCTGCCAGAAAACGTGTCGATTTCTTGGCAAATTTGTCATTTTCTTGTCACTGGCCTTTTTGACGGATTTATTCGCTTTTAATGTTGTTTAATGTTGTCTCTCGCTCTTTCGCGTTCCCTTCCTCCCTTGCGCGCCCATTGTTTTTCAGCAGAGCTAGAGACGTCTGGGTACGAGGCAGCTGGAATCGCTTAAAACCACTCCAGATACAAGTAATTAAACACACAAATAAGTTCATGTGAGCCAGTTTTATTCAAATATCGTTCCTAATTTTACGCTCAAATTCGAAACTTGTAAGTCCGAGGGTTAAGGTATGTTACACGGGACGATTCGCGACGATTTTTAGCGCAACATGGGTGCGCGGACGACACTCAACTGAGTTTTTTCGTGTAACATACCTGTCGTTAATTTTGTTGCGCTAAAAATCTTCGTTGCGAATCGTACCGTGTATCATCACCTTTAATTTAATCCTGCAACTTTGTTAATCAAGCTAATCAATTTGCATACGCACGCCGTGCGCCGTCATGCCTGAAAATCTACTGTCTCGTTTTAAAGGGTGTTTCTTGGTGTTGCGGAAGCCATTGTTGGTTACCTTTTGTGTTGTGGTGTGGGTATTGTTCAGTGTCTTTTGAATCTTTTGTTTTACGTCATTTGGTGATCACACCATCCGCAACACCAAGAAACTACCAATTTTAAGACAGAGCTCCGTCCTGCGTCGTGCTTTTAAAATCAACTATCAGGCTGCAAGTTTAAAACAGCGCCTTCAAAAAGGCATGGAATAGCAAGCAACATATAAGCAATTCCACTACACTGTCTCTTTACGAGATGCTAGACATTATAGCTCCAAAAAGCAACAAATTAAAACGACCTTCAAAACAAACACAACCATTTCAGGATCGAAAAAAACATCTGGCTATTGGACAAATGAAAGCCAATAAGAAGCCAGAATTTTGGATCCTCACAATGGGATAAAACGAGTATAAAACCGTCAAAACTACGGAAAAACTACGGAATGCTATTAGCTTTTACTGCCATTCCACTGAGACCTTTAACAAAGAAACAACTAACGAGATTTACTATAGAATCGAAACTGCAGTCTTGTTTAAGAATAGAAAACTTAACACTTTCAAAAGACGGCATGCTACTACCTGGCCCATCCACATCAGGCTAAAAAGAGCTTGACAAAGAAGAAAAGAAGCTGTTAGAATCCGCTGATGACGAGCTGGAGAGCGGCCAACAGAAAACGCCATCAGAACGGCCAACGTTCACCGATCAGAAAACGCCGCCACGAGCCGAGAGAACAGAAAGGACAGAAAGGACCGGCGGAGTAGAAACTCATCGGAGCACTCACACGCTTCCTCCATCGGAAGATAGAACGAAGCAAAATTAAACTCAGCAAAACTGAGCAAAGAGCTAAGAACGTTTCCAAAGGAAAGAAGAATGAGAAACTCATTAAAAACCGGCCGCTTGAGGCCAAAGACACTAATTCCGAGGCACACAAAAATGTAATTAGCTTAGCGGAAACGCTACAACAACAACAACTATTTTATTCAACAACAAACAACAACAACAATATATTCTTAATGTAATAATGGAAGAGTTGAATGATTTGTTTGCCCTGCAAATAGCTGGAAAGCTAATCGGGGCGGGGCAAAACAAGTACATGAATAAAACAGATATCTACAAAATCAAAAACCTTATACTACTGAAAAGCCTTGCAGATTGCACATAATAATGAATAAAAACACAGAAGTTAAGTGATCTTATTGAGTTAAGACAAGGAGTTTCTGACTATAGTAAGTGTATCTATGTACTTACTTTATTAATAATCATGGAGATTTGAATATAGTCATCCTCCTTTTCTAAAATATTGAATAGCAATTTGCGGAGAGCTCTTTTGAAAGCATTCTTAGGAAGATCCGTTACATGATGTATATAGCGTGGTATCTTATTCCACGGCTTTACTCCGAGCCGAGAGAAAGAATTGTTTAGTATTTCTAGTCTGGAACATTTAACATAGAATTTTCCAGATGTAGACGATCGTGTATTGTATGAGTGAATATTAGACGTTTTCTGAAATAAATTGAGCATGTTTGCTGGGGCTTTATCATAATTGATATCATGTATTAAGGTTGATACGGACTCATAATAAAGAAATGTTATTGGAAGCACGTTAGCTTCTAGAAATAAAGGAATTGCATGATCATGCCAGTCTGCAAAGTACAGTTATCTAAGAACTCTTTTCTGAAGAATTGGAATTTTATTGAGATAGGTCTTGCATGCCTGACCCCAGGCAGCAAGACCATAGGTTAAATAAGGATGAATTAGTGACTTATAGATATTGAGTAAGTAGTTGTATAATTGTCCCTTCTAGGGCATATTCCTTGGTACTTTTTTCCCATATTTTTATATTTATTTCTGAGATCTAAAATTTTTGAAATTTTTCAACCCATAATCCCCGTCATTTTCTTGCGAATCCCTGTCATATTTTTTAGATTTTAAAGGGAGATCAAGACCTGATTATTCCCGAGATCTTTTTGTATTATTAGCAAAATTTACGAGTAAATTTATGTTTTTTTAAAGGTAAATAAACATAAATTATACGGCAGATCTTGATTGTTGGTTCACTTTCTGTTTATTCAAGTGAAATTCAAATCATAGTAATTTTCATCACGTAAATAAAGGGGTTTACTCCATACTCTTTTGTCTTAGTGTAAAGTTAAACACAACTTTTCCTTAAAATAGTCAAAAGGTCTTTATAACACAGAATTAAAGGGGATTTACTTCAAATAAATTAAATAAATGTAATAAATTCAAAAAAATCAAGAAATATAATAAAATCTTGAAATGCTTTAAATTCTAAAAAAATTATGAGCTCGCCCTTCGGGCTCGCGGGATTCGCAAGAAAATGACGGGGATTATGGGTTGAAAAATTTCAAAAATTTTAGATCTCAGAAATAAATATAAAAATATGGGAAAAAAGTACCAAGGAATATGCCCTAGAAGGGACAATTATACAACTACTAAGGTGGTGTTGGATGGGAGCGGAAGAAAAAAAAATAATTTAAAAAAAAAAAAAATTATAATTTAAAAAAAAAATATATTTATATATAATAAAATGATCGCTACGCAAAAACCAATCGCAAAGAAAAACCAAAATCCAAAAAAGATGGATTCAAGAGATATTCTACAAGAAAGATTTCATGCTATTGACTTCTTGTTTGTAGAAGTTTTGGAAAAATTAAAAAAATCTCTAAATTTAGAAAATAAAAAAGAAAGGAAAAAAGCAAAAAAAGAATTGAAAGAAATTATTATAAATATAAATTATAAATTGGATCATATTCCAGTTTTGAATTTATATTATAATATGCCTGAAGATATGGAAGATTTAGTAACTTTTGTAATATTTCATTATGCAGGTGAATTATTCAAATATTTTATAAATATTGGAGAAGGAAGTATGACAGTTTTTGAAAACTCAAATGGATATCCAACTTGTAATGAGAAAAAAATTGTTAAGAAATTATTAAATAAATTTTATAAAAAGATTGTGATAAAAAGTGAAGATCAAGATGAAAATAGAGACCACGATGAAGATTATGGAAATTATTATCTTGATACAGAAGAAGTATTTGATTATATTTATGGATAAATTTTAGCCCCAAAATGGGGCTTTTTTTTATGCTGAAATTTATAACTTTTGCGGAAAAAAAAAATAAATAAAGTTAAAAAAAATATTTATATATAATAAAAAAGGATGTCTTCATCTGATTTAAATAACTTATCATATGATGAACTTATGAAAATAGCAAAAAAGGAAACTAAAGAAAATAGAAAAATTAAAGAAGAACGAAAGAAACAAAAATTGATTGAATATATTAAAAATAAAAAAGAAGAAAATGATAAATTAAAAAAGAAACCAATAAAACTTAAACCTAAATCAAAACCTAAACCAAAGAAAATTAAAACATTTGATGATTATTTTCTTGAATGTATAAAAAATAAAAAGATTCCAAAAGATACTCCAAAATATTTAAAGAAAGCACTTGAAAGAGCAATGAAAGAATACCACGTTGGAATTAAATTTGAAAAATCTGCTCTTGATAATTTTGCTGAAAAATATGTAATTGAAGGAAAACCAAAAATCTTTCCTAAAGATTATTTTAAAGAAAAAGCTTCACAATTAAAAGATTTTCTTAGAAATCATAGAAATATTAAAGTTAGATTTATATTAGTTTGTTTAATGGAAAGAATGGAGCATGAAGATAAAATTAAAGATAAAGCTTATTTTCATTCTGAAACACATATTAATCTTGAAGGTATAGATGCTAAAGAGATTTTAACTAAAATAATTCTAGAAATTCTTAGTAAAATTTTAATTTATCAAAGAAATGGTTCAGGTTGGTATTTTAAAGAGATTTTATCATTAGAAATTCATACTATAAAATATAAACCTTTGAAAGGATCTTCATATATTAAACTTCCTGGTTTTATTTCAAGTAAGAAAGCTATAATAAATTTAGAAAATAAAAAAGATAATAAATGTTTCATGTGGTGTATTTTAAGATATTTACATCCACATGAAAAAGATCCTCAAAGAATTTCAAATTTAAAAAAATACAAAAACGATCTTAATTTTAAAGGTATAGATTTTCCATTTAAATTAACAGATATAAAAAGGTTTGAGAATCAAAACCCGAATCTCCCAGGAATTAATGTTTTTTCAATTAATGAATATAATAAATTTTATCCTTTAAGAATTAATGACAAAGATTGTAATAATACAATAGATTTATTTCTTTATGAAGACACCGGAAAAACACATTATACACTTATTAAAAATTTTTCAAGATTAATCAGTTCACAAGTTAGTAAAAATACTTCAATAAAAAAATATTTTTGTAAAAAATGTTTATCTCATTTTACAAAAGAGGATCTCCTAAAGAAACACATTATATTTTGTTCTAATAATGAGACAGCTGCAGTAAAAATGCCTCCTAAAAACTCATTTTTATTTTTTAAAAATTATAATAAAAAATTACCTTTACCTTTTGTTATTTATGCTGATTTTGAATGTTTTACAAAACCAATGAATAATTGTGAACCGGATCCAAATTATTCTTATTCAATGGAATATCAAAAACATGAACCTTGTGGATTTTGTATTTATATTAAATCTTTTGATTTTGATGATAGAGTTGATAGAATATTTAAAATTAATCCAATTATTTATACAAAGAAAAAAGAAGATGAAAATATTGCATTAGTTTTTGTAAAAGAATTAAAAAAAATTGCAAAACAAATTAATTTTAGTTTTTATAATTTCCCACAAATGATGATATTTACAGACTCTAATAAAATAGAGTTTAATAAATCAACAAATTGTCATATTTGTGAAAAACCTTTTATTGAAGGAGACTTTAAGAATAAAAAAGTTAGAGATCATTGTCATTTTACTGGTAAGTTTAGAGGAGCTGCTCATAATAATTGTAATATTTTTTGTAAAAAACCTAGAGTACTTCCTGTAATATTTCATAATCTTCAAGGTTATGATTCACATCTTTTTATTAAAGAATTAGCAAAAATGAAAGGAGATTTAACTTTTACTCCTAAAACAGAAGAGAAATATATATCATTTTCTAAGAAAATTAAAGTAGCTGAATTTATGAGAGAAGATGAAAAAATTACAATTAATTTTGAAATACGTTTTATTGATTCATTTAAATTTTTATTAACTTCCCTTTCAGGTCTTGTAAATAATTTGCAACCTGATGATTTTTATTCTATAAAAAGTTATTATGATAAAAATATAGAATTATTAACAAGAAAAGGAGTATATCCTTATGATTATGTAAATTCTTTAGAAAAATTCAAAGAAACACAATTACCACCAAAAGAAGAATTTTATTCAAAATTAAATGATGAAGACATAACTGATGAAGACTACACCCATGCACAAAAGGTTTGGTCACAATTTAATTGTAAAACTATTAAAGATTATCATGATTTATATCTTAAAACAGATGTATTACTTTTAGCTGATGTGTTTGAAAACTTTCGTAAAACTTGTTTGAAGTATTATAATTTAGATCCAGCTCATTATTATACATCTCCTGGATTAGCTTGGGATGCATGTCTTAAAGAAACAGAACAAAGACTTGAATTATTACATGATTATGATATGTTAATGATGTTTGATCAAGGAATTAGAGGTGGTATAACTCATATATCAAAAAGATATTCAGAAGCAAACAATAAATATATGAAAAATTATAATCCAAATGAAGAATCAAAATTTATTACATATCTTGATGCTAATAATCTTTATGGTTGGTCAATGATACAAAAACTTCCAACTCATGGTTTTAAATGGATGAAAAATCTTACAAAAGAAAATGTAATAAAAATATTAGAAAAGAAAATTACAAATATTGGTTATATTTTTGAAGTGGATCTTAAATATCCAAAAAAACTATGGAAAGAACATAATGATTATCCACTTGCTACAGAAAGATTAAAGTTTGGTTCGGTAGAGAAACTTGTTGGATCTTTTTACCATAAAAAGAATTATATAATACATTATAGAAATCTTAGACAATGTTTAGAATTAGGACTTGAACTTGAAAAAGTACACAGAGGAATATCATTTTATCAATCTGAATGGATGAAACCTTATATTGAAAAAAATACAGAATTAAGAAAACAATCTAAAAACTCTTTTGAAAAAGATTTTTTTAAATTAATGAATAATTCTGTATTTGGTAAAACAATTGAAAATATAAGAAAAAGACAAAATATACAATTAGTAAATAATAAGAAAAAGGCTATTAATTTGTCATCAAAACCTAATTTTGATCGATTAACAATATTTGATCAAAAATTAATTGCAGTTCATTTGAAAAAGACAGAAATATATTTTAATAAACCTATTTATGTGGGACAAGCTGTTCTTGATTTGTCAAAATTTCATATGTATGATTTTCATTATAATTATATTAGAGAGAAGTATTCCAATAAAGCTGAATTATTATTCACAGATACAGATTCATTAATGTATGAAATTCATACAGATGATTTTTATTATGATATAAGAAAAAACATCAAAAAAAAGTTTGATACAAGTGATTATCCAGAAAATCATGAATCTGGAATTAAAACTGGAATTAATAAGAAAGTAATAGGAATGTTTAAAGATGAAGCTTGTGGAAAACAAATTACACATTTTGTTGGTCTAAGACCTAAGCTTTATTCTTTTAAAGTTGAAGACATTGAAGTAAAGAAATGTAAAGGAATTAAGAAAAATGTTATTAAAAGGGAAATAACATTTGAAGATTTCAAGAAATGTTTATTCTCAGAAAAAGAAGAAATGAGAACAATGAATATAATCAGAAGTAAAGATCATCAAATTTACTCGATGAAAATGAATAAAGTAGCATTATCTGCAAATGATGATAAAAGACTGATTTGTAAAAATAAAATTAATACTTTAGCTTTGAGAAAATAAAAAAAATAATATTATAAAATAAAATGATTAATTTCACAAAAAAAGATATTTTATTAATATATTTAAGAAGACTTTTTTAATAGAAGATTTTGATGAAGAAATTAGATATAAAAGGTATAAGAGAGAAAGATTTTATAAAAGAGAAAATTTAAAAAATTTTAAAAAAAATAAAAGATTATAATGTATACAGAAGAAGAGATTAAATTATATTCTTCCATATTAAAATCTTATGAAAAAAGTAAAATTAAAAAAAAGAAAAAAAGAAATATTCCAATATATGAAAAATGCAAACATGAGAATAAAGAAATTATTGATTATGCTGAAGTTTGTTGTGATTGTGGTCTTCAAATTCAAAGAATATTAAATTATGATGTTAATATATCTGATTGGGAAAGATGTTGTTATAGAAAAAAATCAGTATACCAAAGAAAGTATTTTTTTAAGAAAAAGATCAATGAAATACAAAAAACTTTTGATATAAAAAATGATGATATTTCTAAGATTAATGAAATACTTTATAAAATTGATAATGCAAATTTAATTAAGAAAGTAAATACACAATTTGGAAGAAAGAGAATCATTAATATCACTTTTATTATAAAAAAGATTTTAATTATTCTTGGATATAGTAATGTTGATGAATTATTACCACTAAAACTTTCAGAAGAAACAAAAGCTTTTTATGAAGAATGGTGGGAATTAGTTAAAAAAGAAATTATAATATCATAATTTTAATTAAGTTTTGAAATTAAGTTGTAGCAGAAAAAAAAAATAATAATTTAAAAAAAAAAATATTTATATAAAATAAAAATGAATTCTTCACAAAGCAAATCTGTTAATACGCAATACAAAGCAATTCCTATCACTCTTTTTGGTGTAACATATTTTGATAAAATATTATATGGTAAAATGTTTATGATTGATCTTCATTTTCACAATATATATATTAATTATCGAAGATTTTATGAGTTAAGAAAGAGAGAAATTGAAGATAAAATTATATCAGATAATAGTTTAAAAATAAAAGATATATTAAGATATTTTAAAAAAAGTCAAAAAAGTAATGAAATAGACAAACAAAAAAGAAAATATTTGAATAGAATAAGAAAAGAAATAAAATATATTAGAAAATATTTAATGAAAGAAGAATATATAAAAAAAAAAAAGTTTTATATTGTATAGAAGGTGATGATATAAAATTCGGAATTTTAAATTATGAAAAGTTAATAGATTTTACATATTCTAATTATTTAAGTTTTAGCATAATTAAAAGTATTATGTTAAGACAAAAAAAATATAGAAAATCATTATATCGTGAAGATATTTATAAATGTCAGGGAAAACTTTCATTGAGAAAAGATAATAAAGAAATAATTAAAGAAATAAGAAAAATTGTTAAAGATTTTAAAAGTTATTTTAAAGAAAAAGATGTTATTATTCATTGGCAAACCGATTATTCTGATTCTGATTCTGATTCTGCTAGAGTTAGTGTTAGTGATAGTCAAGTTAATTATATTTATTAATAATTATATCCCTTTTTTAGGGATTTTTTTTTATGCTGAAATTTACAATTAAAAAAAAAAATAAAATTTAAAAAAAAAATAAAATTTAAAAAAAAAATATTTATATATAATAAAAATGCAACTTATATCTCCCGAAAACATTTCTAAAGAAAATCTTATTTTTAACGAAGCCAAACAATATAAAGTCAAGAATTCCAAAATGAAATATCATCGTATGAAAATTGAAACAACTTATCCTAATGGTAAACAAGGTCCTCTTATAATTGAAACACCTTTACTTTTTAGTTTTGGTGTATCTGAAAGAAAGAATCAAGAATCACAAGAATTAGTTGGATATACAATTCCTGTTTGTTTATGGGAAAAAGATAAAGAACCAACAAAAGAAGAAAAAAAGTTTTTTAAAACATTAGAAAATATCCAACAACTTTGTTTTAATCATCTTGAAGATACAATTGGTGTTGAAGAATCTCAACATTTATCTCAAATGTTATATTATAAAAAGAAAGAATATACTGATAAAAAAGGAAGAATAAAAAAAGTAAATGATGACAGTGTTTCACCAGTTTTATATGCAAAACTTATATATTCAGAAAAATCTAATAAAATTCTATCTTTGTTTAAAACAAAAGGAAATAAAAAATGTTGATCCATTTGAATATCTTAATCAATATTGTAAAGTAAAATTAGCTTTAATAATTGAGAGTATTTATATTTCCAAATTAGTAAAATCTATTCAAGTTAAAGTTCATGAAGTTTATGTTAGACCATTAAAACCAAGAGAATCATTATTAATGATTAAAGAAGAAAGTGATGACGAAGTCGATGAAGAAAATGAAGAAGGTGATTCACAGGATTTGTTTTAGACTGGAAAAAATTATCAGCCCTCTTTTAAGGGCTTTTTTTTATGTCGCTTGAAACAATTTTTAATACTACAATAGTATTAAAAATCTTTCAAATCACTCAAAGGAATCCATGAATTAAACTTGTCAGGATATCCACTCCATTTAACTAAAGCTAACTTTTTCTTGGTGTCTCGTTTCAATACTTTCTCAATTCTATATATTTCTTGTTTTGTTTTTTGTAACTCTTTTTCATAAAAAGATCCTTTTACTTCTTCACCCATTAAATCAACAATTTTATAGGTGATAGGTTTTGTATTTAATATTTCATTAACCACAAATATTTCCTCTGTCCAGTTAGGAGTATATCCTTTATCAAATACAGGTCTCTTATATTTTGATATACGAACGAAATCTCCAACCTTAAATTTTATTTTTCCAGGTTTCAAATAAATTAAATCTGAATATAAATTAGCATAAACTTTTTCTTCGTTTTCTTTTTTACTAGCTTGAATTGGAGTCATTTTAATACTAGAATGTCTTGTTTTATTATAATCATTAACTAATTTATCAAGGATGTCCCAGTAAACAGTATTGTTATTTACACTGAACATCTTAAACATTCTGGTTTTCATTGTTTTATTCCATCTCTCAACAATGCTTGATTTCTCTTCATTCTCTGTATGATATAATTTGATTTTATTCTTTTCAAGGACCTTCTTAAAATGTTTACTGATAAATTCAGAACCTTTATCTGTCCAAAGCATTTTTGGTTTACGTTTACTTTTCTTAAATATATCATCAAATGCTTTACTAACACTTTCAGTCTTTTTGTTTTTCAATGGTTCAATCCATCCATATTTACTAAAAATATCTATTACCATCAGTAAATAATTTATTCCTTTATTCCATTTACTAAACTTTTGCATTTCAACCAAATCTGCAGCCCAGATTTCATCAATCCCATTTGATATTACAGTTCTCTTTGAAAAATTTCTAGTGATTGGTTTATGTAATTCATCGGCTAATTGTTGAGTCCAATCACTATTATTACTCAACGCCGCTTTACGTTTTTTGTCTTCTTTGGTAAACCCAAACCAAGTTTCTGTTTAGTATTTATAATAAATCTCGCTGTTTGCCCCCATTTCGGTATTTCACCGTATGGAATCTGATCTAAAGATTTAACCATTTGCCTATCACATTCATTCTTATTTTTTCCCATATCATAACATATATCATGATAAGCAGCAATTTCATCTACTTTATTATATGGTTTAACCATCCATTCTAATACTTCACCTGTTTCAGGATCATATCTTAATTGTTCATTCAAAGGGTTATACGGACCCATGTACTTATATTCTCCAGGAGTCCAACCACCTTTTGGTTTTGGCAATTTTCCAATGAGTTTATGAATATCTACACTACCTCCTTGGTCTAGATCTTTTCTATTTGTTTTATATTTTAATTTTGGTCTTATTTTTGTTGATATTTCATCCAATGCTTTACTACCAACATCTTGAATCATTGGAGTTAATTTATTTAATCCATAATTAATTGCTTTTTTCTGTAAGTTTTTATTTCTCATAGCTTCAGATATACCATATCGTCCCATTTCTACTGTTTTTTTACCTAACCAAGGTAAAGCATGAGTTAAACCTGTTAATGCTAATTCACCCAAGCCTTCTCCTTCTTGTGCTTGTGAAGAAGAAGGCTGAATTAGTTTCCCTGTTTCTTAACAAATCGTGTTTTTTTTATTCCACAAGAAGCACAAGTACACCAATACATTTTTCTTCCATTTTTAGCAGTTTGATAACCTTCTGGTTTCACACATTCTGTTTGTTTTTTTTCTTTCACACAATAAGATTTCATTTTATTATATATTTAGATAAAAAAAATTTAACTTTTACACTTTTTATATAATTCATTAAATAAAAAAGAATGACGAATTATTTTCCATACAAATTAAAATTATCTGAATCTCAATTAAAAAAATTAGCAAAAGCTTATAAGGATAGATCAGAGATTACTTTAAGAATTACTAAAAATAATTTAGTTGGATCAGATGAATTAATGTTGACAAAAACACAAATTAATAAACTTAATAAAGCTAAAACTAATGGAGTTGGTTCTGATATTAAAATAACAAAAACACAAATTAGAAAAGTAGTAAAAGAAGGTGGAAGTTTGTTTGGATCTCTTATTTCAATAGGTTCAAAATTTCTTCCAATGGCTACAAAAGTTGCTAGTAAAGCAGCTCCAGCACTTGCTCAGGGTGCTTTAACAGCTTTAGGATCACTTGGAATTGATAAAATTTTTGGTAAAGGAATTAATATTCCATCTGAATATTTATCTAAATTGATGAGTCTTAAAAAAGAATTAACAAAAAAACAAATTGATGATTTAAATAAAGCTATACAAAAACGTGGAGCATTATATTTTAAACCAACACAAAGACAAATTGAAGGAGGATTTTTAGGTACTCTGGCTGCAATTGGTATTCCTATGGCTATAGAATTAGCATCAAAAATATTTGGAAAAGGATTACAAGTTCCAAGAACAGGAAAAGGAAAAGGAAAAGGATTACAAGTAAGTGCTAGACCAGGAATGATACCTTATCAACCACCTCCATTTTTTGGAACATGGGAACAACAAGGGAAAGGTAAAAAAAAAAAAAAAGGACAAGGATTATTACTAGGACCGAACAGTCCATTCAACCAAATTCCAGTATTAGGAGCAATACTTTAAAACCTATTTTTAAAGATATACTTCTAAGTAATTTTGATCTTTTAGAATATATAGATTATCTTAAGATACCAAATTTTAAAGGAATTTTTTCTAGAGATTCAATTGATCATTTTCATGAAAAAGGATGTTGTATAATTAATCTTGATGATAAAGTAGGACAAGGAACTCACTGGGTTGCAGAATTCATAAAACCACCATATATTTACTATTTCGATTCTTTTTCACTTCCACCACCATTAGAAATTATAGATCATGCAAAAAGATTAAATCTAGGTTTTATTTATAATAAAGGTTATCCAATTCAAGATATCTATTCTGTTAGATGTGGTTATTACTGTTTATATTTTCTTGATAATATTTATAAGAAATCTTTTTATAATCTTTTAAAAGTTTTTAAAATTGATGATCAACAATATAATGAAAAGTTTATAAAAAAATATTTTATCTAAGATATTAAATAAAATGATTCAGAATAGAGTATTAGTTTTTAAAAGTCTTGATGCTAAAAAACAAAATCCATCAAATAAACCAGGTAATTTTACTCTAAAATTTACTCCTGAATTGAAATTGGATCCAAACACTACTCATTATTTAGCATTAGACCATCTTTCTATGACTGCTAGTTGGCATAATATTAGACCTGAATATCAAAACAATGAATTAAAAATATCAAAAGATAAAGGTAAAACTTATATAACAATTGTATTTCCATCAGGTATTTATGATTATCAAGATATAAATACTCTTATTCAAAAAAGAATTGGTAAACTTGGAAATACAGAAAATTATGGTATTAATATACTTTTTGATCTTACAACATATAAAGTATTTATTGCTCTTAATGAAAATTATTACATTGATTTTTCTAATAGTGGTAATTTTGGTAAATTATTAGGATTTGAAAAAAAAGTTTTAAAGAAAAGTGCATATGGAAAGAATTTTCCTAATATTAGTAATGATATTGATAATTTATATATTAGAACTAGTTTATTATCTGATAGTATTATCTCAGGAAAACGATCAAATGTATTATATACATTTTCAACTAATACAAAAACAAGATCATTACCATTTGAAATTCAACCTATAAATTACTTATGGAATAGAATAAATAGAAATGAAATTTTTGAAGTGAAATTTTATATTACAGATGACCAAGATAGAGAAGTTGATTTGAATGATATTGATATAAGTTTAACTGTTGTTATTGGTGAAAGAAAATAAATAATATTATAATGTATAAAATAAAAAATGGAAAGACGAATAAGAAATTATGATACTGGTGAAGATTATTATACAGATACAGAGACAAAAGGTGGTGGTGTTTTTGATGTATTGAGTAATATTGGAGCTAAACTTACTGGAAAAACTGCATCTAAACTTGCTTCAAAAGCAGCAGAAAAATTTGTAGAAAAAGGTTCTGAAAAGATTGGTGAGAAAACTGGACAATTAATTGGTGAAACGATTTATGATAAATTTAAACCTAAACCTAAATCATCAAAAAAGAAAGAGAAGAAACTTGAAATTGAAACTATACCAGAAGATCTTATTCCTGAAATTCAAGATTATGTAATACCACAAAAAGAAAATCCACCGAAAGAAAATAAAGGTGAAAAAATTGTTAAACTTTTACAAAAAAATAATGATAAATATTCTTATGTCAAAGATGTTTATAAAGATCTTCTTTAAAAAAAATTTTATATAATCTTAAAATAAAATGAATGGAAATTTTAGAAGCCCGAATTTAGTAAAGAGATATGAATATACATATTATGATTTGGAAACACCATTGAATGCTAATGTTCCAAATAATGCTAGACAAGTAAAGGATAATTATAGATTCACAGTTGATAATTCATCAGAAGCTAATCCAATTGATTGGTATAATGCTTATTTAGAAGTTAAGTTTAAACTTGTTAAACTTGCTGATGGAAATGGAATAGGAGTAGGAACTGATGCTACTGCAAAGTTTTGTACAACAACTAATGGTCATACTTTCATTAATGAAATCCAAGTTGAATGTAATGGAATAACAGTATATAATAATACAAGAGCTAATGAAACATCAAATGTTTTATCTCTTTTGAAATATACTAAAAGTTATGCAGATACAATTGGAAAAGATCAATTTTTCTATTTAGATACATCTACAGGAACTGCAGAACCACGGAAACAATTAGCTGATAAAGAATTAAGAGCTTTATATAATGAAGGATTTGGTGAACGAAAAAAATTAACAGATGGTGGAAATGAGACTATTTTTTCAATTCCTCTGAATTTATATAGTTATTTTGCAGCTTTTAAAAATAATCTTCATCCTAATATCAAAATGAATATTTTATTAAAATTAGAAGATGATAATAATATTGTTTTTAGGGATAGCACTGATGCTCCAGATTCAAAAGTTATCATCACTAATTTACGATTATGGTGTCCAAAAATTATGTTTAATGGAGATGGATCGGAGTTGTATCTTAATGATTATTTAAAACCAAAAAAGTGGACTTACTTGAGAGAACATAGTGAAATATTACAAACATCATCAACAAATAGTTACTTTCGTATAACTACAGGAATTAGAAGACCAAGGCATGTTTTCATATGGGTGGTACCTACAGCAAGTTATGGAAATCAGGAACAAAATATTTTCACTTTTAAAACATTCAGTATTGGTACAGGTGGTCGTCATTTTACTAGAGCTCAATTAGAAGTAAACAACAGTATATATTATCCTCAATTGGAAATGACATCAAAAGAGGAATCGAGACTTTATAGAACATTAATGTCATATTCTTCAGCTTATAATGATTTACTAAGTGGACCAATAATTGATAGAACAAATTTCAAAAATCTTTTTGGGATTTTGTATTTTGATCTTAGAAATCAAGAAGAAGATATTAAAAATGGTGTTGTTTCACTAACTTTTAGATATGAGTTAAATAATGCTCCAGGAAGTGATTATACAATTAATGCTTTGGTTTTACATGAAAAAGAAATTGAATTATACACTTCATCTGGAAAAATGCTTATAAAAGCATAAAAAGTTATATAATCTTTTTTTGATTTTAATACTAATTGAAGTATTAAAATCTAAGATTTTACCCATTTATTATACATTTTTTCATGTAATTTTTTATCAATAGCTTCTATTCTTAATAATTCATCATTGATTTGTGAAATATCATTTTTTATAACTGGTGAGTTATTTCCAGCAGCTATTGAACCAATTAATACCTTTAATCTATCTGTTAATTCTTTTGGATCTTGATAATAAGTAATACTTGATCCGACCATTTTAGATTTTCCTGATGATTTATGAGGTGGCATATTACTTAACATATTTAAATCATTAAATATTTTTACAGCATTCATTGAATATTTTGTTTTAGGATTGTATCTCTTTGTTAATAGGCTTATAAGAGATTTATCAGCATCTGCTTCATAGATTAATTTACCACCACGATAAGCATTCAGTTTTAAATTTTTCATTAAGTTTGGTAAATCAATCATTAATCCACCATATTGATTATTTTGAATTTTATAAGCATTTCTTCTTGGTTGTTTATATCTTCTTTTTCCTAAACCTTGACCTTTTATTCCGCGACTTATTACAATTCCTATCAATCTTTCCTTAAAAATATTTAAAGTATTAAACTTTTTTATTTTTTCTAAAGTTTCTGGTTTAGGATTTTTTGCTTTGGGTTCAGCTTTTTTAATACCTTTTTCATCTGTTGAAATATCAACATTATTTAGTGTTTTTTTTATTTCTTTAATTGAATTATCGGCATCTTCAATTTGATCACTAATATCTTCAGCATCTTTATAAAATGATGGTAATTTATAACCATATTCAGCTAATATATCAATTGAATCTTTATTATTTAAAAATTTATCCAAATCATATTTTTCTATTGTTGATTTTGAAGGTTTTTCTGATGTTGAAGGTTTTTCTGATGTTGAAGGTTTTTCTTCATCTTCTGGTTGATATTGAGGTAATTCTTGGTTTAATGTATAAATATCTTGTATACCCTCTTTTATAGCTTTTTGATTTTGCATCATCTGTCCAGTCAAAGCAAGTTGATTTTCTTTCAACTGCTCAATTATTTTATCCTGTTTTTCATCTGTCTTCTTCTGTTGTTCAACAATAGTTTCTTTTAATGGTTCTCTTAATGTCTTAAAATATTCACTCATAACAACATCACGGATTTGACCTTTGTCTTTCACTTCATTTTTAGCTGCAGTAACAGCTTTAGATATTTTATATCCTTTATATTCTGAATCTGCATACTTTTTGACATTTTCTAAATTCATTTTTATTATAAGATTATATAATTATTTGTAAAAATAACATTTAATTTTATTTCAATTATCTAGCATTATAATAAAAAAAAGTATGAAAATCCCAAATTACGATTCGAATAAAAAAAAAAAGTCTAAAAAACTATGTGATTTCTTAGATGAAGATTATAGAATGCTTATTGCTGGTCAAACCCGTTGTGGAAAAACAAATACTCTAATGCATATGATAAGATCCCCATTAGTTTACTATGATAAAATTTATTATTATGGTCCTAATCATAATCAAGAAAAATTACAAGATCTTAAAAAAATAATGTCTAAAATTAGTGAAAAAGTTGGATATGATGTTTTAGAATTTCCAGAAGATATAATGGAAACAACAGAATATCCAGAAGATAATAGAAAAATTGTTGTATTTGACGATCTTGTTAATGCTACAGATGGAATTCAGAAAAAAATAGCAAATCATTATACTGATGGAAGACATCATGGTATCAGTCCTATTTATCTAAGTCAGAGTTATTATGATGTACCCTCAAAATTAAGATTAAATTGTTCTCATATGATATTATATCCACCTGTGAGTAAAAATCATTTGAATCTTATTGCAAAAGAAAATTTGATTGATCCAAATCTTTTTAATAAACTTAGACCTTATGAATTCTTGTTTTTAGATAAAGAACAAAAATCAGTTACTAAGAATTTTGATGAAAAAATATAATTATAAAATAAAAAATGGGAATATTCAATAATATCAATCAATACTCTAATATTGATATCAATGAATATATTAGACAGATTAGTCAAGAAATACATGCAAATACAGGAATGAAATTGGATGCTAACAATAACTATGATATTGAACAAAAACGATTAGTAAATCTTGGAGAAGGTATTAATTCTTCTGATGCTATAACTAAACATCAATTTGAAACTGGATTAGAATCAAAACCTAATCCTACTGAAGTTATTCTTGTTAATGGAGCAAATCATATGACTGGTCATCTTGATTTAGGTGGAAATAATATAATTCGTCCTGGAGGAATTGAAATGAATCGAAAATTAATTACAAATATGGATACAGATGAAAATAATGATTTATCAGCTGTAAATATGATTACTTTGAAGAAATATCATCCTAATGTACCTGCACATACTCATGAAGTTACTAAAGATATAGATTTGAAAGAACTTTTTAATGTTAAACAAAGTAAACCTCAAAATTATAACTATTTAGATAAAAATCAAAATAGTTTAATTTCTTATAATGATGCAAATAATATATTCTTAAATCGTAAAGAAGAAAATCCAATGGAAGATCATCTTGATATGAATTATCATTCTATAACAAATATTCAAACAGCAGGTGATAATGATGCTTTTTCTTTGTTTTATGGGAAAAGTATTTTTTTAACATTAAATGGAGGTAGATATTATGATGCAAAAAATACAAGAATAATAAATTTAACAACTCCAAGAAGTGATAAAGATGCAGCTAATAAAGCATATGTTGATGGAAGAATTAGTGGTATTCCTCATACACAAAATATAAGTGCAAATATTGATTTGAAAGGACTTTATAATATTGTACAAAGTAAACAGCAAACTTTAGATCATTTAACTCAAAATTATAATAATGTAGTTTCTTATAATGATGTAAAAGATATTTTCGTATCACGTAAAGAAGTCTCTCCAATGGATGTTGATTTTGATATCAATAATCATAGAATATTTAATTTATCAACATTACCTAAATATGATCATGAAGTAACTAATAAAGAATATGTAGATAATGAAATAACAAAAATTGATAATAAAAAATATGATAAAACTTATCTTGATACTACTTTAAATAATTTTACAGGTCTTACAACAACTCTTAGTAACACAAAAGCTGATAAAACTTATGTTGATACACAATTAAATAAGCAAAAAGATGAATTAGAAAAATATGTAAATGAATCTCATATCTCTTCATCTTCTCATCCAAAAGATGAATTCAGATATTTAATGGAAAATGTTAATGAAAGTTCATCAGAAAGTAATATTACTGTAACTGGAATTAATGATTTTTCTAGAAGTCCACATATTTTTAACAAAAAAGCTTATGATTTACTTCTTCATGTAAATTTTAATCAAAAATATGTTTCCAGATTAAGTTTTAACATGTATAAAATACCAGAAGGAGAATATACTATATGTATAGAATTTTTTCCTGTTACTATGGATAATGTTAGTGTTAATGCTACTTCAACAAGTTTAAATATTGGTCAACAATCAACAAAAATTTTTCAAAAAGAAGGATATACTAGATCAATTATTCATATGCATAAATATAAAATTTCCCCACCTGAATACTTCTTTGTTGATTTACATTGTGATGCGTCAAAAACTACACCATTAGTACAAGCACAAGCTTATTTAATTATTTATGGTGTAAAAAATTATGTTAATGATGTTGAACCAAGTGTTTATGATGCTCCTTTTATTTTTGAAAATCAGAAAATGGTGATGGAAACAGATATTAATATGAATAATCATGATATTAGTATTAAAAATCCAACAAAAGATGATCAACCTGTTAGTTTATCTTTTTTGAAATCATTAAGATCTCATTTTTTTATAACTGCTTATTTTAATAAATCAAAATCAAATAACCATCTATTTTTCAATTCAATATCAACTTCTTTATATATACCATTCAATTGTAAATTGGAATCAATAGATTGTTTCTTTACTGAATTACATGTTTCAAGTCGATATTTTTATATAACATTGAAAGTATCTGATAGTAGAAATACAAAAAGTTTATCTTCAATTAATGGAAATGATCATCAATATTTTAGAGATATCAATTTTCCATTAACTCGAACAAGTCATTTTTGGATTGCGATTAATAAAAGAGGAACTGATCAAATTGTAAATGTTAACCAAATTACATTTACTCTTGTATTCAGTAAAAGTTTATTATAAATATTATAAATAAAATGCCAATCACAAAAATAAAATCATTAAGACACAAAGAACAAAAAGATATATTCGAATTCAATCATATTTCTTCAACTTTAAATCCTGAGAAAATCCAACAATTAAAGGATTTATACTCTTTTTATCATAAAAAAACATGGATATACAAAAACAGTCAAAGTAAATATAAAAAAATAAATTATATTATGAATATTTCGTCTGTGTTACTAGCTTCAGTTGGTGTAATAACAGGTGGAATAACCTTAAACCCTATTATTTTAAGTGTTTTAACTGGAGCTGGAATAATATTAAAAACATATCATGAAATGAAAAATTACAAAGGAAAATTAGATATGGTTAAATTTGGATTTACAACTTATGAAAAAGTGTTGACTAATTTACGAACAGCAATGAGAGGTGGTGAATTCGATTATCAGAAATTCATATCTGATATGAAACTTTTAGATCAAGAAATGATTGAATTAACACCTACTTCATCGAAGATTGAAAAGAAATACATTAAAAAGTTTAAGACGTAAGAAATTAATTAAAACCAGACTTGTTTTTTATTTCACGCTGTTATTTTAATTAGATATTTTCATAAACTGAAAGCAGGTGTTAAAATATTATGAAAATTGTTTTGACTGTGTTTAATATTTTGATGATTTTACACATGAATATTCAAGAAGGGGTTTTTTCCCTTTAGTTCTTACTATAAAATAATTTTTCACAAACTCTTCACAAACTTGTACATGTTTGTGAAGAGTTTGTGAAAAATTATAATTTTTTTTTTAAATTATTTTTTTTTCTTCCGCTCCCATCCAACACCACCTTAGTAGTTGTATAATTGTCCCTTCTAGGGCATATTCCTTGGTACTTTTTTCCCATATTTTTATATTTATTTCTGAGATCTAAAATTTTTGAAATTTTTCAACCCATAATCCCCGTCATTTTCTTGCGAATCCCGCGAGCCCGAAGGGCGAGCTCATAATTTTTTTAGAATTTAAAGCATTTCAAGATTTTATTATATTTCTTGATTTTTTTGAATTTATTACATTTATTTAATTTATTTGAAGTAAATCCCCTTTAATTCTGTGTTATAAAGACCTTTTGACTATTTTAAGGAAAAGTTGTGTTTAACTTTACACTAAGACAAAAGAGTATGGAGTAAACCCCTTTATTTACGTGATGAAAATTACTATGATTTGAATTTCACTTGAATAAACAGAAAGTGAACCAACAATCAAGATCTGCCGTATAATTTATGTTTATTTACCTTTAAAAAAACATAAATTTACTCGTAAATTTTGCTAATAATACAAAAAGATCTCGGGAATAATCAGGTCTTGATCTCCCTTTAAAATCTAAAAAATATGACAGGGATTCGCAAGAAAATGACGGGGATTATGGGTTGAAAAATTTCAAAAATTTTAGATCTCAGAAATAAATATAAAAATATGGGAAAAAAGTACCAAGGAATATGCCCTAGAAGGGACAATTATACAACTACTTGAGTAGTATTGGTCGAGGTACAGAGTGGCGTAGCTTTGCAATTAGCTCAATATTTTTACTAATTTTTGTAACAATAGAATCAATGTGGTATTTCCAGGAGAGATTCTGATCAATAAGAACGCCCAGGTATTTTATGTAAACTTTAGACTCGAGATGAACAAATTTGTTTTTTTCATTATCAAATATGCAAAGTTTTGGTTGGTAAGCAAGACGTTTTTGATAAGGACGGAAAATTACAAAGTTGGATTTATTAATATTAAGAGTTAGTTTATTGGCTGTCAGCCAATTACAAACGTTTTGTAGCTCATTGTTGACAGTTAACTCAAGATCTTTCAAATTTTTATCCGCATACAAAATGTTAGTATCGTCTGCAAACAAGTAAAATCTAAATTTATTTGAGCATCTGTGAATATCATTGACATATACCAAGAAAAGCAGAGGTCCAAGAATTGATCCTTGAGGAACACCACATCCAACGACAGCTTTATCTGATATATGATGGTCTACTTGCGTTCTTTGCGTGCGATTTTAAGATATGAGGAGAACCAATCATTAATTATTCCACGAAAGCCATAGTGATTGAGCTTATCAAGCAAAATATCGTGATCGATGGTGTCAAAGGCTTTTTTAAGATCAATGAATACTCCACAAGATATTAATCGCTGATTCATGTTTGTCTGTATATCATTAACAATGTCCAGTATTGCGTGTTGGGTTGAATGCTCCTTACGAAAGCCGTATTGTGAGGAATACAAAAGTTCGTGTTTCTTTACATAGCTCATCAATCTGTTGTAGATTATTTTCTCATGAATACTCTATTAAAATTTGAAAGTAAAGAGATATAGGTCTGTAGTTGTTTGCGTCCGTATCATCACCACCCTTAAATACTGGCGTAATTTTAGCAATTTTGAGCTTTGATGGATAAGTCCCTAATCTGATAGATGTATTAAGTATCTCTGTGAGAACAGGAGCTATGACGGCACTTGAACATTTCAGTAATTTGGTAGGTGAGAAGTATAAGCCATAGGATTTATCATTCGGTACAAGTAATATTTCTGACCATACTTCTTCAGGTAAAACAGGTTGGAAGAAGAAGGATGAAGTTGAAGATTTGCACTTATCAACATAGTCTAGATGATGTTTTTGGGGAATGGGCAGCTTATTAGCAAGTCTGTTTCCGATCGTTGCAAAGTGGTCATTAATAATGTTAGGTATCCGCGAACTGTCTTTAACAATTTTGTTACGATTATTAAAATCCTTAAGCGCAGATATGACGTTTTAATGTTTTTTCCTTCTGTGTAAAAGTTCATTAATTCCTTGCCAGGTTTTTTTTCATGTTGGACATATGACTGATTTTCGAAAAACGTATCATAGTATTTTCTTTTGCTTAAGCGTATCAGTGTACAAATTTTATTTCTATAGTGTTTGTACCTAACTTCATCTCCAGATGTATATAATTTATTTTTAACCTTAATCGCCGCCATAATTCCTTTAGTTATCCAGGGTTTAGCAAAGAAGATTGAAAAGATCGATCAAATAATGAAAGCAATGGAAAGGACAACAATAAAATAAGTGAAAGATATCCCTGTCTGTTCTCTTACTGTGCCGGAAAAGGGGAGGGAAACAAAAAAGCGCAAATTTATTAACAAAAGACATAAAGTGAGAAGAAAACACAGGAGACAATATACAATTGTGAACACAAATCAGAAATTCATAAAAAAAAAACTCACTTTACAAAATGTCAACTGACGAGACAAATTTATCATCAAAGGGGCTAAAATTTATCCCTATTTATCAACAATTTGCGAGACGAATGCGTCTCAAATACATCTATCACGGCCAGAACAATAAACTGCACCCCTTCTACGTTAAATCAACTGGGAACCACCAGTACATCCATCAGTTGCCCTAGAAACCTTCCTAGAGGAAACTAAAACACAACTCGCAGAAGTTAAATTAAAAAGCCAAAAAACAATCTGCCATACAATGAACGCAAACTCTGAAATAACGGCATCGACATGGTTGTGTACCACAAATTATGTCAGACGCGAACTGGAACACTCAAGCAGGACATTGGTTTGCGTAATTTTTGGAGCCGACGGCGACTAGATCAAAACCGCAAAGAATACAACTTGTCAAGTAAGAGTAAATACATAGTAATAGTACCAAGTTTAGCATGAAAATCCACTGGGGTCCACACAATCTGTGTGACCGTTGTTCGTATTTTTAAATTTAGAGGAAATGTATGGGAATATCGAAAAGGTTCACTTATCGTAATATACTGCGATGAATATTTGCATACAAGATCAAACTAAACGTATTTTAGTTATTTTTACCTGAAATGTTGTGTGGTGTCATTCTTGTAGCTTAAAACGGCGAATTTTAGCGATGTGAAGGGTTTTGCATCGGACGTTTACCTGAGCGTACTATACGCCGATGCAAAACCCTTCAAATCGCTAAAATTCGCCGTTTTAAGCTACAAGAATGACACCACACAATATTTCAGGTAAAAATACGTTTAGTTTGATCTTGTATGTAAATATTCATCGCAGTATATTACGATAAGTGAACCTTTTCGATATTCCCATACATTTATTTCCTCTAAATTTAAAAATACGAACAACGGTCACACAGTTTGTGTGGGAGCCCTGTGGAAAATCAGCAATCAGTAGTAATTCCGATCGTACAAGACGATCGTTCGTGCAATGGTTCAGTGGTAGGCTGCAGTGAATTGAGTAATGTAACAGCCGTGAATAATAAACACCGATCTTTTAACACTACTGTAAGTATTAAAGCTTGTGGTGAACTTCGGGATCACTTTCACAATATGTCAAATTTATGGGGGGATGATTTTCAAAGAATTAGGATGAAGTGGTGGGTCGGTTTGAAAATCTTCTAAGCTTTCTCAAAATGGCCGCCCCCCCCCCCCCCCCCCCCCCCACAGGTAATAAAAGACCAGCCCCCAAAAGTAGACCTCAAGTCTACTTGATTTTCAAGTGCACTTCAAGTGGACTTTGGTCCCCAGTGTGAACTGGCCAAAAATTATTGAAAGTCTACTTTCGACTTCAATTAGAAGAATTTGAAGACTATTGTACTAAATCTACAATTCATTTTTAATGGTTTGGAGAGCTTCTTATTATACATCATATGTGACAGGAATTTCATGAGCCGCACACATGATATGTTACGATTTAAAGACGTTCCACAGCATGTCCACAGACAAACTTAGTAGTGGTGTGTAAATACTAAATTATTGATTTGTGCTGTTAATAACAGCAATGAACTTGATGCTAAGCAGTACAAAAGCTGTTGCAGACACGCCACAAATTATATTAATAAGGTTTTTCTAGGATGCGTTCGACTGGCGTTATTCCGGAATTGAGTGTTCACATGACGCCATAAAAATTCAAAAATCTTAATTATACATCCTACAAAGCTGTTTCTAACATGGTATGTGGATACTAGTGTTATAATCTTTCACAAAAAGTTTCAGGCATTAACGATGTTTTCCTTCCGATTTATAAAGGTTTGAAATGTGTCACGCAATTCGTCACGCTATTTCAGATAAGCCGTGAAAATAAACAAAATTGAACCAGTTGAAAGTTATTTTTTTAATTATAGATTATTATAAGCCGATTTAATGGACGTATAGTGAATACAATATTTTGTGATGAGATTTTTGGTGTTATTAGACTTTGAATTTTTGGCCGCCATGTTGGTGTCCTAAGTGGTACACCAAGATGGCCGCTCCATACATTTCTTACTAAAAATGTCTAATACTCATTCCCCTATAACTCTTGAACGAAATGTTCTAGCGCTTTAACATTTGGCCCAGATGTGTAGTTTTAAACTCTCTACAATTCCATAAACATTTTGGAATCGAAAACTGTTGTTTAATGCTTCTGACTCTGTAAAATTTTCTGGAAATATTTGAGCCTCATTATCTAATACCTCTTGCCGTGCCAATATAAGACTGGTGACTCTAACTTCAGGATTTAATTGTAATTTTTCTGTGTATCTTGTCCCGGAATGGGCAAATCAACACACAACCAAAGTTACTTACTTCATTTCTTTTGGTTTCTCAGCAAAGTATTTTCCAATATCCTCGAATTGACCTGAGAATAACAAATAAATACCTAGTATGCGAATTGAATAAATAAATGAATGAACGAACAAGCGAATTCATACACGCCGTATTTATTTTCTTTACTTATTGTGCAGTCGATCACTTTTGTTTTCTTCAGAAAATTACGTGACATACGTGACAATGCGTTTATGGCAGATTAACATATACAGTATATTGGCCCAGAAAGTCGCTCAGTCTACCTATGCCTTGCTATTATGGATAGAACTTACGACGAGAGCTTTATTGGAAGAATTGCTATGGACTCTTGCTTAATGGGTCCGTAATTACTGATCCCAAATGATCGTCTTCAAGGTGTCTGTTGTATATAGGGGAGTAGATTGAAGTTATCTGATCATCAGACGTGCAGGGGTCGAAACCTGCGGTCAGTCGGAGGACTGTCTTAACAGACATGTGCAGATCAGACTTTCCATAATTAAGCACAAAATTCAGCCCAATCATTAAATCTACCTCTTCTTGGTTTATTATTATAACGAGCTGTTAGAACTGAAATCAACATACCTACAGTGTCATTCCCTTTCGAACCTTCATCAGACGATGAACGCACGTTCATAAGACACAAGGCAAGGAAGATTATCGCACAGCTCATTCGCGAATTCATCCCAGCACGCCCAAGAGAACCTTGCTCTTCAGAAAAGCCGCTTAAAAACGAAATTATATACAGTAAGAAAGGAAGCGATCGACGAAACAGTGAACCAAGTCCAATCAACCCGGAAATCAAACGACACATGCATCGTCACGTGCCATTAAGTTCTGACAAAGGCCCTGGAAACGAGTTGTTTATCAAAAACGCTCAGGACCACCTCACCCGAAAGGAGGTGGAATGGCGTATGGAGGGAGGAACAACTGACGACACACTTTATTTATTTGGCCATGTGGTTTTCAGAATTGTCTGTTTTGTACAGCCGGGGTTTATAATACCCAATATCACGTAAAATTATCGCTGAGGCAATTATAACTGCAACTACTCACTACTCGTCAAATCTTGTCTTTTTGAAGTTCTCAAACAGGATTGAAAACTCAAAGAGTTTTGTCCTAAACATGGTCAGGGCTTAATAGAGCACAGGCAGCCCAAGCTTAGTATGTGATGTTTACGCAACTAACGATCTGTAGACTTTGTATGGGAAATCCATTTTGGTCTTATATATGCTAAAATAAAGCTTTAATGTGGAAATAAACTTCACTAACCTCAACATTGTGTTTTCGTTGTGTCTTGCATGTAATTTGGGCGCAAATGATGTCCATTTTAGACGGTTTTGTGGCTTACGAGTTTTCGCGATGTCGTTGGTTGTCGTTTCCACTCATAAATAGCCTGCGTAGCAAGCGTTCCCGTACGAACGAATTTGTCCGCATTCTGGCCGCGCGAAAATTGGGGCGAGAGCAAAAAAATCGGCGGACGGGGGTGGGAGTGGGGAGATGAGGGAACGCTTGCCTGCAAACCCCACGATTTTGAAAAACGCCGTTCGTCCACGAACGGGGCTCCTGATTGGTGCGGTGTGGTCACCTTGAGTGACAGGTTTGACAGGTAGCTATCAAATTATCACGCAAAATATTTTGAGCGTGACTTGCGAGATCAAAATGGAGCTCGGAGAACATGTGAAAGATTTTGAAACGTGTTTGACCGAAGTTTTGTCGGAGCTGAGAGAAGCGGGGGCTTGCTTTTACTTTGAAAACGGAACAAGAAAGGGCAATGCGCCATCATTTTAACGGCAACGATTTAATGGCCGTATTGCCAACAGGATTCGGCAAGAGTTTAATTTTTCAGTTGTTTGTTATGATGTGCGGAGTGCAAAGTAAAAGGCAAAGAGGTACAGGCTATTCCAGTATTATTCAGTGTTATTTCTCCATTGCAAAGCATAATTCGGGATCCAGTCGAAGAGGTAAATTGTATGGGGATGACGGCGTGCGATTTAAATGAAAAACTGAACTGCTTGGACGATATACACAAAGGGAAATTTGGAAGAACGCACGTATTTAATTTATAGTCAAAGTTACACAAGGATTTCCTCGCTTAAATGTAAAGGCACGGAAAGAAAACAATGCGTACCTTATTCCTCTATTAATAATAGGCCAGGAAATGTTTTTCTTAGACTCGAGTAGACCCGTTGAAAAAAATTATCGTGGTTTAGTTTGATTGTTGTCGTCCATGCCGGTTTGTAGTGATCGGTAAATTATGCCTATTTTAAATTAGTTGGATCGTTGGATCGATACAAAAAAAGGCGAGTCAAAAGCCAAATAATACCCAAATCCAGTCATTAAGGTTTAGACTTTCTCAAAAACTTAATTGACTCCAATTGACACCACGATTTCATTCCAAATTTTAAAGTTGAAGGTGATCTATTTCGGCGGCTGTTTGTTTATATCGGCGTTGAATTGAAAGTGGCAAGTGTGGGAAGATCTATTTGCATTTGTGGACCGATTCGAGTTTTATTTTGGTTACAGCAAAATATAAGATGAAATGAAGCTGAATGATTAGTGCTCCTATCATAGAAAAGTCAGAAAATAGCGAGGAAAGCGAAGATTGATTTTGAACTAGAAATAATATAACCGTAAACAAACACAGCAGTACAGTCGCGCGCTGAGTAGTTGAACTGAGCAGTGTTATCTTTTTATTAGCGGGAATTATTTCACCGGCTCTGTTAACCGGTGTTGGATTCAATAAGTCAAAGCAAGCAAATATACGGATATTTCTTCTAATTTAAGTCGGCATTGTGTTGAAATGGCGAGAAGGTTTATTGATTCCATGAATCTGTGAAGCCGTTTACGAATTCGAAACGTTTTATCTTTTGAAGGAAGTACTGTAGTAAAATTCTACATCCGGTAATCTGTAATTGGCTCACTTGTTGACAAGCTGTCAATCGGCAAATGAAATCAACCGTGACAAATAGGTGGGCGTTTTTCAAAATCGTGGGGTTTGCAGGCAAGCGTTCCCTCATCTCCCCACTCCCACCCCCGTCCGCCGATTTTTTTGCTCTCGCCCCAATTTTCGCGCGGCCAGAATGCGGACAAATTCGTTCGTACGGGAACGCTTGCTACGCAGGCTAACTCATAAAGAGAAGCAAGGCCGGTGACTCCCGGCGACCTCGTCCCACAAATCGCTCTTTCACCACAAAGCGACCGGCCGAATCGCCATAAAAACACCACAGCCATAAGGCCACATAAATTTCCTATCCCATCGACTCGTCTCGGCGATCGCACTGCGATTTTAGGGGGAGAAATTTCAAATAATATTCGGTTTTCTGCAATCTTCCCGACCGTTCAGCTAACAGTGCGACTACGGCCGCTGGAGCGTGACCACGATCATACGACATTCTGCACTCTCATTGGCCAATTCAAAATAACAACCACGCGCAATAAGTAGACTGTCAAGGGAGGCAAAAGACAAATTTTGCCGCCAGTCAATAAACACACTTGCCCCCCTCCCTTGACAGTCTATTTATTGCGCGTGGTTGTTATTTTGAATTGGCCAATGAGAGTGCAGAATGTCGTATGATCGTGGTCACGCTCCAGCGGCCGTAGTCGCACTGCTAGCTGAACGGTCGGGAAGATTGCAGAAAACCGAATATTATTTGAAATTTCTCCCCCTAAAATCGCAGTGCGATCGCCGAGACGAGTCGATGGGATAGGAAATTTATGTGGCCTTATGGCTGTGGTGTTTTTATGGCGATTCGGCCCGTCGCTTTGTGGTGAAAGAGCGATTTGTGGGACGAGGTCGCCGGGAGTCACCGGCCTTGCGTCTCTTTATGAGTGGAAACGACAACCAACGACATCGCGAAAACTCGTAAGCCACAAAACCGTCTAAAATGGACATCATTTGCGCCCAAATTGCATACAAGACACAACGAAAACACAATGTTGAGGTTAGTGAAGTTTATTTCCACATTAAAGCTTTATTTTAGCATATATAAGACCAAAATGGATTTCCCATACAAAGTCTACAGATCGTCAGTTGCCTAAACATCACATACTAAGCTTGGGTTGCCTGTGAATAGAGTGACTGATTGTGTTTAACATTTGTCATGTAATACATGTTATTGGGTACTCTTCCTTTTACTACTCTGGTTTTGTTGGAATTGCATTAGAATCGTTTGGACCGATAACTAGGATTCCCCTCTTGGGTTTTTTGTGGTGTTAAATATCTTGTAAAGATTTTACCTTGTGATGTGTTCAACAAGATTAGGTTAATACAAGAGGAAAAGATCATTTTCTCTTGGTAAATATTATGGGTTTATAATGCTCCTGGAGATCTGTGACGTCATCCTAAACTGACTTAGGTAACTCTCAAATAAAGCAAGGACCACTTGGACAAACAGCACGGCGTAGTCTGTCGATGCTGACGATGCCTACTTAAGGCGGGGTACACGTGAATTTAAATGAAATTTTAAGAGGTTTAAATAAGGAATAGAAAAAAGAAAATAATTTTTGGAACGCCAACAGACAGTTGATACCCACGCAAGAGCACCCCAGGTTGCTAGTAGACTAACTTGGTGTCCGTCTATTAATTATTAACTACAAATTCTAATTTTAAAACTTCACTAAACCCTCGATATTTCTTATTTCTCTTAATTTTACAAATCCTTTGAGAAAAACTATTTACTCCCAAGCATACCCAAAAATTTACAAAACACCCCATAACATAGATTCATGAGATGAACATAGAGTTTTTGGATTGCTTGAAACGTGAACGAGATATTTCCATTTAAAGCCATGTCAAGTTGCGGAAATGGCGTTCAGGTTTTTTTCTCGCGGCGGGAGTTATGCGAAGAATGGTAAATTATATTGTGTGATTTCACCAAAATGCTGTGGTACACATTCCCTTAAGTGTCAGTGTTTTTCTCGCCCTACCCCAGAGAGAAAGCGCTCACACTTCTTAAAAGTGACTACTTAAAAGTGAAAATGGTCTTCGTTATCGGTTTTGCGCAGCGGGATTCAGATTACCATCAGACCTTGGACATTGGATCCTGATCACGTGCGTGCGTGCGCGAGTCACACCATATCTAACATCATCTACATGTTTTCTCTATTAGGGACGGACCATTTAATTTTTGTGGGGCGGTGGGTGGGCAATTTCTTCTGAGTATTAATTTTTTTTCACCACCATTATTGTTGTTTTACCAAAATGCTTGAATTTTTGTTGTCACGTGCTTTCTTGTGCACGATTTTCTTTTCTCTCTTAAATTTCTTCTGCAGGATTTTTTTTCTTGGTAATTGTCCCCCCGATCCCCCCCCCCCCCACCCCCTCCGCAAATTAATTTGCCAGATGGATTTTGAATACTGTGAAGACCTCGAGGGAAGGTCTGGAGCGCTATGATGTCCCTTAGGTCCTATTTAGACACACAGAGCTGTCGCGTGCGGGCGCGGCATAGTGTTTGCAGTTTGTGATAAAAAAAGTCCATCCTGCCAGGATTACTATAACTGGCGAGGCGAGACATTTCGCCACCCCGCTAGCCGGGACAACTTTTCAATCTCAGAGTGAATGAATGTGCCTCAGAAACAATGCGCAAAATGCGATCATTCAAGAATAAAGGCTTTTTATGAGTCAGATATAACGGCTACATGTACTACAATTTGATTTAAAAGTTTATCCTCTTTCACCATTTATAGCAGAGAGCATGTATTCAATTTCTGCATGTACCTTCCCCAGTTGCTGGAAACTTGGTCAGGTCAGTCCAGTTTTTAAAAAGGTTACTGAGTATTCTAAATGTAATTATCGACCCATCACCATTTTACCTGCCTTTAGTAATATTTTTGAATGAATTATTGCCTATCAGCTGAATGTATTTTTCCATGATAAGCTGTCTCAATTTGTGTCCGCCTATCGCAAGTATTACAGCTGCGAGACCACCTTACTCAATTTATTGGAAGATTTCCGTAATGGTCTGGACAATCGATCTGTTGTTTCAGCTTACCTAGGGGTTTACTCTTGGCCAAACTTGCCGCTTATGGACTTTCTAGTAATGCCTGTTCACTTATCAGAGATTGGCTTACCGATCGTTTTCAAAGAGTCAGATTAGGTGACAAATTCTCTGACTGGAAACCACTTAGTAGGGGCATTCCACAGGGGTCTATATTGGGTCCCCTCCTTTTTAATATTTTTCTTAATGATTTATTATTTACTGGGTTTCAATCCAAGCTCAGTTCATATGCTGATGATACACAAATTTTTAATATCAGTAATGATATTTCTCAATTGCATATGCGTTTGCAGGCAGATCTCCAATGGTTTAATGGATAAACTGCCATGTGGCTGGGTAGGTGCGGGGATACATCTAGTTTCTTATAAGACTCTAACGCGATTTGTAACACTGAAGAAATAAAGCTTTTAGGGGTTACGTTAGATAAGGACTTAAATTTTTCAAAGCATATTGCAGATATTGTACGTAAGGTGGGTAATCAAATGCAGGTCTTACAGAGGCACAAAAATTTAATTGACGTCAAAACTAAAATTAGATTGTACAATGCTTATCTTTTGCCTCATTTAACTTATTGTTCTATTATCTGGCATTATTGTGGTCGGCGCAATACAGAGAAACTAGAAAAACTTAACCAGCGTGCCTTACGTTTTATTTATAATGATCGTGAAAGCACGTATGAAGAGCTATTAAGTTGTATTAATCATCCTTCATTGTTTAATAGAATACAAAATATTTTAATTCTTATATGTAAGGCTTTACATGGTTTAAGCCCTGAATACATGTCTAAGCTATTCATCACTTTTCGAAATTGTAATAAGGATCTGCGGGACAAAGATATCCTAACCGTGCCAAGAGTTAACACCACCAGCGATGGTCCTAATAATATTAGAGCAATTCCAGAGCTAAGTAATTTAAATTGGCCATTTCTGATCTAAAATTTGATGCTGACTGCTGCACCTTTTGTGGTTAATCTTATTAATATTTATCTTGATTAGTCAGCTGATCAATTGCTTTTTTCATATTCTGTACCAATACTATTATATTTATTTATTTTTAATTATTTTATTATTTGATATTTATTTTTATTTATTTTTGCTATTTATCCTCGGAGATATTAGCATCTTATTGCTATCTTCAATTCGAGTATAAATAAAGATTATTGTATTGTATTGTATTGTATTGTATTGTATTGTATTGTATTGTATTGTATTACAGATGTAAAAACCTGTTTAAACTACCGATGAAGTTAAACAAGGAAAAAATACAGTACAAGAAAACAATAGCTTCATTTTGTTTTCTTCCAATACAAAATGGCACCTCCTTCAACATTGAATCTAACTAGATATTAGCTAATTAGTAATAATTCATTAGTAATTAATTAGTTGTACATATTAAATTAGTCGTACATAATTTTTCATGTATTATTTAATATTTTAACATTATTGTAGTTTATACCAGATGAAGAGCCACATTTGTGGAAACGCTGATATTAAACCATTATTATTATTATTATTATTATTATTATTATTATTATTATTATTATTATTATTATTATTATTATTATTATTATTATTATTATTATGTGAAAGCGAGTGCTGGCGAAGGGGGATAAAACAGTGGGAAGTGAATTGAACATTGAACAGCTCCGGTAAATTTTTTCAACTTTTTAAGGGAATTAAGGGGTTTAAAGTGTGAGTAGAGTAGGCTTTCCCTGGATGAGTTGTAAAAATTACTACAGCAAGTGGTGTTTTTGAAAATTGCCCAACCATAACCTTACTGACTTGTATTAACCACACTATGGAGCAAATGCTGAAAACGTTTTTTTTTGTGTGTGTAGGTGGGTGGGGGAAGTGGGTGGAATAATTTAGTTAAGAGCAAAATAGAGGTGTCCTTTGGAAACGTTTGGGGAGAATTATTGTTAATTTGTTGAGTTATTAATTGATAGATGTAGAGAATTTGAAATTACTTTACTCTTTTATTGGAAAATTCATCCTTAGACAATAGGGTCATTTATACGGGAGAAAATAAGACGCGTCTTATCTAAGACGCGACTTAAATAAGATGCGAAGTGTACCATTTATACGTTTGCGTCCAACATAAGACGCGAAGATCACGTATAAATGGTTCGCGTCTTATTTTTGATACGGCGCACTTGTTGTTCACGTCTTATTTAGGACGCGAAAGCATTTTATACGAGGAAGTTCACGTCTTATTTAAGACGCGGACAAAATAAGAAGAGCTGAAAACCCTGTTCTAAGATAAGACGCGTCTAAAATAAGACACGAATGCTTAGTTTGTACTGTTTATACGATCTGTTCGCGTCTTATTTAAGTCGCGTCTTAGATAAGACGCGTCTTATTTTCTGTCGTATAAATGGCCCTAATATATAACTTGTTGTTCCTAATCATTATCTACAGATGAAAACTGTTTTTAGGTATAACTCTAACTGGAACAATGAATTATTAAAAATGTAAACAAACAGCCGTAAGTAAAGATACTTAGTAAAGCAATGTACTTTTATTTTATTATTATTTTTTTTTTTTTAAGAAAGCTATTATGAAATCTTCAATCAGCTTGAGACAAAACCCTCTTGAATTGTCCTTTGTAAAAGTTATTTCTCTTCAATGTCAATTATTGCTGTATCTTTAAAATATCTGTAACTTGAACAATAAGTTCTTGGCAATTGGTTTTTTTTATAAAGCAGCCCATAGCAGCACTGGAAAAAAATGAATGTTTTTAGCGTATTATATTATGTTATTCCCAGCCGGCACAGATTTTGAATTATTTGCCTCCACGGGCGAAGAACTCGTCTGAATGTGCAACGAGTCGTTTGATTTCAGAGTGAAACAATCATCTGATTTCACAGAATAGTTCGCTTCGACAAGCGATTGACATTTTTTCAATTCCAGTTTCGCCTCAACGGTCGAATTATCCGCCACAAACGGCACAGATTTTAAATTATTTGCCTCAACGGGCGAAGAACTTGTGTGAAAGTGCACTGAACGAGTCGTTTGATTTTACAGTTGAGTGGTTCGCTTCCATGAGCGATGGTGATTTTGAATTGCTTATACATTTGTACCAAGCATCGGCGTACGGGAAAAATTTTGTTGGGGGGGGCTGAACTTAATTTGCCCGAATGAAACTCGTGACGTCATGTTTATTCGTCATGATGATGATTCTAGCACTCGCTGACATTTTACTTTTCTACCGCTGTGAAGGATGCGAGAATGAGCTTCTACGTCTCACATTCTTCGCACTTCACACGGTTCCGATAAGATATCTTTTAGGATACTTCGACGAAGACATACTTTGAACGATCAGATACCAACCACACATACCGGTCATACTGTCCTAAGCAAGATGGTCGCCAAATGTTATACTTAGTTTTAGTCCCTGCGCGGTCTACAATATCATTCCCACCTTTGGCGGACCACAACGCAAATGTGTCGTTCTATGGCCCTATTTACATGGAAAGAGTATTATCCTAGTGCTAGGATGATCCTCGAGGGTTTATTTGGTTTCATGCGTAAATGCGGCATCCAGGATCAACTGTTCATTTGGTTTACGTGAAATGAATTCGGCAGGATGGCCCCAGTACCTTTGAGTTCGGCGCGGTTACAAGGCAAGACGGTGGCCGACAATAACAATAGCGAAGATATAACCTTGGGGCTCCCGAGGCCGGATTACATGGAGCTCGGATGATCCTAGCGCTAGGATGATCTTAGCGCTAGGGCCAAATGCAACCCTTCGCATGTAAACTGAAAGTAGAAAACATGTTGCGCTCAGATGATCCTAGCACTAGGATCATCCCCTTTCCATGTAAATAGGGCCTATGTCTGCTCACGCGGTTAGCATCTTATGGAACTATCACATCAATGACATGATCGATGTAGTATAGAGCTCGGTTAGAAAATTAAGTGAATAATGTGAGTTACGAAATAAAAACAATTAATTTAAGACATTGAATCACAAAATAATTCAGTAATATTTCTGTGTCTGTGGTGCCCGAATAGTCGACCAGTTTTGCCCGAATAATACTATATTTTTTACGACCCCCCGCCCCCCCCCCCCCCCCCCAAGCCCCTTCCCCCGTACGCCTATGGTACCAAGCAATTGTTCGTGACCATGATGAATAATTTCACAAGCAAATGAAGACATTTAGCAAACATTTAGAAAATATGTACCTATTACTGCAACTCGAAAGCGAAAGCGTCTGACAGCGTGACAGATTCTCACGTGGATTGTCGATTTAGACAGTTGTGGCGTTCGTTGTCACGGTTGATTGATTGCGTTGCGAAGCAAAATGACAAACGTTGCTAGGCGACAGTGACAATAAGCCACTGCGCATGCACCCATCTTACATCCGACATGAAAATTTTAGATTTTCTCCCCTATTGCCAAGAATAGTGTGCTGCCTCGGTAACGCTCGCCAGCAATGAGTGTCTAAATAGATCAATAGAGCGGTTTTCAATTGAATGTCGTTAAACCAAAATCAATGAAATCACTCCGGTCAATCACAAGAGACACAAACAATCCAATGAACCAATCAGAACTAGAAGCTAATACAAATATCGTATTTTCTCGAATAAACGCCCCCGGCGTTTATTTAAAACTCAGCTTTGTCGACCCGGCGTTTATTCGAAGCCGGCGTTTATTCGGGGCCCGGCGTTTATTAAACAGGGGTATATTTTCACCTTTTTCGAGTAATGTCTTTTAATGGAAAATATATTAAGTTCCACGAGTTACAAAGGCAAAACTTAGCAAGAACATTTGTGACAGTGACAATTCGTAGTTGCAATCGTATCGTTATGTTTCAGTTTCTTGATTTATAGCTGCCATATGTTAGCAAAGGACATTTGAAAGAACTCGAGAGTATTAACTGGCGGTTTATGCATCTAATTAATTGTACAATAAAACCGAGCTCAAATAAACGCCGGCCCTGAATAAACGCCGGGACCTCGAATAAACGCCCCCGGCGTTTATTTAAAACTCGGCCTCGTGGACCCGGCGTTTATTTGAACCCGGCGTTTATTCGGGGCCCGGCGTTTAATCGAGAAAATACGGTAGTCGGCGCCAAGTGCGAGAAATACGTGCGAAGTTGTTCGAAAGCCGATTAACGCTAATCCCGGATTAAAGGCCGGCACACACTAGGGGACATGTTGCGGGGACATGAAGCGGGGACATGTTGCAGCGACAGTTTTCCCTGTTTTTGCGAAAAAGTTATGCTGCGGGGACACAATTTTGACCCCGTAACATGTTGCACGAAATTCAGCTGGTTTGAATTCGTGCGTCATGACGCGGGGACAAAATGACCCCCATTTCGATGTCGCATCGTGTGCACTGCTCTTGCAAACTGTCCCCGCTACAAAATACGTGAAGTAGGCTCCTTTTTCTTCTCTTCTTTTCCGCCACTTGCGTATCCATCGTTCTCGGTCAACATAATTAAACATTTCTTCATCTAGTAATATCATTGACAGTAGTAGAAGCTTCTCTAGTTTTCCTAACCATAGAGTCCGCCATCTTTCTTTGCTCGTATACTAGTTCCCAGGCGCCCTAAGTTATTTCTGTGATTTTTATACCTGAATCCTCTTTGTGTGTACCAGCTTGCGTACTGTCCCTGCAACATGCGCTAGTATGCTGTGCACACGAAGGGGCTTGTCCCTGCTTCATGTCCCTGCAACATGTCCCCTACTGTGTGCCGGCCTTAAAAGTTAACCGAGGATTTCATCTCTCTGTTTAAAATTTTTTTGAAAAGGTCTTTTGTAGCTAGTAGTGAGAACAAGTTAAAGTCGAAACTGAAGGGCAGAAAACTGGAAAATTTTCAATTGTTGAGTTGTTTCATGGATTCAAAATTGACGCTAAACCTGAGTTAGCATAAAGTGGCGCGAGATTTTTCAGTCAATCACAAAGCGTAGCAATGCAAAACCAAAGCATTTGCGAAATTACTTTCAACTTTCAATAAAAAAACCTCTATATCACAAAACTCAGATAGATTTGCCTGCTTTTAAAACGTCAATATAAAGTCTTATTGACTCCTCAAAAACCAGCCTGTGATTAGCTGAAAATTTCCCGCGGGAATTTATTAGGTTCCTCGATCGCGCGTACAAGCACAAAATTTAAAGTTATCTTCAAAAGAAAACCATAAGACAGTCCATTTCAGTGTACATGCTCAACTCTAATAAACAAATGTCGAGGCCTCTACGTTGGTTTCCAGTTTCATATAACCATGTCTTCTGCTGTCGCCATAGTTTCTACCCGCTCTTATGATGACAATGAACTGTGGAAAAAAGTAGAGAAAGAAAATATATACAGGAAAACCTAAAGACTCTAATATTGTAATTATTAAAACAAAGAGACTTGATACACTATTCAATACTTTCTGCTCGAAAGAGTGACGGGCACGAGGATTCAAACTGTATTAAGGAGGGACCGTAGTTTAACGGGGATTTGCGGTTAATAGGGGAAAACGCTCCCCGAAGGTAGAGGTACGTGTGTTCTGTCGTGAATTGTAATACCGTCGTGAATTGTAATACCTATCGTGAATTGTAATAACAGTTGTCGTGAATTGTAATACCTGTCGTGAATTGTAATAACAGTTGTCGTGAATTGTAATAACGTACCTATCGTGAATTGTAATAACCTGTTGTCGTAATTTGTAATAATCCGAGCTGTCGTGAATTGTAATACCACGTTGTCGTGATTTGTAATAAGTCTTAAGAACAAACAATTACAAAAGAAAATAACAATTAATTAGCTGGATTTATCCAGGAAACTCGTGTTTGAATCTCGTGATGTAAAATTACTTCTCTGCTGGCCAACACAACAAGGGCTATTCAATCAGTAATATTCCCTCCGGCTTTTGTCAAGTCCGCAGTAGTAAAGCCGGTACATGTCAGTCGGTGCGGGAACATTTGAAGAAAGTCCTCAAGGAACTGTTATTTACAACCGAGTGTCAAGTATGTATGTGACTCTCATACGTTGAGACAACATGCTTGCAGAGCATTTTAAAAAGAACGAGACTTCCTTGTCCAAATGTATTTATTCACCACTCAAGATCTCTTTCGTATTTTTAAAATACTTTGTTATGAAATAGCGTATTTTTGTCGTATTTTAGAAACGTCAAGCAGTTGAAATACGGTCCGAAGGCCCCAAAAGCGAAGACCCCTGTTTTTTTTTCTGTCGTACCATCCTGAAAAGTCACAAAACGTCGTAAAACATATCTCATACGCTAAGAGGACCATTTAGTGGTGAAATTATCAGGGTCTTCGTTTTATAGTTTACCCCCACCAAAACTATGCATGAGGGATTGTCTTCATCAGTTAAGCTGTAAAGGTTTAACCAATGAGAGTGAGCGTTTCCCACGACTTAAAACAAACAAAAGTAAACAAGAGATACTCCACACTTTTTACAGTGGTATCAAGATGGCTTGTAAATGGAAATGTTCCGTGCTTTTTGTATTATTCTTCGCTTGCTTTCTTTGTTGCAATACGGCGAAGCCTAGAGACAGAGATCCACGAGAAGTGTATATTCATCCTATCAGTGATGAGGTTTATGACACCTTGTTATTACTTGTCCAAGGAAAATTTGATGTGCCGGTAAAGAAGCGCACGCGTGTCCAAAAGAACGCCCTGGTACGATTTTGGAAAAGACAAGAGCAATTTCATCTTGGGAAAGAAAGTACTCCTACATTATATTTCTCAGGAAAAAAGGTTGTAAAGAAGTCCTCCATATCAGCCGTCGTTGCAAATACCTTTGATCAGGCGAAATCTGGAGGGTGCAAAAAGCTACGAGATCGAGCTGCAAGCAGCAAAATGAAAATGATTAGCACGGGGCGAATCTTTTGTACTTTATTATTATCATAGAACATGAATTGTTTACCAGGTGATTTGAGTAATCTGCAAGAACCTGACAAATTGTACTGTTCGGGTGTTAAAACGTTGTGTTGCTTCAATTTCAAAGTGTAAACATATGTTACGAAAGTAAGCTGGATTTTGTGTTTCAAAATTTTAAAAAGTACACATGGATCAAAATAAAGGTTTGTTCTTTTTGCGTCATTTTTGTTATTTTCTTTTGTAATTGTTTGTTCTTAAGACTTATTACAAATCACGACAACGTGGTATTACAATTCACGACAGCTCGGATTATTACAAATTACGACAACAGGTTATTACAATTCACGATAGGTACGTTATTACAATTCACGACAACTGTTATTACAATTCACGACAGGTATTACAATTCACGACGGTATTACAATTCACGACAGAACATACGTGCCTCTTTCATACACACCATGCTTATAAAACACTATCAACCTTAATCAGTGTTTTACAGATTTTTCCAAGACACAAGGGGAAAAACTTGAAAAAATTGCAAGCCATTTCCACCCTGGCCATCTGCAGCCCAAGACACTTGTTTTTACTCTTAGAGCACTAGTAGAATATTTGTGACTTCAACATGATATAAACGATCGATACCCACTAAACTCAGTAGCCACGCAGCTCTTTAGAACCTCTAATTTCATTGGACCTGTGTACCACGCAGCTCTATTGTTTTTAGGTCTAGGGTCTATTGTTAGCCATTGTTGTGTTGTTTGTTCTATTGTTTTCTCAGCTTATCAGAGAAGACCTTGTAAGAGCTGCGTACCGCCCCACTAAACTTTCTGGCTAAAACTGAAATTTATCATGGAAAAATTTCGTTGCATAGGCCTGTGACGTTTCCCTGCAACAAGGTTTTAATTAACTGGCATGCTTAACCAAATTGAACAACAGGTAAAACAATATTTAGAGTCAATGATAAATGTGTTAAATCTCAACCATACCATGTGCCATACCTTCTGTCTGTTGCGATAAATCGCATAGGCTGCTAACACCAGGAAAATGGACGACAGGATAAAGGCAGCAAAGTGGCTCGACTTGTGCTCAAGAGGATCAGAACCACGGTTGACAGCACTGAGCAAAGAAAATAGAACGATCAAAGAGGGAAAAAGGCAAAACAGAATTTGTATGGCGATGAAGCCCACAGGAAACCCCAAAGCTTAAAATTAAAAGTTTGCAGCATTTGCGATTTCACTGATCACCTGAATATTTCGATTACTTTTCGTGGAGATATATAGGCTGCAGTGGCTGGCAAAAGTTTCCGCGGCAGTTGGAAGAACACCTAATAGCTGGCTTAAGGCATATAATAGTTTTGTATAGTGATTTCCCCGCAGGTTAGATGTTATTGTGAAACACAAGAAACATCATAAATCACCTGTCATTCCAATAATTTTGTGAATAATTGTCATCAAGATCATCAAGGTAATCCTGGTCTTCCTGTATTATAAAAACAAATTAAACTGCTTACATATTTGAACAAAGAATTTATAGTTCACTGTAGACGTTTACCACGTAGAAGCTTGCAACTTCCATCTCTATATTTTTATCTCCCATCAATCAGATTCGCTGAATAATTTCCTAGTAAGGAATCTGCACTTTCGACGCCATTACTATCAAAATGTGAGGGCGGCCTCGGTGAAGCGGAAAATCTCCAAAGCGGCTATTAATAATAATAATAATAATAATAATAATAATAATTATTATTATTATTATTATTATTATTATTATTTGATAATGCGCAAATTACCATACAATAACATGATCAATAACATGATCAAATGCGTATTACAATAAAATTATAAATACCAAAGCTACTAGAAATATATATTTAAATATATTGAATTATTCTAAGCTTTCAAGGAAATCTTGGACGGAGGACTTTGGGAAGGGTAAATCAATCGGAATCCGTCTTTTGTGCATATATTTAGAGGTTTTGGGTGGTACTAGAACGAAGAAACGTACGGTAGCGTTTTGTCAGTCGGATGTCAAACAATGGATTTAGAGCTTGCCAAGAAGTTCAACGAAGTTCCATGAAGTAAGATGGTAATCGGTCGCATTAGTGTATGGGAATGATGCCACATCTTTCAAGAGTTCAAAATGGAAAGCTTTCAGAGCAACCAGTGTTTCGACTATAAACGGTTTCGGAGAAATCCCAGATGTTTTGTTCTGGATGCAGCCCTGCTCGTGGATTTTCCACGACCACAGGTAGTATTTTACTGCTCCATTAATTATAACCTATTCTCAGAGACGCAGGGGCAGCTAGTCAGGGCGGGAGGGCAAACATGTGCGCAACGATTTTTTCCTTCGCGTTCAGTTAGCTTGAAACAGGCTGCACGGTTAGTAGAGGTTCGACTATACTGGCATTTCATTTACCTTTATATCATAATTATCACTTGCCTCAACATGGTATTCAGACCAAGATGATGGATTCTTCGGCATGGAGCTTTCACCAGCCTTTGGATATTGCAGTTCATCGTCAACACGATCTTCAGATGAAAATGTTGGATTCTTCGGCCTAGAGCTTTCACCAGCCTTAGGATCTGCAGTTTCAATTCCTTGTTTATCGATAACACTGTGTAGAGATGAAAATGATGGATTCTTCAGCCTGGAGCTTTCACTATCCTTAGGATCTTCCGCTTCACTTTCTTGTTTAACGTCAACACTGTGTTCAGATGAAGATGATGGATTCTTCAGCCTGGAGCTTTCACTATCCTTAGGATCTTCCGCTTCACTTCCTTGTTTAACGTCAACACTGTGTTCAGATGAAGATGATGGATTCTTCAGCCTGGAGCTTTCACTATCCTTAGGATCTTCCGCTTCACTTCCTTGTATAACGTCAACACTGTGTTTAGATGAAGATGATGGATTCTTCGGCTTGTAGCTATCACTATCCTTAGGATCTTCTGCTTTACTTTCTTGTTTCTCCTCAAGATGGTCTTCTGCTTTACTTTCTTGTTTCTCCTCAAGATGGTCTTCAGATGAAGGTGACGATTTCTTCAGCTTGGAGCTATCACTATCCATAGGATCTTCCGCTTTACTTTCTTGTTTCTCCTCAACATGGTCTTCAGATGAAGGTGATCGATTCTTCAGTTTGGAGCTATCACTATCCGTAGGATCTTCCGCTTTACTTTCTTGTTTATCCTCAAGATGGTATTCAGATGAAGGTGATCGATTCTTCAGCTTGGAGCTATCACTATCCGTAGGATCTTGCGCTTTACTTTCTTGTATCTCCTTAAGATGGTCTTCAGATGAAGGTGACGATTTCTTCAGCTTGGAGCTATCACTATCCTTAGGATCTTCTGCTTTACTTTCTTGTTTATCCTCAAGATGGTCTTCAGATGAAGGTGACGATTTCTTCAGCTTGGAGCTATCACTATCCTTAGGATCTTCCGCTTTACTTTCTTGTGAATCCTCAACATGGTCTTCAGATGAAGGTGACGAATTCTTCAGCTTGGAGCTATCACTATCCTTAGGATCTTCTGCTTTACTTTCTTGTCTATTCCCAACATGGTCTTCAGATGAAGATGATGGATTCTTCAGCTTTGAGCTTTCACTATCCTTAGAATCTTCCGCTTCGCTTCCTTGTTTATCTTCATAATTGTCCCAAAAATTCTTCATAGAATCTCGTTTTAAAGAATAGGCTGCGGGAGAACATATTTCTATTGGTATTTATCAAAAGTGACAACAAAATTCTCAAATCTAATGGCTTATTAGTATCCCCAAATTGGAGCCGTACTACATGCAATTTGACTGCACCTGTTAGCTGCAAATGCGTTGCAATAGGGCAGTTGTACTTGAATGCGTTTCTTTTTCATGCTCGTCGAAGAAAACTGTCAATCTTTTATTCACCAAAACGTTTAGCCTATTCCTATGTCGTCCCATCTTAACTTCAAGAACATTAAGGCTATGACAATGAAACCTAAAGGGTACATAGTACGTCCAAAACTGTGTCCTTTGCGGTCCGCACAATGGAACAATGGCGTCATATGACGTAGTTATTAGGTAACTAGTAGTAATCATAGATTATAGTGCGTCTCCTTATCCCGTGGCACCTCGTTTTGACCTAGTACCTGAGTTTCATGAATTAATTCAGCCACTGTTAAAAAGGGCTATGTCGCGAGATATGTCGTGCAAGCAAAAACGTCGGGCCGACATCAAACAAATTCACGCTATCGCCGTGGGATCGGGCAAAATTCTGCCGTGCTGTGTACTCCGCTGAAAGGTCTCAGATTTTTCCGACATATAAATAGTATATTTGTCTTGATTTCATTTCGGTTATTTCTTCGATTCTGAAATCATACTCCTCAGTACATGTACTAATACCGGAACTGGAAATGAGAAATTTCTGAGAAAGCCTGAAAAAGTACTCCCGTGATAAACTTCTTGGACACCACGCTAATGGAGCATGAAATCGACGATTAAGTCACGCAATATTCAACGTAAATTTCGCAGGATTTTTCGGATAAAATTACAACTACCAGTTGCAAGTAAGACACAAGACTGTTGAATATAATTCCTTTATTAACTAGAAAAATTTTAGTCACAAAACTGCGAAATCTGCGTTCGCCTGGCACGGCCTGTCAGTGAATTGTTGCCACAAGACATAAACATCGTAAAGAACGACGTCGGTATTTAGGTGAAAGCTTCCCAAATCAAGCAGAGAACATTTAAAACATACCAGAACGGTAGCGAGGAAATTCTAATGACTTCTTGCTTGATTCCAAAGAGACCCAACAACTTACTTGGTCCGGAGAAGAACCTTCGTCCAATTTTTCCACTGCGTACTTTTAGTAGGCATTGAAATATTGAGCCGTACGATTCCAAAATCAGGAAAATATCCTAAACTAAATCAAGACAAATAGATTATTCACATGTGACATTTCGGAACCCCAGCTTCCCAGGATAATGCCTGATTTACACGCGCTGGGACAGTGCTGGATACTATTATATTGTGACGTTTCAAGATGGCGCAGATTTGGTACCGACACTTTTCTCGATTCGTTCCGCCTAGACGACGCGCTAAGCATGCTGGATACTATTGTGACGTTTCAAGATGGCGCAGATTTGGTACCGACACTTTCTCGATTCGTTCCGCCTAGCCGACAAGATTAGGAAGCGTCTCCTTCGTCGACGCAATTAGTTATACGGCCGCCATCTTGGATTTCTAAATTTTTTAAAACCTCTTAAAAACCGTCCAAATTGACTCAAAATTAATCAAAACCAATAAATAAACGCTAAATTACGTAAAAATATAAAGGTTATACCAATAAACATTGTTTTTCTTCATTCAAAGGTACAAATATGAAAATTTCAAAAAACATGGCTGTCAAAATCTTGTTGCCATGAAAACATCAGTCACGTGATCAATAAGTTGTCATATGAAATTGTTGTCAGATAAATGTTAGGAAAAATCACAAAGTTTGATGGCGTTTGAATACATATTAAAAAAGTCATGAATGTCAAAAGTTTAAGCGCTGGCACTTCTTAAAAAAACTACGGGTACACACTTCGTGAAACAATAATGCTCAGAGCATGTTTTTGAGCAAAATGGAAATTACACCTGAACATGTCATGTGTGAGTGTTTTACAGAGTGTGAACAAAAGAAATGAACATTATGTAATACCAACCTTTTTGGGTAACAACAGAGGGTTTACATGTTTCAGTACAATTGTTTTCTGTATCAAAGTTGTTTCCATTCCCTTGGCATCCTCCATAAATAAACTCGAAACACTTATTACTCATGCACATAGCGGCATGAGTCAAGGTCTCGGTGAGGTTTCTTTTCGTCCCGCTTTTTGTAGTCACAAATTGCCTTGCTTTTTAAAGTTTCCCATATCCCGCGGGACAACTTTCACTGGTCTGATTGGTTGACACGCGACCTCGTGATTTCGGCGTGCTCGTAATCACGTTCTTGTTTTCAAATAGCTGAGTCAAGCCACTAGCATTTGGACTTCACCGGAAAAGAAATTACGTTTTTCGATGAGAATTTATGTTGATATCAATTTGTGATTGAATTTTTTTTGTGTTGTCGCTACTTTTGGAGCAATGCTTATAAAACGTGTTTAAATTCAGTTATAAATTCAGTCGTAATAAATGATATCTGATATTATGTAAACAAAACAAGACTTACATGTCACGCAAAATTCGTTGAGAGGGAAGGGGTGCGTGACCCACCCAGTTAAAATAAACCATAAAACGTTATTATGCAAGCGCATGAGTACAGGCTACCAGCTAGCCTCTTGTTAACAGAACTTTTGTAATACCATCTGGGAAAGGCAGCACGGCACGGACCAGTTTCTGGTGGTAATTTGCACAGGTCTGATTGAATAACCAAAAGGTGCTTGTTTTAAGAACAATATAATTGTACACATCAAAACAGGATAGATAGCCTACGTGACTCAAACAGAAAATGCAATCAGGGCAAAGGTTATTGATAAGCTCGACATGCCTTCGACATAACGAATAAGAACAATTGGCAATAATAAATGTCCGTGAAACATTCCATGAGCTTTGGATAACGGTAATAAATAAAAGGAGCATCATTGCTATAATGTACTTCGGATATGCAAAGTGGGTTCAAGATATCCAGAAGCCGGGGAAATCTGATCATTGGATTTTCAATCCAGAAAACCTCATACTGTATTTTAAAAAAAACTGTAACTAAGTTGTTTCCAAAAATATCCCAGAAAGAAAATAAAGACATAGAACACATAGATCCTCTATGACAATGTGCATGCACTTCATTCTAAAAGCTTTCAAAAAGGTTAAATGCTGGGTGAAGATTTGGAAATATGGTTGGTGTGCAAGACTAGAAATGTTCGAAATTTTCGGAATGTTGTATAGTAGCTGGTACGAGCAAAGCAGAACAAAATGAATTTATGTGAATTTATTTCTGTTGGCTGTAACCTCTGACATTTTGGCTTTGTGGTTATTTTCCAAGGAATATTTTAATATTGCCAGAAACTCATTGTTAGCTATATGTAAAAATAAGACAAAATCAAGGCGTTCTTAACAAACTGTCAGCCTGGTTATGTTCACTTCCTTAAAATTTTGGCCAATCCCAGTCTCAATGTTCTTATAAAAAAGAGTGTATCTTGAATCGTTTTGGCTCAGTTTTCTGATCTTCACTTTTTGTTGCTATGTTTTGCTCGTATAAGAGTTTGGCTTTCTAGTCTGGAAAGATACAGTTGCTTTCGTTGTCTCGCACTTGAACTACGTAGGTAGGTACAGTGTAAGATGATGACTTGGGTTATTAAAAACTGTCTTGATCTTAATTAATGTAAAAGTTTATAGCTGTCATCATGTTTAAAGTTTTCGGTTATTCAGCCATGTAGTTATTCATAGTTTTTTTGCTCGGTTTTAATATTCTTTCTTTTCCTTGACCGACAATATTTTTTGTTTCAGTGTGTCTCGATTAATTATTTGCTGTTTTTTTTCCGTGTGTCCTTGTAACACATCTTGTTTTTGATGCAGTTTCGTGCATGCGTAACACTGCGTTTCAGCCAATTAAACAGTTAATATTGGACCAGAAAGTCGCTTTGCCTTTATAGTTGTAACTGAAAATGTTATCTTGATCAATCTTCTTGGATACAAATGTTATCTCTTGCAAAGCCTTATTCGTTACAAACAGTAAAATCAAATTTAATAAAATAATAATAGTAATTAAAATACAATGTCTGATTGTTAAAGGCAGATATAGAACGCAGTATTGCATTAAGCTTTAGTCTCGTCTTGTTATGCTGAAACCTTGTTTCTACAGACACCCCACTATTACGAACAGGAATTATATCCACATGAGAGCCGGGAAAATTGCTATGGACTCTTGCTTAATTGGCCCTTACATAATAAGGATCTAAAATCGGTAGGTGTCTGATCTATAAATTGGAGTTGTATTGTAATCTGACATCAGCAAAAGGAACTAATTGAAATCTGCAGTCAACCGAAGTTCTAACGGTCCGTACAGATCCTACTGTACAATAATTTAAACGCACACTTAAGCCAAATCAATCAAGAGATCTACCTCTTCCCGCGCGCAATTGTACAGAATTATACCGAACTGTTGAAACTAGAATTAACATACCTAAATTGTCATTCGTTTTCAGCGAACCATCAGGCGATGAATGCGCGTTTATGAGACACAAGGCAAGTAATATTACCACCAAGCTCATTCGCGAATTCATCCCAACACGCCAAAGAATATCTTGATGAAACCGTCCTTCAGAAACCTCAGCTGAGAAAACGAAAACACTTACGATAAGAAAGCGATCGATCGACGAAACATCAAACCGTATTTGCGTCAACTCAACGCGGAAACTAAACTATGCCACTGAAGTTGTCACGTCCGGCTGATTAGGCCCTGGGAATGAGTTGTTTACAAGAGCACGTCTGCGACAACCTCGCCCGAAGGGTGACAGGGACGGGGAGGCGCCGCGCATTTCCCTTTCGTAAACGCTCGATGCCATTTTAGCGACACTTAGAAAACGTTTCACCAATTTTAGAATTATTTTTTCCATCAGAAAAAGAAAAATGGAATATAATTACCTGGAATCGAACCCGGAATCTCTGCATGCTAACATCTCTCTTTTATCACTTGACCACTGGGTTGATCCGAAAACCCAAGAAAAATTTAATCAATCCTTTATTTATACACGTGACAACAAGGGGCTAGTAAAGCTCGTTAAAACATGTACGTGTGGAATCTAAACATATTACAATAAGATAATAAAACAGAAACAATAAAATATGATTACAATGAGAAAAAAAAATACTATTTACAAAAATGTGAATTATGTCATTCAGCATTTCCCATATGTACGTTTAGTGCCTTTTTAAATTTGGCAAGGCTAACACTTTCTCTAATTCGGGGCGGCATCGACCGTTTGCTAATAATGGCATCGACCGTTAACAATGGCATCGACCGTTAACGAAAGGGAAATCAGCGGAGGCGCCATATGATTTGTTGGTGTAGTTTTCGGAATTTTCTGTCACGAACAGGGTGTACAATTCATGGTATAATTCATCCCCGAGCGAATAACTTGCAACTCTGCCTAATTAGAGCTGGACTAACTGCAAAAAAAAACTTTAAAATGCAAGGCTGATCAGACAGCTGAATTTGTTTGGTTTCTTTTAATATTGCTCAATATTTCGGTTAGACAAAACTAACCTTCATCAGGGGTTAAGAAACATTTTGCAACTGTTTGTTCAAGTGGTCCTTGCATTGTTACAGAAGTCACTGGACTAACTGCGTTTGAATTTGGTCATGCAGTAAATAACAGAGTCATAATAGCGAGGAATCCTCCTTTTACAGTATACTCCTGGTATAAAACAAAACAAATGAATTCAAAAATTGAATTCCCAAGGATGCGTGACACTTATAAAGAAGAATTTGAAAAAGAAAAAAAAAAGTGTTGGAAAAATAAAATAAAAATGTTTTTAGAAAGTGTCAAGCTAATTTCTTCAACGATGTTTCGGGCTTGGCTTTTCATCAGGTTGATGACCGTTGTTTTGAACGCGACTTGTTTTATTTGAAAAATTATGATAGCACGCGCTAAGAAAATAGTGCATGATCGTGCGCAGTTCAGAGGAAATGGAAAACCGTGTTGAGCCCATGCGGTTGCATGGTGCCCAACTTGAAGATGGTTTCCATTTCCACTTGTTTCCTTTTGAGGTTGGTACCGATACATAACCTCAGTCCCCTGACGACAATGTCCGACAGTGAATGGCCAGTAGAGTTGAAATGTTCGCAATTGGGAAACCGGGAGTGTTTTTTTGAACACTTCGAAGGTGTTCGCCAAAGCGTTCACGCAGACTGCGAACGGTTTCCCCGATGTGTAAACGGGAGCACCGACGCAGGAGATACAATATACCACGTTCCCTGATTGACAAGTAAAATGTTCACGGATCGTAATTGAAACATTTGGGCGACGGAGGTTGATGTTCGACGTGATGTATTGACAGGTACGGAACCAAGAACGTAGACAAGCGAAGGTACCAGGCTGTTCGGTGGGGTAGTGGTAATCGGAATGCACGAGGATGTCTCTCAAATTTCCGTCGCGTCGAGAAGAGACGACCGGCCGATATGGGAAGATATCCCTGGTCTTGGGATCACGGGATAAGATGTCAAAGTTATCCAGGAGGATCCGCGTGATGCGACCGTTAAAGGATGGTGTGTTGATACCAGGGGAATCCTGTCTTGGATGTTGTCCCGCATACGTGTGACCAGCGCGTCCTTTCTAACAAAAAATTGAGCCAACTCTGTTGAGATCATTGTTCAGAGAGATAGAGGGGTACCCACGTCATTGCTTCAAAGAAGCCGATCATTTCTCTGGACTTAGAAATGAAGTCGCCATCCTCTGAGCAAAGACGTCTTACTCCTGTTATACATTATTAGAGACATTAACTCCATTCGATAGGAAACCCACCGTTTGCACGATAACAAACTGATCCTGCTGAGCTTAATTTCGGTGCTGAATTTGCCACAAGTTTAAACTTATCTTCAAAACAATACAAATATAAACATACAAAATGAAGACAGTCAAACCTGAAGAGTGGCCAACTCAGTGACCTCTTAATACGGTTTAACAATATTTTGTATTAATTAGTAACTTCTTAAGGTCCGGCCAAACGAATGCAACATTTCAACGCAACATCTTGCAACATTGTTGCGCAGAACGTGTTAACACGCGTTTGGCCATCCTGTTGCAACATGTTGGATGGTGTTGGATCAAATTTGACCATTTTCAAACTGTTGCGACAGTGTGGCCAAACGCGTGTAACACGTTGCGCGCAACAACGTTGCAAGATGTTGCGTTGAAATGTTGTGTTCGTTTGGCCGGGCCTTTACGTTTAAGAAGTCGTAGGTGTGACTGCGCTAGACTGCCAGCCGGTGGGTGTTTCTTGGTGTTGCGGAAGCCATTGTTGGTTAGCTTTTGTATTGTGGTGTGGGTATTGTTCAGGGTCTTTTGAATCTTTTGTTTTACGTCATTTGGTGATCACACCATCCGCAACACCAAGAAACTACCCAGCCGGTTAACAGTTGATCTCTGGATCGTCCGACAAGCAGGCGAGGGGAAACTGGGGAAGAGTCCTCTCCTCCAGTTTTCTTCGGCTCGTTCTCTCGCGCCCAGTCTTGCCGAGCTCGACTGACTGCAAAGGGCCTTTCAAAATATATCAAACAGACGCACGTAAAGGCTCGTACCATTTTCAATGAAAGGGTTACCTTTTCTGAATAAAACAATAATCAGAGTTTTAACGATTTTTTCAAGACAGGAGCGATAAACTTGAAGCAATTAGCCCATATTTTTTTAAATGCCGATTCATTTCCAACCTGGCTATCGGTAGCCTGATTCTCAGACGTCCGAGGTCGGACGTTTGAGAATCAGGCTAGGCTATCACTGAGCCGCCGAAGACACGTTTTGTTTTTTAATATAGAGCACCAGTAGAATAATTATAAAATAAACCTGAACCATTAGTTTTGGGTTTCCATTGATATAAAGATTTCTTTTGGCTTTTTAAAGTAACACTAAAAAAATGGTAACATAGCCCCTTTAAAATGTGGTCTGTGTTCCGTCAGATTTATCGTTATTTTACCTTGGTGTGGTTCACTGATGATTCCGTACATTTCACACTGAGTCCTGCCTAGGTTAACTTGGTGTATCCCTGATCATAATGTATGGTACTTCATGTACCCCTTATTGTAATGTATTTAGATATATTGCAGCGTAATTTGGGGTCGGATTACAGTATCTAGGGTTGAAGCACTGATTTTAGTATTTAGGTTTAAGCACTGATTCCAGTATTTCCAGTGTATCGAAAGGGTTAGTTCTTATATATGGTCTGGGTTGGCAGCATATTATCTTATATCCCTTAAAAATTACAATTTCCGGCAGCTAATCCTCGGTGGTACAGTGGATAGTGTGCCTGGAGTAGATCATACGGCCCGGGTTCGATTCCCTATTCTGCTGTTTTTATCTTCTTTTTCTACTGAAATAAAAACTAAGTGTTTAAATACAAAATAATAAGGGATACACCAAGTACATACCGAGTCCTGTACGGCCAGCTATAATCATGTTTTCAACAGGAGGCTGCCAAGATTTGAGATTTAGTAAAGTTCATGTCTTGTAATTTCCCTAGTTTCATTCTTACAGTTAACGTTTCTTGCCATTTATAAATGTCGACGAAAAGCTAAAGTATATAGAGTCTATTTGTTCTGTGTTTTGAAAGTTATGCCAAACAATTTCTTTGAAGTACAGTGAAACCTGTATATAACGGCCATGGCCACCCTCGGGACTTAAGAACTGGCCCTTAATTAAATTAATTCAGGATGGCCGCTTAATACAGGATCACGAAAAACACTCACTGAGCGTGGTAAAATGTCATGAATTTTAATGAGGCATCATACAACAACGCTTCGTTCAAGCAAAAACCAAGACAATAAACGCTCTTTCAGACGATCTCTTACTCTGAGCAAGGTTGCTAACTTGTAACTGTAACGATGAATACTGAGGTAACGTTATGTAAAGGTACAATCAATAATTATGGTCTTTTACTCTACTACAATATACAGTATTTCTATGACTATACTATACAGTAGAGGGATTAACGTTAAGACCGTGAAACAGTTACTAAGTTAGTAGGCACTAGTAGACACTAATTCCATTGTTTTCTTTTGTTTAGTTTTAGCTAATTTTGATTAATTGCTAGATAATGTTTCACGGTCTTACGAAAATCACTCTAGCTTTGTCATTTCTTTAGTGATATATGATGGATCGCATCTTAAACACAATAAAATACCGCGTAAAATGACATTTGGCTTTAAGTTTCCATTCACGGGTGACCGCTTAATACAGGTAAAAATAACAAGGAAAGACAAACATAGGACTGCCAAAGGGTGGCTGCGGCCGCTCAATACAGGTAACAAATGCAGCGTTTGTATGGGCCAAAAATCGGGACTGTGAAAATTGGCCGTTTAACATATAATATAGGGTGGCCGCTTAATACAGGGCCGTTATATTCAGGTTCCACTGCAATCCTTAAAAGCCATTTTATCGATGGTGCGCATTTACACTAAATAAAAACATAATTAAAGGGGCGGAAGCGAAAAATATATTAATCAGATAGCAAACTAGGCTCGATTTCCGGGTTTACCTCGGTGTAAGAACCTGTGACTTTTTCCACTGTTTTTTACCTTTGTAGTATTGCATTCCCAGTTGACTCTATTGTTTTATGCCTTTTGTTTTCTTTGTTTTACGTCACTCGTGAATTTGACAGGTTCTTACACCGAGGATGAGCCCGATTTCCAGCCATTTTGTGTGTGCGATGGGTCTAAATAAAGTTTGTCCGGAGAATATGGTTGATCCTCAACAGCTTACCCCAAAGTATCATTTCGCTACCGGTTTCCTCGAAAATACATATTTCTGAATGTATGTTATCCATTTTTAGTGTCAAACCTTCGTATTTCTTACCCTAATTATGGCATTCGATAGTTACTTACTTATCCTCTTCGGGCCCACGAGGACTCTTGAGGCCGGATGGCATTCGATGATATTCTATAATTCTATTGAAAGGTGTGTTTATTCGGATCTTTTTTTGTATGCTAATACTTTCAATTATCAAGCGTTAAGTCTGCCGCACACTTGAGGAAATTGCATGGCGAGCTTGAAATCACGTGAGCTCGCCATGCAATTTTATTGGCTAATCGATTAATTTGGCTCAGCCAGATTCTCGCGGCGCCCGCACACGATGAGGGATTTGTCTCACGAGGCAAAAAATAGCAAACACGACAGATATTGGCCTCACGGCCTCGCAAGGCGAAAAACTCACAAAATCTCCAGCGCACACTTGAGGAAAAAGCTGAGTTAACTGCCCCGCGAGGAATTTTGCTCAGCACTTTCCTGAAGTGTGCGGCAGGCTTTAGTCTACTCAAATATCTCCGCTGTAGTTTACTGACGAAAACACATTTTGTACTTTACTTGATTTAAAACTCTGTAAACTGTTAACACAAACGTAAAATTAATGGACTTCAGATTTTGGAAAAGTTTACTCAGTCACTGTCGATGAAGAAGCTTGACAACTTTCTACCTTTCTATCCAACTGCTTTTCTCGATAAAATTGTTTCCATTTTCTGCATGCTTAAGATGGTCTTAAGCCAGCCGCACACTTGAGGAAAGTGCTGAGCAAAATTCCTCGCGAGGCAGTTAGCTCAGCTGTTTCCTCAAGTGTGCGCTGGATTTTTGGTGAGTTTTTCGCCTCGCGAAGTCGTGAGGGAAATATCTCTGTCGTGTTTGATACTTTTTGCCTCACGAGACAAATTCCTCATCGTGTGCGGGCGCCGCGAGAATCTGGCTGAGCCAAATTAATCGATTAGCCAATAAAATTACATGGCGAGCTCATGTGATTTCAAGCTCGACATTCAAGATGGCGGACAGGAGTGTGGTTAACGAAGCTATCCTAGAGGATACACTTGTCGAGTTCTATGCAGCCTTGTTTGTTGCATGTTTACTGTATTTTAAAAATCTAATAAAATGCTAAATTTAAATTATATCCTAAGAATATTCTAAAAAAGTGGATATTAAAACTTCGTTTCAATATCAATTACAGCAATTGCAGTTATACAAATGTAATATTACATTTTGTATATCCTGAGTGGACCACAAACAAACGGAGCAGGGGGAGCAGGGGTGACGCAGGGGTGAGAGCACTCGCCTCCCACCAATGTGGCCCGCGTTTGATTCCCGGCCCCGGCGTCATATGTGGGTTGAGTTTGTTGTTGGTTCTCTCCTTGCTCCGAGAGGTTTTTCTCCGGGTACTCCGGTTTTCCCCTCTCCTCAAAAACCAACACTTCCAAATTCCAATTGGACCTGGAAAGTGTCCGCAATTAGTACTCGCGTACTAAATACTTTGACACTTAAATAAATTGATTTGATTTGATTTGATTTGATAAGAAGAGCTGCGAGAAGTTTTAACATCTCGCCGTCATCCATCTTTCTGACGAGGAATTTTGCTCAGCACTTTCCTCAAGTGTGCGGCAGGCTTTAGATGTACATTGTAATTTTTATATTGCTCTTCAGAACGAATCAGTTCTCACTGGTATGCTGGCAAATTGATTCAAAATAATTCAGTTCAAAACACACTGGAATTGACCGTTTTGTCCTAACACTAACAAAGGTAATCCTTGTCGACGGAATTGATTTTATGGCACGCTCTAAGTTTAGCGTGTTTACCTTTCCTTCGCTCGTGATGCTTGTGATTTTCATTATTTATAAAAATAGATTGGATACTCAAACAATATGTACATAAATTATACGTGTAAAGTCCAACTTGTAAATACACACTGGAATACCGTGCACTGACGTGTAGCATAGACGTAAAAGAACCACTGAGGACGTAACAAAAGGTAGAGTCTACCTTCTATAGCTCAGAAGGAGGTCGGACACTTACTGAGTATTATATAACGTGTTGTCAACACTTAGAATTTTATTTTCAATAAATTTTCAAGTGTAAAAAAGAAAATCTAAAATCCCCACTCAGGATTGAACCTTTGACCTCAGCTAGGCTTAGACTTACATAGCCTACCGTACCACGGTACCACCTAGCTTCTCGGGTTGCTTAGTCCTAAATTTAACTATATAAACTGCTGACCCCAACCTCAACTGCAAGCTAACCAGTTACTCCGTTATATAAGTCTCAGTAAGGTGTCCAACCTCCTTCTGAGCTATGGAATCTAGCAATTTCCGTAACAAAACCATTAGCCTGCGAATACAGCCGCCTCTCATCGCTCCCGGCCGCTAAAGGCGTTCGCGTGACAGCCGCCTCTCATCGCTCCCGGCCGCTAAAGGCGTTCGCATGAGAGAGCGTCTGCGATTTACTTTGAGAAATTCCATACTGATGACGTAAATCACCCGTCGCTAATCTCGTATAATTATAATAATGTGCATGCGGTGAAACCAAATGAAATGAAAGGTGTTGACAGGCCCATCACAAATCCAACTAGTGCCTGGCGTGTTTGTTATGACCTATGTTCACTGTGTTTCAATTGTAGTTTGATTTTTACAGTTTAGCCCTGATCAGTATGTCTTTTCAGTAAAGATCTACCCCTTTTTGTATGAAACAAGGGGAGATTGTGATTCATTTGTCCATGAGGATGTAGGCGCACAGGGTTGTATTGCGTTACAACGGATAACATTTCCTTGCGTGCAGTTCTAGTGGTTTATTATTTCTGTTTCCATCTTTGCCGTGAAAATATTGGCGAAAGAAACTGCCATTTTCGACCGCGGCCATTGCGGTGCCATGAGTCTAAAGGCAGTCTTTCTGCTAAAACCAGACTGATGATGATAATTACGGGATTCTTCTTACCATGTATCGCCAATAAATGTTCATTCATCCAGACGTGCACGAGTGGCGCCGTTTGAAATATCAGTGACTTGCTATATCCGGTCGGTAAATTGACAAAAGTAGAAAAACCTCTTCACCGCAGATAAAACTATAAAAAGCCTGAAACTGATTTGCTTGTAACGTCAAAACATTAAACATAGGACAAATAGATTGAACACAGAGTCGTACAGTTTCTAACGACAGACAAGATTATCCTCGCAACTGGCGATTGAGTTACAACACTGCATAATTTAAAGCATAATTATGTAAAATTATCAAGTTGGCCAATCAGCACTCCTGTCTTGATGCGGGACAGATTTTCGTCATCAGTATGGAATTTCTCAAAGTAAATCGCAGACGCTCTCTCGCGCGAACGCCCCTAGCGGCCGGGAGCGATGAGAGGCGGCTGTATTCGCAGGCTACAAAACCCTGGCTGTGACCATCCTTAGTGCCATACATTGTTCATGGGTGGGGTGGGGGAGATGAGATCAACAATGGACCGATAGCGGCTGTCTAAGGCGCCTTCATAAGCTGACGTCCGATTTCATTCTAGCTCATTCTCATAAGTGTATGTAAAGCTCCACGAGACATGTGCGCTGTGTAAGTTCTCTTCCTTCCTTCTAATTACAGTTCTTCGCACGCATTTAGCAGGCTTTGCAGAATTTACAACACGTAACATGTCTAACATAATATCAAACGCTAAAAATGAAAGCATAAAATGGCAACCTAAATAAATTAGAGTTCCTCATATAAACACGCATAAAAAAAATTAATAATAATCAAACTAATAATCTTCTAATGACACTGTCAGATCGACTCAGTTAGTGTTCATTTCAAATTAGTTATTCTTAGTCAAAACATAAAGAGGCGAGATAACGTTCTAACAACGTATTTCAATGGTCAACACAACAATTCCAAGCCATTCTTGCATTGGAGTTGCTTTTCAAGGAACATACTTTCTCTTCCAAGGTTTTCATAAGGGAAGTGATCATAACAAGTACACTCGACGACGACCCACCCTGTGTGGGGGTAATGGACACAATTTTTTGGCCTAAAAATTGGAGATGAGACTTAAATATTCTGTGTGCATGAAGCTTGCATTGCTAGTTAAATGGCACAGGAAGATTTGAATTTTTCTCTCAGTTTCTACTCCTGAAAGAATGGGGGCTATACCAACAAGACACCATCTTTTTAGGCGAGGGAGAGGGGGTACATAAAGAGACCACCAGTCTTTTTGTAAAATGGTGGGTTCTGTTTGAGTACAATAGTTTTGACCATTTCCCTAAGGTCGTCGCGTCCGTTACTTTCAGGAATTGCAGGCAAGATCTTACAGTAGATCGATTAATGTCAGATCAACTTGATGTGATACTCGTGGATTAAGTAAGCCTTGAGTTCATGTCGTTTTAATGTACCGGTGCTTTCACCAAAGCGAACACAACCGGGTTAGCCTACCCCTAAATTGACGAGGATGAAAACAATAGCTAAAAATATACTTGTCAAGTTTTTACACCAAAGCAAACCCCACAAACTAAAGTGTTAACCACAGACAATCTCTTCATTGCAAAAATGTTATAATACAGCCTGATTTAATGCTAGTTGATCAGGTTTTACTGGTTAGCAAGGCAACAACCTACAAAAACGTTAGTCGCTAAACAGTGGAATCTCTCGTAAAAGACCATCTCCCCGACTTACGCGGACAACTAAATACAAGTAGAGATTTAGGAGAAGACAGTCAGCCCGAGCATTTGGTTCTACTTTTCAGGCTCCGGCAGCTAAGATGGGCCTCTGGGGACGAGAATGCGGATTAGGCATCTTTCCTGAACCCAAAGATGGTACATGTATCTTTCGAGGGATACATTTGTACCTTTTAATACATAATTGAAAACAGAAAGCTTTTATATTGTATGAAAATCATAAACATAAAAGATATGATCGAAGAGGATTCTTCATGGTGCAACTTGATAATAATTCAAGAAATTTCCTTCCAGAAATTGTTTAAGACTTATGTATGCTGTTTTATTACAATGCGCCGATAAACTAGGAATACACTCTTACTTAACGTTTTCAATTATATGTATATGTATTTATTATACACACTGTCACCTATGACACAGGAAGCCAATATGTCCTCGAGACCAGGAGCTTAATAAGCTCCTGTCGAGACGGAATTATCTCATATCAATAATTGCTATTTAACACCGAATTAACGATTATAGTTAATTCCGAAAACTGACAGTCTGAAAGGAATTCTGGGAAATCAGCATTTTTGTTGAAAAAGAACAATCCTTAGTGTTCGGACAGGACTCGAACCTACGACCCTATGACCCTTCGCTGACTTATCCTCCCGTCTAACCACTGGACCACCCCGCTGCTGGTTGAGCCAACCTCAATTTTTTAACATAATAAAATTCATGCGCTTATTCTACACCCTGTAGTAAGCCTATAAAATCACTCGCTTGAAAATAATTTTAGAAAGTAAATGGAAAAGCTTGATCACCAAACCTCAACAAAAGATTAACCATTTGAAATCAGCGCTTAGGCCTAATCACTGTAGATCAATGATATTCTATGCAAGACTCAAATAAATATCTTGCAGATATGATTTCCCATCGCCTTGTTGTTCGGTAGTCTAGTGGTAAGAAGACGTTCCTAGTAGCGGTAGTTCCGGGTTCGAATCCCGCAGTCCAAATAACATGTTTTTTTTTTTATTTCTTCTTTTCTGAAATGTCCTGGGAAACAGTGTTCGGAATTAACTACAATCGTTAATTCGGTGTCAAATAGCAATTATTGATATGAGATAATCTCGTCTCGAGGACATGTTGCAGAAAGCATACAACCAACCTCAAACCCAGGGCATCCTCCTCCTCCTGGCGGCGCGAAAAGAACCCTGGACAAGACCGCTGAAAAACCCAAAGAATGTTGGGAGTATTTTGTCACGTGACGCTGGAAGAAATGTTGTATTCTGATGTTCATCTTCAATCTTCACCGATTGGCAGCCATATTAGTTTCCTGGCAATCTGGATCCATTGTTCAAACACAACACAGCCCTTTGAACATGTTTCAAGTGACGAAACACTCCGCGATTTTTAGACTATTTCAGCAGCTTTGTCATAGGGTTTGTCCGAGCCTGGCGTGCGTTTCTGGAGAGTCCCGCGAAAACCTTTCGGGCTCGAACAGCTTTTTTATGTGCAGAACGTTTACCAATAAAGATTCGGTTTTTGTTGATTTTAAAAGGAAAGCAATAAACTCTTACGTTTACCACACAAGTTGAGCTGGTTTGCGGGCTAAAAACTTCAACGCCATTCCCTAGAAATTTCTTCGAGAGTTTTGAGAAATGCACGCCTGGGGACGAGGTTGGCATGCCATGCCTCTGGTTCACGAAAGTAGTGCGTTTGCTCTGATTGGTTAGAACAGATAAAATGAGGTTTATAGCAAAGCATAAACAGCTGTGGTAAATTCTACATTTTTAGCACTCCGGTTGGGACGCACAAGTCTCAGGAATTTTCTTTACACTTTTCTTTCACGTTTCCGAAAAAAGGAATGGTGCACCAAGCAAAAAGAAAATAGCGCCTTTCGCCAGTCCATAGAAACCGGTTTTTTTTAAGGCTTATGTAATTTGTATCAAAAGCATTTTCCAAACAATTCTTTCCAACAAGTGCATTTGACACGTTCTTTGTACATTTTCAAATATTTTCTAATTTTTAAAAGAAATTTACTCTTGTGGTAATCAGCGAACTCTAATAAACATATGTCGAGTTTGCACTTTTCATTGAAGGCATGGCCTCCTCTACGTTGGTTTCCAGTTTCCTGTAGCCACGCCTTCTGCTGCCACTATCGTCTTTGCCCTCTATAACGATTGCAATAATCTGTGGGGAAAATACAGAATGAGAATACAGGTAAATGTAAAAACTCGACTATTGCTCGAAAAAGTAACTCGGATTGTGGAGGAACATGAGGATTGAAACTTGATTGAAGAGGGACTGTAGAATATAAAGAAACAAATAGAAAAACATATGCTGCATTAAAGAATCTTGAACATCGAACAGCAGCTACTTTACGAACAATTTTGCTTATTCAAGAATCTCTGTGCCCAAAAGAGAATGTTCTGTGTACACTAATGTATGTTATAACTTCACAGCTTGTCAACGTCAAGCTGCGAAATTCTTGACTAGCAGTAGTCGACCTTTGGGTCAATATCGATAACAATGACTCATAAAACTGATAACAAGGACCAGCATATTTTGCAACTTCCCATGAATGCATGAATGCAAAAAAATGCGACTATAAAAAAGGCAATGCTATACCTTCTGTCTGTTGTGATAAATCACATACGCAGCAAACACCATGACGATGGACGTCAGGAAAAATGCAGCAAAGTGGCTTGAAGTGTGCTCAAGTGGATCAGAAGCACGATAGATAGAACTGAGCAAAAAGCAAAAAAGAAAACAGGTTAGGGACCTCACCAATCAATCAATCAATCAATCAACCGCTTTTAGTTACCACGCAAAACAAAACTAGAGGGGATAAAACGTGTATGTACAACTGTACGTGTATGTGACGAGGAAGCCCAAAGAAAACCGGAAGGCTTAAAATTGAAAGTTATCACAAGGGATCTTTGAGACGTTATTTGAGATTTCATGTGCAATTTCAAATCGATTGTTTAAGCCACAGTCATATACAAGCAATTTTAACTGAATCGATTGTAAACGTTTCTCGTGGAGATCAGAATTGTTGGCGAAAATTGTAGCGTCAGTTGCAGGCACATCGCCTAGTGTTTTTCTACAGTTAATTAAGAGTGATATACATGCAGATATTATCGTGAAAACACAGGAAACATTATAAATCACCTGTCCTTCCTATAATTGTTCTGTAAATTATTGTCATCAAAGTCATCAAGGTCTTGAGATGAAGACCATGAATTCTTCAGCTCGGAGCTATCACTATCTTTAGAATCTCCCGCTTTGCTCTCTTGTTTATCCTCAACACGGTCTTCAGATGAAGGTGAATTCTTTACCTTGGAGCTATAACTATGCGTAGGATCTTCTGCTTTACTTTCTTGTTTCTCCTCAACACGGTCTTCAGATGAAGGTGAATTCTTTACCTTGGAGCTATAACTATGCGTAGGATCTTCTGCTTTACTTTCTTGTTTCTCCTCAACACGGTCTTCAGATGAAGGTGAATTCTTTACCTTGGAGCTATAACTATGCGTAGGATCTTCTGCTTTACTCTCTTGTTTCTCCTCAACACGGTCTTCAGATGAAGGTGAATTCTTTACCTTGGAGCTATAACTATGCGTAGGATCTTCTGCTTTACTTTCTTGTTTCTCCTCAACACGGTCTTCAGATGAAGGTGAATTATTTACCTTGGAGCTATAACTATGCGTAGGATCTTCTGCTTTACTCTCTTGTTTCTCCTCAACACGGTCTTCAGATGAAGGTGGATTCTTCAGCTTGGTGCTATCACTATCCTTAGGATCTTCCGCTTTACTTTCTTGTTTATCCTCAACATGGTCTTCAGATGAAGGTGAATTCTTTGGCTTGGTGCTATCACTATCCGTAGGATCTTCTGCTTTACTTTCTTGTTTATCCTCAACATGGTCTTCAGATGAAGGTGAATTCTTTGGCTTGGTGCTATCACTATCCTTAGGATCTTCTGCTTTACTTTCTTGTTTATCCTCAACATGGTCTTCAGATGAAGGTGAATTCTTTAGCTTGGTGCTATCACTATAATTAGGATCTTCCGCTTTACTTTCTTGTTTCTCCTCAACACGGTCTTCAGATGAAGGTGAATTCTTTAGCTTGGAGCCATCACTATCCTTAGGATCTTCCGTTTTAGTTTCTTTTTTAATATCAACATGGTCTTCAGATGAAGGTGAATTCTTTGGCTTGGTGCTATCACTATTCTTAGGATCTTCCGCTTTACTCTCTTGTTTATCCTCCAGATGGTCTTCAGATGAAGGTGATCGATTCTTCAGCTTGGAGCTATCACCATCCTTACGATCTTCCGCTTTAGTTTCTTGCTTATCCTCAACCCGGTCTTCAAATGAATTTGAACTTGACTTGGACTTGATTTTGCTTGAGACGTTATGGTTGTCCAAATTATTCATGGAATCTTGTTTGAAAGAAGAGACTGTTGGAGAGAACACATTAGTGCTTTTAGTATCAATTATAACAATTACAAAATTCTCAAATCCAATTGACCAATTGTAGCCCCAAATTTAAGCCCTAATACTTGGACAGTGTACCCGTCATATCTGATACATGCAATTGGACAACACGTGCATAACATGTGCTCTAATAGGGCAGTTGCACTCGAATGCATTTCTTTTTACATGGTCCTCGAAGGAAACTGTCCACCTTTATTCACCAAAAAATTTAACCTATATCTTTTTTTCTCATATTTTCTTGGTGTCATCCAATTCTGTCAGTCTCTGCAATCATACTTGTGATCAGCAAATCGGACTCCCACATTGTTTATCACTCGTATGATTACAGACCGAACTGGACTCCACTCTGGCCTATTACATGTACCATTATTTACTTGTGATCCTATTCTGTTTTCAACATGGGTATTTATTGAAGAGATGAAATTGAAGTCAAGGATCAAGGTTCCAAACAGCAGCCACTGGCGGCAATTGTAACTTTTTAGTAATTTTTGTCTTTGTTTTGTCTTTTTTGTCTTTTTGGTTTGTGCAACAGTTTTACCCACTACATACCATAAAGAACACTCAAACCCCCGTACGAGCAACCACCTCGGTAAGTGACCACCAACATCAGTTCATTCTATGGAAATGTTTTTCAGAGTACATGTATGCAACAAAAGAAACGAATATTATGTAATCATGTTTCAGTACAATTCTTTTCTGTATCAAAGTTGTTCCTGTTTCCATCACATCCTCCGTAAATAAAGTCTAAACACTTTTGAACAGTACTGTTGAAATACCACCTGGGAAAGTGACCACAGCATTGATCAGTTTTAGGTGGTTAATTTGCATGGGTCTGATTGAAGAACAAAAAAGTGTTTTTAAAACAATATTCAATGTGCTTGGAATACATACATGTAATCCAGCAATAGGTCCTTAGAGTATGTACATGTATGATTGTTACAGTTTTAAAACATGAAAAATACATTATGTGAAATCAGCAATAATGTTATCTAAACGTACTATGGGTTATAACAATCACAAATAAATATAATTATGCATTCCGTATTGCAGAATGGTTTCAACATATCCAGAAACATGTACATGCACATTATCATTATGTACACTGTACATGTAATGGCTTAAAATTTGAAAAACAACTGTATGTGAAGAGGCTGGTGAAATCTGATTGTTGGATTTCCTATCCTTACGAAGAACAGTGGATAAAAATTGGGCAAATTTGGCAAGTATAAAGTAATGTACATGTAATAGGTAAAGGGTTGGCAACCCGCTGAAATATGAAAATTTTGCTTACCTAATTTTAATCTTACATTGCTAATTAAAGGTAAAATAAAGTCGCACACGAGCCACGATGGCCCACACGGTTTCTGTAGCATGAAGCGACTAGGAATATTGCTACTCCCCCCTGGATGGGATGCTAGTCCATTGCAGGGTTACCCCCAGCATTTTGTCGCCGGTACCCATTTATACACCTGGGTGGAGAGAGACAGTGAAGAGTAAAGTTTCTTGTCTAAGGAAACAACATGATGACAGAGACCAGGCTTCGAACCACCGACCTTCAGGTTGAAAGTGCGACGCGCTAACCACTAGACCACTGTGTCTCCACATTGCTAATTGCCACAAAATAAAGAACTAAATTGGATAAAAACAATTTTACAGCACGAAACAGAACAAGCAGTTTGGGGATAAAGTGCAGAAGTTCAAAGGGAGCCTGGGGATGAGTTTTTTAAATTTTAATTTAATTAAAACTTGGAGCCTAAAAAAATTAGAATTAACATTAGTCAGTGCACGAAATTTCGGGCCATTTCATTGAATGGCAACCATGTGGGAGGCTTTTAAAAATTAGAAAAAGTAGAGAATATGGATTTGGGGGACACATCTCTGAATTAGAGACATTTGTATGGGATTTGGACAACATTTGACAGCTCCATAGCAAGGTTACCATGCAATGAAACATAACCAAATCTGGTAAACTTACTACACACACTGTAATTTTCATGCAAGCTTTCTGGTAGTGCAATTCATTTTTCTGATACATGATGTAATTTGAACAATGTGTAAACTATGGCCCAGTCCTATTTTGAACATCGGAATGGGCAATGACAAGGATACACCAATATCACGCTAGCATGGCATGAAAATATAATTAATTTAATGGGGAAAAGAGTCCAGTATCAAAATCAGCACATCAATATTAGTAAAACTGTAACGTTTCGTAAAGATTGCTCTTATACTGATGGAGATATGAGCTTTTGAAACTTAGTACTCTGGCCTAATTTTTACAAAGAAATGTATGGGAAAAACATGAAAACGAGGCTGGACGGGCAATCTATGCCCGTCCACCATACATTTCTTTGTAAAAATGCTCAGTTTCAAAATTTCATATCTTCGTCAGTTTGCTAGCAATCTTTACAAAACTTTGTAGTTTTACTAATATCGATATGCTGAATTTGATGCTGGACTCTTTTCCCCAATAAACCAAATATATTTTTGTGCCATGCTAGCGTGGTGATATTGTTCTATGGCAGTGGATAAGAGTTCATCAAATTTGATTTTGAGATTGGCAGTCCAGAATTGAGAATTGCCATTCTGGTGGAATTTGGAATTTGAACTTCACATCATTTTATTTTGTCTCTGTATATACATGCATTAATTTTGTTTGTTTTCTTCACTTCTGGTGTTTTCCTCTTTCTATTTAAAAAAAAAGGCATAAAGCAAGTCCCTGGCCATACATGCACCCATGGAAACATGACATACCAACTGGGACACCTTCCCTCAAAGCCGCAAATCTTAATAAGTACATTGTACCTTCTGTTTCCCTAATATCTCTCTTATGGCGCATTGCTTTTTCTCCACCTTCCACAGTAAAGAAAGGATCCAAGTCACGGGCAGATATTTCCATGTGTAAAGCATCTTTCTTCTGTTTGACAAATTGTTTTTTCAAAGGAGAATTCTGGGTTTCTGTATTTCTTCTAAACCTCTCATTTGAAGGTAAAAATGGTACAGGTTTCTCTGGTTGAATTCCAGCCTTAACTAGCTTCATGTAAGTCCTTATTGTCTTTTCTACGGGATCATCTGCCAAAGCATATGCAAAACACACAAAAATTCATACATTGAAATTAGATGTAGCACACTTACAATGTACATGTACATGAACATTATTTTGATTGAGTGGCAGGACTAACTATCTACAGTATAATTCCTCGCGAAGCGAGGGCCGAAGGCCCGAGCGTAGCGAGGTTAATAAATTTGGCGGCCGAAGGCCGCTCGGGTGCTCGGGTCTCGGGAGCTGAGCCGCGCCAAATCGAGCGAAAAATATATATTTATATATATATATTTATAATTCAACACATTGATACACTGCCCAAATATGGTAAAAAAGTTATCGATATGCGTTATGTCTATAGACGTATAACCAGCGATGGCGGTAAATTTCGCATTTTGAAGGAAAGTGAAAATGACTGTAGAGGTTGGGTTGCATGCCGGCAATGGCCCCGAAATTTAAAGTTGAGACATTCTCGTTCCCAGTCGCTTCGAATTAACTTGTACTTAGTGCCCTGTCTTCCTAAATTATAATAAATGGGAACTGGTACTGGTCAGTTTTGGGTTTTGAGCAGTGGGTCACTGTAACTGCTATGGGACTGGGTATCAAAAGATCCTACGGCTCTTGTTCCCCCACCCCCTCATTAATTTTTGTCAGAAAGAAAATTGGTCTGAAAGTGGATGTATAGTATTGTTGTGGACATGGATCCAAGACAATATGCAGTGGTGTTCTGTTTATTTTGATTGGATGAGAGTTTGTTTATGCTGTCTTGATTAAATTTTCTTTTTGAAGCTTGTTAGTGCTATCTCCCAAAATTAACCTGTTCCTTTACATAATGCTGTTCAGTAGCTGTTGTTCTATATACTAAGCAATGTATAGAGACCAGGATGGAGAATTCGTAGGTAAGCCTATCCCACGATGCAACGCGAATGAAAGATATACACAAAATTTGTCTCATCACGTGACCTCGCATTTGCCAGTGACCGCCGACGCGAGCAATGACTGTTAAGACACCCTTTTCAAGGCCTGTTGTCTGTCGGTCTTCTTTTGTCAGGATTTGTAATGTCAAGAAAACTTCTCTTGCAACGAACAGATACATGCTTTCGAAGATTTGTTTGAAGGATGACACCACAAACGAAGATTTGAAAAAATTGTGCCAATAAAATTTGCGCGCGCTTGAACGCGTAAGCATCCAACTGCTTGTCCACGCATATGACGACACTCTTGCACTGTGTTAACCAAATAAGTTCTCTAAAAAACTGAAAACCCTTGGGAAAAAAGTTCTTCTCTTAATAGCTACCTGTTTTATCCACGGTTTTAGCTAGACACAGTAGTTCTGATGTCAACGACAGGAAAAACGTAACTGACGCGTACAGCTTGTTTGTGCGCGCGACATAGCGCGCGCAAGTTTTCCGCGTGTTTTGTACTGATTTGAGCTTTCAGCACTGCTGCATTTACCAAGATTTTTTCCGCTATCCTTTGTTCAAGACGGCTTTTGGAAATACAAATATAACCCTTTTTTATACTCATTTACTTGGACTTGCTTCGGTCTGAATTCGTTTTATTCCTCAAAAAATTTTCATATTCATTTCTGCAAGCGAGCGCGAATTCCCTAAATCAGCTCGCCTCAATTCAAAGCATTGAAAAGTGCCCACACTTTGATGGTTTTCTTCAGCTTGAAAAACATGGAGGGATCTGGAGGGATATGGTGTTTTAAGTTGTTATGATATTAAGGAATACGTTATTTTTGTTAAAATGCTGGTGACGCTTCGATTAAGAAGGAGGTACAACAGCACTTTCGTGGTATTTTCGGGGATGATAACCATTTTCCTGCGAGCGGAAAATGATATTTTCTAAGGACGAGAAACGAGGATGAAACTTAGAAATATAAATAAAATTCTTACATTGTGGTTCTTTTCTGTTACCAACGAACCATTTCCCTGATTCCCAAGTCTCCAATAATTAAAACCATAAAATAAGACAACCGACAAAATCACCGAAATATGAGATTTAGCTAGATTTTACAAAAAGTTTGTTTATTTTCTTCAAATGTCGCGGGTAACTCGTTGCGTTGCATCATGGGATAGGCTTCCAACCCCCCCTGAATGGAGGCATTTGGTCAGGCTGTTCGAAGTCTTTGTAATCGATGCTGTCGTTGTTTCTTAGTTGCTCGATCGCGTTGAATTTCAAGTCGCCGTTCTCGCTCCAGCGGAGTTTCGGTGGTTAATCTTCTTGAGAAAGGATTTCGATTCCAGCCACTTGTTCAATCGAGCGTTGTTGTATTTGCTGTTCTTTCTAATTTGCATCAGAAATTGGTCGTGTTTCACCGAGAGTAAACACTTTTTCACGACGATGAGTAAGGGTAAACCGTCAGCCCGGCCGCCCCATGAATAAACATGAGCGCGCGCCATTGTCAGCGGTCGCGATTTTTGTTGCCAGGCAACTGCACGACATCTTCAGTATATATATATATATAAATATATTTTTCGCTCGATTTGGCGCGGCTCAGCTCCCGAGACCCGAGCACCCGAGCGGCCTTCGGCCGCCAAATTTATTAACCTCGCTTCGCGAGGAATGAAAAAGCGCGCTCGCATGTCATTCTCATCGTAAGCAGAAGTCCATAGGTAAAAGAAAATAGTCTTAACATTAACTAAAAACCTAGTATTGAGTAGTGCCGATAGGGTGGGAGTGAAAACACCCCACAACCCTTCCACAGGTTCAAATTTTAATCTAGCTTGGAAAGGCGTGGTAACCAGTTATCCGGTTTCAAATTTGCATTACCATTGCTAGACCAGACACCCAAGATTCGCATTCTTGACACCAACGTCAGGCCATAAGGATTTGTCCGGATGTGAGCACCAATCTCCTAACCTCATGGCATTTAATTTAGCCCCTGTACCTGTCTCGTATTTGTGAAGTGAGGTAAACAATTTGTCTAAAGAAAGAAATGTACTTCACAAAACATGTGGAGTCATCCGCATATTGGCGAATTTTAAAACGCTTTCCTCAGGCTTCTGGAAGGAGAAAACCTTCAATAGTATCATCCTTTCTTACACTGGTAGCCAAAATATCTGCGCATAAAGCGTACAAAAGTGGAGACTGGGGATCTCCCTGCCTCACCCCCGACTTGAGTGGAATTTCTTTGGTCAAAAAACGATTAGCTATAATTTTCATGTTTGCTTGACAGTGAGTGTCACGCAAGAGAAATAAATAAATTCTCGAAAATCGTCCTACCTGGGACGGAACAAGTTTGATCTTCTTGAATAATCGAGGGTAACACTTTTGAAAATCTGTAGGATTATTAGGATAGTGTCCTTATTTAGTGGGAGACTGCTACACTTCTTGACACTGAAATAAAGTTGTTATTTTATTATTTTTATTGTTATTTTATCTGTTTGTAAGAGCTTTTGAACAAATTTTGTAATCAACATCGAGTAGCGAAATGGCGGGGTGACCAATTTTTTTAGGTTTTCCTATCATCTTTCTTGTAAAGTAACCTAGTCACGCCTCCTTGCATTGAATCACTGAAAGAATTATTTTCCAAACTAAATAAGGCCAAAAAGATCCCAGAATTTAGCGTAAAATTCTTGAGGTAATCCGTCTGAACCGGGGGGTTTCCCTGAAGAAAGTCCACGCATTGCGTGGGTAATTTTAGCCAAAGAAAAAACTCATTCTTCGCAGGATAAAATTTCCCTCTAATCTGTTTTCAAGTTTGTTCAAAAATTCGGTTTGGACTGTTAAATTAACAGGTTCTTGCGACTACAAATTACGGTAAAAATCGAAATGAGCCGGAGTCTTGTTAAAAGACTTTAACACCGGCGGAGTTATAAATAGAATGAACAGTATTTTTCTGAGCCGTGTTGCTTCGAGCGTAAAAAAAGAATTTGCTAGGTTTTTCACCTTCTTCAAGCCATTTGACTCTGCTACGAATTTGGTTTCCTCTCATTTGGGATAAATTAACGGCTCGAACTTCTCTTTCGAGCGTTTCTATGGTGGTTTTGGCTAAGTTATCTCCTTTAATAAGAGCCCGTTTCGCTTCGATCAAAGAAATTATACTTGCGTGGCCTTACCGCGATTAAATATGCGTTGTTTACTTCGTCCAAAATCTATAGCAACTAATGTTATAGATTCTTTAAGAAAATCCCACCAAGCTTGAATGGAATTAAATGCTTTTCGGTACAATACATGTTTCTTAATTTCTGTCGTGAGATCATATCGTAAATATTAAATTCTAAATTTAGCCTCCAAAGTCCTGGTCCACGGGAAAATGCATTATGCAAATTGCGGATAAATCAACAGAATCATGATCGGAAAAAACACAAGGCAAAATTTCACATTTTAGAAAGGAATCATACAAGTCCTGAGCAATAAAAAAATTATCCAAACGTGTACCGATAGTTTTATCCGCGTTAAACCATGTGCTTTGTATTTTTCAGTCGGCCGTGTTTTTTTTTTGCGCCAGATATCAATAAACGATGAACACTTGTGCAGATCTTTCAAATCCGTGGAAATTGTAAGATTTCCTCCAAACTTATCAGAAACATTTTCAATGCAGTTAAAATCGCCAGCAATAATTTTAAAAAAGTTCTGAAAAAATATTCATGAATTGTATCATAAAAGCATTTTCGTTCACTTGGATTCGTGGGTGCAAAATTAATTTTGGTGACGTCGAGTTCAGTTAAAACACTAACATTTCTACCAGAAGAATCTCTTTTTCCATTGTAAACATTTGAAATCAGTATTTTCAGCTACAAGAATGGCAACGCCGCCTTGTTTACCAAGAGCGGGCGACCAGAAACTTTGACCGCGCCATTTAGCTGTCAGAGAATTTATCGCATTTTGACTTGTCACTAAAGTTTCTTGTAAACAAACAAAATCAGAACGGGAATTTTTCGCAAAATCAAAAACAGAGCGTTGTTTGGCTTCATTGCCAAAACCACGGATATTCAAAGATGAAAATTTAGCTCTGAATGTAAAAACTTGGAGAAAATTCTTCTGGTAAAATTAAGCTTACATAGGCTTAACTAATTTAGCAATTTTTGCAAATCACATTTAGACAGTTACTTGCTTTTCTGTTTATGTTTGTTTGTCCGATATCCAGTGTTTTTCCTCTTCGGCAAAGGTTGTTCGCCGTCATATTCAGAACGTTCGCGAGTTTTAGGGTCCGTTTTCTTTGCTTCAGGAATTGGCGTATCTTGTTTGTCTTTTTCCGTGATTTTTCCATTGACGAGTACAGGTTGTGTTGGTTTTGGCGCGGAGACAAGCTTTTGCGAACTGCCCTGTTTGTAGCCGCGGGGAAGCGCGCGAAAAACAAAGCCTCGTTCCCAGTTTCTCTCTCTTCATGTACGTCATCATCGATGATGACGTAACGGGTGGACAGACGTGCACACGGACCGACGCGCCCGCGAAACATTCCGCTAGCCATGACCATGAAAAATGACGGGACGGTTCTGTGAGTATGGGGCTGCGCAGCCGAGCCTTCGGCTCGGCGAGTGCTCCGCTATAAATTATGCACACTGTGGCAACAACTCAAATTTAAGGTCTGGAAAAACTGTGTATTAGTACCTACATGTACATCTGTAGATTCTTCCAAGCTACATGTAGCCTGAAAGGTTCTTATGTATTTGGTGTCTACTAAGAATTTAGGTTTTTAAAGGGGCTACATGTACATGTATGTCTCAATGTGTCACACAAGCATACAATCTTGATAAACGTCAGACCGCTGTTATTCAAGTTTACGCCATCGCCGAGGAAATCAGGCACAATCCATCCATAATATACACACAGTGCAACATTTTAGAACGTGTGGATTGAAACACTTAAAACTGACACTGCTGGAGAAAGTACGAAGCCATACCATTGAAATTAGACGCCCCAGAGAAAGTTTCTGGCTAACAAAACTGAAACCCGTGATAAACAATTTAACATGTTCTAAAGTTTTCGTAAAGAACCCTGTGCGCGCTCCTGTCACACACGCACACGATTTTAATTGTTTACTTTGTACGTTTCTTTCTGTTATAACGTGCGCATGCAACATTTTAATGCGCGCGAGCAAGGTTTGTTTTGTTTTGTTGTATTACGTTATATTAACTGACATACGTTTCCTTGACACAAATTTCAAATGTTGTAACACTAGTATAAGCTCCTGAGGAAGGCCGCGACGGCCGAAACGTTGAGCAATTAAACATCTAAAAGTCCAATTGGAGTTGGCTTCTTGACCATCACAAAGAAATTAATATATATATATATATATATATATATATAAAGTGTAGAACTGGATATTCGTAAAACAGTGCTCAATATACATTAATGTAGAGCGAAGTATATGTTTATGGAGGAAAGAAACAAATAAACTAAGCTTTCATCCCGACAAGCCTGTTTCGTGGTTGCCCACTCATCAGGGGATTCAATAAGAATATTCCTTACCGTCGCTTCTTATATACAAAATAATTTACATAATAACAATAACAAATCTATGCGGCGCGAAGTTTAACAGTTCAGCTGTTGCGTAGAAGGGCTTTGTTTCTATGGCGGCAAGAAGACACGAGTTCATTACGTTTGTTAAGTGTAGAAAGTTTCGGTCGGCAAATGATTAGAAATTTTTCCTTTAGGCAGAGGTTGCATCTTTTGCTTGAGCTGTTGTACGGTGAATGCGAAGACAGGATGCGCCATGAAATATAGTGTTCGATGTTGTTGTCTTGAGAGTCCAGATGTACTTGCTTAGTTCAGTTGAGTTTCTGTGTTTAGAGTGGCGGAATGATGCGGTGTGGTTTCGGTATCTTGTTTTGAAGCTACTCAGCTACTCGACGAAGAATATTCCTCTACCATCACGCAACGACTACCTACAACGACTCATCGAAAGTTTCTTAGAATGCGCTGGAAAGCCCACTTCTTTCTCAACCCCGACACAACTCCGTGCTCAAAAGAAACCTACGGCTTCAAATCTACCAAGAACCCACCTCCCATTGAAGAGCTTAAAGATTTCGAAGACGACATGCTAAAGATGATCCAGTCCGTAAAATTCAAGCAAGTTAACAACCCCTTCCTTAACAAGCTAAAAGAAGACACCGACTCCATCAAAACTGAGCCCAAGCTACTAATCGCCGCTGACAAAACTACGAACTTTTACAAACTAGAGCCCTCCAAGTACAACGACCTACTAGAGAAGAACATCACGAAGTCTTACAAGAAAGCGCAACCTGAGACCACACAAGCCATCCATAAACAAAACAAAGACATCGCGACAAAACTAGGAATCGACGACAGAGTGGACGCTACAGCTAACAAAGACGCATTCATAACACTTAAAGACCACAAGCCAAACTTCGCAAACAAACCGACCTGCAGACTAATCAACCCCACGAAATCCGAGATAGGCAAAGTCAGCAAAGACATCCTCGACCGTATTAACAGCAACATCACAAAAACATGCAACTTCAACCAATGGAAAAACACCGCATCCGTAATTAACTGGTTCAAATCTGTTCAAAACAAACAAGGCTCCAGCTTCATCTGCTTCGACATTGAAGAGTTCTACCCCTCCATCAGCCAAGACCTCCTTAACAAAGCACTCGACTTCGCCTCTAACTACGATAACATCACCGCCGACGAAAGAAACATCATAATCCACGCTAAAAGCTCTATCCTAATCCACAAGAACCAACCC